>JAVSCE010020644.1:0-200030 GCA_032199065.1 Smutsia gigantea
GCAGCAGACTCACAGAACCCAAGAACGACTAATAGTTACCAAAGGGAAAGGGACTGGGGAAAATGGGCGGAAAGGGAGGGATAAGAGGGAAAAAGGGGCATTACGATTAGCAAATGTAATGTTGGGGGGGCACGGGGAGGGCAGTACAACTCAGAGAAGACAAGTAGTGATTCTATAGCATCTCACTACGCTGATGGACAATGACTGTAATGGGGTTGGTGGGGGGGACCTGATGAAGGGGTAGTTTAATAATCGTAATATTGCACATGTAATTGTAAATTAATGATAATAAAATAAATTATATTAAAAAAAAATTGAGACCAATAAACCAACATATAAAGCTAAAAAAAAAAAAGAATATTATTTTGATTTATTAATACAAATTGCTCTTTATACAAAAGTCTCAAAATCACAGAAAACCAAACAACTGGAAATATAACATGTTTTTTCTAGTTTTTCCCTCTATTATATAGATTAATACAAAGCTGGGAAAATATTTTTCCCCACTACTTACTATAGTAGTTGCGGGGTTGGCCATTCTTACAATGAGCAGATCTAATTCTCCATAGACAATAAAGGTTGCTGTGAATATGTTCTCCTTACCAACAACTAAAGATTTAGGACATTAAAAAGTTTTAAGTAAAGACTTGTATTTATATCCTTGACTAAGTTCTGTAAAACACAAAAAGTAAGGGAATTAAGAGTCTCTTGACTGACTGAAGAAAATAATCCATGGGGTGGATTGATCTCCCACATGTGGATCAACTTCAAGAGATGTATTAAGTCAGTCTGATTTATCACAGGTATACCTTGGAGATATTGGGGATTCGGGTTCCAGACCCTTACAATAAAGTGAACATTGCCATAAAGCAAGTCAAATGAATTTTTTGATTTCTCAGTACACATAAAAGCTATGTTTACACTATACCATAGTTTATTAAGTGAGCATTAGCAGTATGTCCAAAATACCAATGTACACATCTTAATTAAAAAAAATACTTAATTGCTAAAAAATGCTAACCATCACCTGAGCTTTCAGCAAGTGGTAATCACTGATCACAGATCACTGTAACAAATATAATAATAATGAAAAAGTTTGAAATATTGTGAGAATTACCAAAATGTGGCACATTGGAAAAATGACGCCAGTAGGCTTGCGTCTAGTTTAGCTATCACTCACGGTTGTCTTGAATTTGTAAAAAAAATGCAAAATCTGTAAAGAGCAATAAAGCAACACACAACTGATTTGGACTTAAGCAAAGGTCACGAATATGCTTTACACACACGCACGCACACACACACACACACACACACAAACACACAATGTATGAGCAAGTTATGTAATTCTCTTCAAAAGTGTTATTCATGAGTTCCTTTCCACATTATAGTTCCAACCTTGAGAGATTTATTCTAACAATGCTACTATTTTTTCTTAATGTTTTATTGAGGTATATTTCAAATATTATGTAATTCACCAATTTAAAAAGTGCAACTCAAAGTATTCAGTATATTCAAAAGGCCATAACAATTAATTTTAGGATACTTTTATGACCTCCTAAAAACACTCCATACCCATTAGCAGTTACTCCCCATTTTCATCCAACTCCACCATTTCCCTCCCTCCAGCCCTAGGCAATCACTAACCAACTTTTTGTCTATAGATTTGCCTATTCTGGACATTTAATATAATGGAATAATAAAATATGTGCTCATACTTAGCAAAACATTTTCAAGGCCCATCCTTGCTATAACATGAATCATACTTCATTCTCTTTTATTTTCAAATAATATTCAATAACATGGATATAGCATATTTCATCTATCCATTCATTAGTTTATGGACATTGAGTTGCGTCCATCTTTTAGCTCTTATTAGTAATGCTGAGAAAACCATTAATTTTTTGTTTGGACTTGTTTCCATTTTTATTTGGTATATATCCATGAGTATAATTGCTAGATCATATGATAACTGTTGTTTAACTTTTGAGAAATGCCCATATTCTTTCAAAGTGGCTGCTAATTTTACATTCCCTCCAGCAACATATGAAAGTTTCAATTTCTCCACATCTTCACCAACACTTTTTGTATACCTGTTTTGTTTATTATGTACATGATCTGACATTCCCTGATGACTAATTAGGTTGAGCATCTTTTCATGTACACTAGCCTTTTGTATACCTTCTTTGAAGAAATGTCTATTCAGATTCTTTGTCCATTTTCTAATGGAGTTGTCTTTTAATTATTGAGTTGAAGAGTTCTTTATATATTCTAAATAGAATCTCTTATAAGATATATGACTTAAAAATACTTTCTCCTATTCTGTGAGTTGTCCTTTCACTTTCTTGATGGTGTTCTTACAAGCACTAATTTTTAAACATGTTGCAAAGTTCTATTTTATCTACTTTTTTCTTTGGTTCTTTTAAGTACCACATTGAAGAATCTTGGCTTAACTCAAGGTCATGCTAATTTATTTCTATGTGTTCTTCTAAGAGTTTTGTAGTTTTTGTTTGTACATTTAGAACTTTTATCCATTATGAATTAATTTTGTATATGTTGTGAAGAAGGGGTCCAAATTCACTCTTTTGTTTGTGGTTATTCGGTTGTCCCAGAACAATTTGTTGAGGAGACTATTTGCCCATTTAATTCTTTTGATACTCTACATGAATACTGATTATGTTTTGAAGATGGTTTTGCTTATATTGGCTACCTTAAAAAACAATTTTAGATATGTTATCCCTGTAACTGTGCAAATCTTAACCTATGAAAAAAAGTTTATTACTAATTGATAGCTATACTCTGTACAGTTTCATGATTATTTTACCTCCTTTGAGATTATAAATGTACAATATTAGTCAAAGATGCCCTTCATATCTTATTGTTTATAATTTTAATCAATTTTAACAATATAAGAGTTCTCCTGTGTGTGTATATGTTCCTGCATGTGTGTTCATGTGTTCATGTGTGGGTGTATCTCTGTGTGAGACAGAGAGAAAGATTATGCAGAATTGTATATCTGAAGTAAGAATGTGCTAAATTCTGTTGTTGACATATAATAGTCATATTATAACACAAGTTAGTCTCATATGAATTAAGTTTTAGAATCAGCTAGTAAGTGGACAAAAATCAAAACTCACCTGTAAAATCTCTTAAGTTGGCTGTAGGGTTATTAAAATTTCAATAACCAAGATTATTATTATTTTTTAGTTTGAATTTTAGAAGAAGTTGGAGTGGAGATTGAAAGCCGATAAGCTACTGTCACATTCATATTATTCTATCACAAAAGCACAGCTGGTAATTACCTTCTCTCACTCATCTTTATGAAAGAAGCCCTGTTCAAAAAAGTATCTGCTGAAACAGATGGATAGAAAAAAATCTAACTAAGGCATTAAGACCATTAAATTTCAGACAAATTGTTAATTCTATGCACTAATAAGGTTCATGATATTTACCCCTAGAAGTCACAGTTAGTCCCTTGTTACAAATTATTATCTCTTACTTTACTTGTAGTTCCTAATTATCCAGCAGCAATATAATGTAGCTGAAAGTAACTGGAAGAAAAATAAATCTTTAATAAATTATGCAAAGGTCCAAAATTAGACAACGGCAGAGCCCCTGAGATTATCATTGAAATATATTACATTTCCAACCAAGGAAAGTGCAAATTTTCTTCAGTATACTCAGCTTTACGACATAAGAATGAATGCACTTCATGTTAGAAGTACTTCCACAAAACATGATGTACATAAAATCTTGTTCTGCAGAGCCACCCCGTTGCCAAGTAACATCAGCTCTATCTGTAGAGCATCCCTCATCCTTTACCTTTACTTCATACTGACAGCCGCTGTATTTTCTCTAAAATTTATCAGTCTTGTTTTTGCTCCTTCTATTTCCATTCCTTCCCTGATCTATATCCTTTAAAGCAAAATTCTATAATGTTACTCCATTAAAATGCAATAAATAAACAAAACAAATCCCTCAATGTTTCACTATTGCCAACAAATGAAGAGGAAAGAGGCAAAGCAGGGAGCTGAGGCTCTTATACTTCTTGGATATCAGCTTCTGACTGAAGTGGGTTATTTGATTATTGGTTGAATAAACACTTCTGAAAGATAATTAACCACTATCCTAGGGTTTATATTTGACTGAGAGTATATATAGTTTTAGCCACTGTTTTAGTCCTTGTCTTATGAGAAGTAGATGCTAATATTGGATTAAACGTGCCTGAATTTTATTAGGGGAACAGCCAGTGAGCAAAAATTGGAGAAGCCAGGATAGGAGAGGAGGGCTGTCGGATCATGATGCAGATGTGGTCTCAAAGTGAAGGAAAGGGGTGGGGTGCAAGCATCTTAGTCTGCAATGAAGTGATCAAGAAAATCAAACCAAAATGTCAGTGGCATTCTCAAGCCAACATTGTTCCTAAGAGGAATGCAGTCCTCCAAGAATGGGCCTGCCTTGAAATCCCTGCTGTGTTTAATAACTGGTTGAAAGTAACTATGGGAACCATGAACTTGGGGCAAACACAGTGTTGAATGTGGGGCACAGTACCTAGATTACCCCATACCTAGAGGTTTAAATATCACATTGTCATGGCTGTCACGGGTGAGCAATGTACCCTCAAAAAAAAAAGATTTATATCCAGATCATATACAAATTTATATCTTTTAAGGTTGTAATAGCTGAGAAACACCTAAAGGAATTATTATATTGGAAATTTTTGTTTTACTTTAAGAAAATAAATTTCAGTTAAACAAATTAAAATACATACTTTTCATGGTACACTACTTCTGAGTATTTAATTCATCAGAGTCCACTTGAAATTGTAGAGCAAGCTTTAACACAAGTATTTCACAGTGATTATCCCAACTGACATTCCCACAAGCAACATGCCAAAGTTTTAGTTTCTACACAGCTTCACCAACACCTGGCAATGACAGAGTTTTGAATTTTAACCGATATGGACAGACTCTTGAAATTTAACCAATGTGGTAAGTATAGGGCTCTATCATATAAATCACACTTTTGATATCATTTTTAAGAACTTTTTTGCCTTACCCAAAGTTACAAAGGTTTTCTCCTATGTTGTCATTTAATTACAGTTCTTTTTCTGCATTTAGTTCTCCTACCATTCTGACTTGATTTTTGTATATGATACAAAGTATGGATCAGTTCTCTTTTTAAAACCATTATTTAAAAAAATTATTCTAATTTCTCCATTGAATTGCCTTTTCACCTTCATAAAAAAATAAGTTGTCAATAAATATTACCTGTCTATTCTGTTCCATTGATCTCTTTGTCTATATTTATGTTAATATCATACTTAATTCCTATAGCTTTAGAGTCAAACAATTTTATCTCTAATTTTTTTCTTCATATTTGTTTTGATTATTGTACAGGTTGTTTTTATTTCAATAAGCACTTTAGAAACTTCCTCAATTTTTACAAAAAAAATCTGCTGTTGTTTCATTTTGGATTGTGTTGAATATTTCGATAAATTATGGGAGAATTTGCATCTTAAGTATATTGGATCTTCTTTTCCATGAACATAGTATGTCTCACCATTTATTCAATTTGTTTTAACAGTGTATTGTAGGTTTAAGCATACAGTTCTTTTTCTTTTTCATTAAGGTATCATTGATATACACTCTTATGAAGATTTCACAAGAAAAACGATGTAGTTATTAAATTCACCCTTATTATCAAGTCCCCCTCACACACCCCATTGCAGCCGCTGTCCATCAGTGTAGTAAGATGTCACAGAGTCACTATTTGCTTCTCTGAGCTACCCTGTCTTCTCCGTGACCCCACACAGACCATATATAGCAATCATGACAACCCACAATCCCATTAAGCATACAGTTCTTATAATTTTTGTCAGATTTACCTGTGAATGTTTCATGCTATTAAAATGGTATTTTTAACTCTGATTTCTCCATTTTCTTGGCTAGTACTATTGATTTTCTATATTGGTTCTGTGTTCCTAATTTAAACTACTAAATGACTTATTCTAGTAGGGTTTTTTTTTGGTAGATTCCTACTTTTATAGATTTTCTATTTAAAATATGCCTTCTCTAAATAGTGACAGTTTTACTTCTCTTGTGATAAGGATAACTTTGTTTAGTTTCCAGCCTTACGTCACCAATTAGACCCTGCAGTAAAATGGAGAATAGAATTGGTAAGAATGGACACCCTTACCTTGTTCCTGAACCTAGAGGGAGAGCTTTCAGCCTTTCACCATTAAGTATGATGTTATTCAGAGGCTTCCTTAGATACCACTTATCAGGTTGAGAAAGGTCAGTTGTATTGCTGACATTTTACGAAGAAAGGCTTCATAATGTACCATGTGTTTTATCTGCATCTTTTGAGATAGCTTTATGGTTTTCTTTTTTAGTTTGTTAATATGATGGCATTTCTGGGATAAAACCCATTTGGCCTTGATATATTCACTATCATATATTGTTGGACTCAATATTAAATTTTAAATAATAATATCAATATTAAGTAAATTTAAATAATGGTAAAGGTAAATATTTAATAAATAATAATAATAAATAATAAATAAAGATTTACCATAACTGGTGGTCTTCATTTATATGTTAATCCATATTTTTTTGGTATTTTCCTTATGCCTTTGTTAGTCATGTCTTGTACTATAGGTCTGGTGGTAATATACTATGCTTTTGTAGGACTGAAACTTTTTTTACTTTCTTTTTGAAAGGCGTTTTTACTGGAGATGAAACCCTAAGTTGACATGTATTTTTCTCTTTCTTTTTGTACTTGGAAGATGATGATGCTCCACTGTTTTCATCACTTGCATTTTTTTCTGACAAGAGAATTCTATCATGCCCTTCTTTGTTCCTCTGAAAGCAGTGTGATTTTCTCCCCTCTGGTTGCTTTTAAGATTTTCTGCTTATTAATAGTTTTGAATATCTGATTAGAGTGTGCATTGCTATGGGTTCTTCATGTTTCTTGTTCTTTGCGTTTGATGAATTTCTTCGATCTGTGGATATGTAGTTTTCATCTTGTTTGGAAAAATATTGTCCATTTCTCCTGTCCTTTCCTGTGAGGATGCTAATTCCACATATATTAGGATTCTTGAAGTTATCTTACAGCTCCCTGATGCTGTTTTTATTTTTTATTTGAATATGTGTTTCTTTTGAATAGCTCCTTTTGTTTCTTTTGAAGTTTCTATTGCTACGTCTTAAAGTTCATGAATCTTTTCTTTTGCAAAGTCTAATGCTCTGTTAATCCCTTCAAGTGTATTTTTCATCTCAAACATTGAAATTTTCATCTCTAGAAGCTCATTTGCAGTCTTTTTATTTCTTCCAGGTAACTACCTAAGTCACTGAACATATGAAATATAATTATAATAACAGTTGTAATGATCTTATCTTCTCATCTTAGTATCTATGTCAATTTGGGTATTTTTTAAATTCATTTACATTTCTCCTTAATACATGTCATATGTATGCATGCCCAAAGTTTAGATTGGATACCTAACATTGTGAGTTTTACCTTGATGGGTGGTGGTTATTATTGTATATACATAAGTGCAAAAATTCCTATAATTATTTTTGAGCCTTGACCTTATAATAAATTTCTTATTTCTTAGACTAAGTGGGGATTTGAATAGGTAGGACTGCTAAGAATTAATGATTGAATAATACCAAAGATTGCTTGATACTACTTACATCTGCCTAGAAATATTTGAAATGACTTATGCCTATGATATTTAGTTCTCTCCTGCCAAAATGTAAATACTTACTATTACTGGACCATTTAGCACACTGTAAGTAACAGTTATAATTGGCTGAATATTTTCTTGGAAATATTAATCCAGATCCAGATATTTGAATGTCATCACTTGAAACAGTAGTAGTTTACACATTTGCTATTTTCCTGAACATTCTCTTCTCCCTTTAATAAAATGATGCAATTAAATTTGACTCTCTAGATTATTGAGAAAAATATAAGAACATACAAGGAGCAAAATATAAAGTGCTTTGAAGTATTTATGTAGGTCATAAACCTGTGTTTTTTCCTATATCTTAGTGTTCTGTTCTTATTTTTTTGTATTTATCACTTCCATCAATGCCAGGCTCCTGCTTGGACACTATCCAAGGCATTTTGACACTTTAGTATGCCTCTGCCTATAGTGTTTTGAATTATAGAGATTAAACGACTTCATGTTTAAGTCTCTTTCTACACACTGGGCTTCTTACTGATGCAAAAGTAGATCTGCTTTCCAGTGGTTGGTTATTGAAATGCATTTAGTTTGAAACTCAGGGGAAAAATCAAGAAAATTTATGCTCAGCACTATGAGGGTTAATAGCAGTGCCCGAGTTTACCTCCTGTTTTGCTCTTCACATTTGCACCTACCCATGGGGCAATGACTATTTATTATCCTTTTATCCCTAGATAAACTCCTCTAATTTCTTTACTCTGGCTTGTAGGAACTTAAATATTTCCTCTTCTGATATGTGTTCAGGGAGTTGCTCAGCTTATTTCTTTCTGTTGTTCTTTGCTTGCCTTTTGAAGTCTTACTTTACACATCTGTGATCACTTTGTGATGTGCCAAGTTTTCTAGATTAAACAAGACTCTCAGAATTGTCTCTTTAGTGCATTTTAACTTAGAATGTGCTACAAGGCAGAGAGCAGCCGTTAGTTGCATGTACACATCTTCTCCCAGTTTATCAATTAAACAGTAATCTGGGTATTACTGTAAAGGAATTCTTCAGATAGAATTTAAGCCATAATCAGTTTACTCTGAATTAATCAAAAGGAGGTCACCTGGGATGGGCCTGATTTAATCATATGGAAGCCAATTTCCCTCCAACCCATAACTCCCAGTTCTGGTCTGCAGGCTGCAGAGTGCAGGGCTCTGCTGCCCCCTGCTGGGCCCCACAGCCAGGGCGGGCTGGCCACCAGGACACAAGCAGTTGCCTCTCAGATGCTCTGGCAGGATGTGACTGGGGTTCTGGGATTAACAGCGCGGTGGGTACTGGTGGGTGCTGGACGCTGGTAGACCATTCCTAAATGTCATTATTCTGCTGGCTCCAAAGAAGCTGTAGGCCGGGTGCTCCTCTGTGTCCACCCTCAGCCAATATGGTGTCCAGGGAGTCTGGCCTTGGCCCACAGTCAAATAGACTTCCAGCTTTGCCTGGCCGAGAAGCCATGCAGTCAGTCACAAATAGCACCTGGGCCGGGTTGTGGCACATAGAGGGGTATGCTTGGTCGTGTTGTGGTGGTGCCAGGGTACAGCAGCCTTCTCACGGGCCCTGTGTGCAGGCCTCCTGGCCACCAGAGAGGCTGAGACGCCACTTGGCACTGTCCCAAGACTTACCAAGGCTCCAGCTGCCCCCTCTGGACACCAGGCTGCACCTTTCTATGGCTGCATGTCTAGAGCAGAGAAACAGCTACTTGTCTCTGTGTTGGGTGTTGGGTTTGGTGTTGCCCAGGGAGCTGAGAGGAGGTAGAGGTCGGCCCAGTGGTGAAGTCCGAAACGTGAGCTGGCATAGCTGTCAGGGTCTGGAGCTGCTGCGTGAGGCCCAGCGGTGCCACCCCACGTGAGCAGCGGGAAGCTGTCCCCAGAGAGCTCAAAACCCGGGGTGAGGCAGACACAAAGCTGCTGGGCAGCTTCTACTGGGGCCCGTGGCCCCTGACTGTGACCCCAATCCTGCCCTGAGATGTGCCCAAAGATAGCGGGGTGCCCTCCAGAAGACAAGGTCACACCAGGCACAGCAGAAATGCTCATGTCCACTGAGCACCGCCAGCACCCAGCTGTCCATCTGCGGCTCTGGTCCCGCTTGGCGCTGGGCTAGAGCACAGCCAGGCCCCCGCGTGCGGTGGCAGAGTGACAGGGCAGCGCAGGGGCGAGGGTGAAGGGCAGGCCCTGTACGGGGCGCCCTAGGAGGGGCAGCGTCCCCCTGGGGGGCTGAGTCTCCTCCACCTGCTGCCGCCATCGCTGAGCACGAGCACCCTGGAGGCTCCTCGCAGTTCTTCGCAGTTCTGGGGTCCAAGCTCTAAAGCGAGGCATCAACCGGGGGTCCCCCGCAGGTCGCATCGCTGCCGCTTCCCCAGGACTGCGGCCCCCCGCCTCCTCACGAGGACCTGCCCTGCAGTCCAGGTGCTCTCCTGTCCCCAGACCCATCTTCAAATCCCCAAGTCCTGGCACCGTCCAACGCGCCACCCAGGTGCTGAGGACGGGTCTGCCTGGCACAGTGGTGCTCGGACGTCTGCCTAATAACGGCCCACAGAACAGCGCTGAGGCCATGCTGGCTGTACCCCCGAAAAGGCGAAGGAGGGAAGGCAGCGGCCCAGCCCGTGGGGACCCCCACCCCCACGCCCAGGGCGGCTCCGACGCCCCGGAGCAGGATGGCTGCTTGCTGCCCCTGCAATGCGCGGCCCGCGATGTGGCTCCGGCCCTGGGTCAGGGCGCCCCGCCGACCCAGTGCCGCTGTCTCCCCAGGATATAGAGAGGGCTTTCCCTGGAAGCGTGGCAGGGACAATGGGCAATTGTTAAGCCGGAAGTTCGTGCTGACGGAACAAGAGGGGGCCCTGAAGTATTTCAACAGAAACGACAGGAGCCGGGCGAGGGCAGCGCAATGCCTTCCCCAGGGGGCTTGCGGGGGCGGGACATGCGGCACTGCCGCGGCCTCAGCTGCCCTCGCGCCGTGTCCGGGAGCTCTGCGCTGCGCTCCCCCGACTGCTGCCCCAACCCCGGGGACACCCCCACCGCCGCTCCATGTCCGCCTCCTGGGGCCAGGCTGGTTCGGCCATGGCGGGGCAGAATGGCCAGCCCTCCCTGGTGGGCGCGCCCGGGCCTGAGCGGCGGGGCTGGCTGCCGTATGTGGTCACCCCCCAGCAAGCACATGTGGAGGTGACCCTGGGTCCCCAGGCAGCATGTGGGAAAGGGCGCAGGGTTCTAAAGCTGGCCGAAAACCTCCCACCCAGACCAGGTCCAGGTCAGAACGTGGCCCAGCGAGTGGCCCACAGGCCTGCAGGGCGGGGCGCTGGCGCGGGGCAGGCCAGACAGCACCTGTCTGCTGGAGCCAGCTGGGCTCTGCCTCCTCTTTAGCCCCTCCCTCCTCGTGCCCCGGGCGGGGGAGTGTGGCCGGAGACTGAGACCCGGAAGCCCAGACCGGAGAGGATGATTAACTCGCCCAAAGACACACAGCAGAGCTGGCGTGGCACCGAACCCCATCCCGCCCCGCCCCGCCCCGCCGCCCCCTTGCGCCTGCAGGCTCCCTGCCGCCCGACCTGAGGCCTGACCCTGCTTCCCAGGCCAAGGAGACCAAGGCCAGCATGAAGATCGAGCATCTGAACGCCACCTTCCAGCCAGCCCAAATCAGCCACCCCCGCGGCCTGCAGGTCACCTACCTGAAGGACAGCAGCACCCGGAATATCTTTGTCTGCCACGAGGATGGGAAGGTGGGTGCAACGCTTCTGCTTCTGGAAACTCAAGGCCAACTATTTCCACAGTGCACATCTTTTCTTTGGTTTTTATCTCTTGATAAACATTTTCTTTGGTTTTTTTTCTCTCTTGATAAACATTTTGTCATCTGTTATATGGTCACCAAAGAGCTAGGCCCGTGACTTATCATTTCATATACCTTTGACAGTTCCATAGTGCTTCTGACAGTTATGCACTTTATTTTTGTCCCTGGGAGGCTGAGAGGGGGCCTCTCATGACCTCAGCTGCCTTCCCCAAGGCTCTGCTATGGCGCAGCGGATGTGCTTGGTGGAGGATGAGGATCAGGTCTCCAGACGTGCTGCCTTCCACCTTAGCGAGCCGAGGGCAAGGAGCTGAGCAGTTCCACCAAAGGGACAGTAATGAGCGAGAAAGGGGTCTTAAGCAGAGAGTGGGAGCCTGGACCATGCTTTCTGATGCCCATCCATGCCTTAGATATAAACATAATCCTCACTTATAACCTCTTTCTCTATGTCAGGTACCAGGCTAAAAGTACATGGCATACAATTTTTTCCCCCCTCACATCCACTAGAATCCTGACAAGTAGGAAACATTAGCCCCATTTACAGATGAGGATACTGAGACTCAGAGACATCAAGGTCCTTTCCCAAAGCTTGTGAGTGGTGGGTCAGGATTTGCACTTTAGAGTCTACATGAGTAGCCCCTCCTCTGCCACTTTACCTGGTCTGCGAAGTGAGTTTGTAATCTCTCCCTGGTTGTTGTTGTGGGGATAAGAGGAAATAACACCTGTGAAACACTTGGTAGCAGTAACTGAGTTCCTTTCTTCCTTCCTCCTCCTCAACACACCCCCCTGAGGGCACCTCTGCCTCCTCAAATCTCCCCTGCCTTCCCTGGGGTTGACTGGTCTGCAGGTCAGACAGGTGACCTGGGGAGCTCCCACTCAGGCTGTGGGAACTTTGAACCCTTTTGCCTATTGGTAGGTGTGCCTGGATTGGTTAAGCCCTACTAGGTTGCAGTCCAGAGACTGAAAAAACAGGCACACATATGTGCAGACAAGCACAATGGGCTCTCACATCCCTGCACGTGCACTTGCACATCTGGTGTTCACGTGGGTACAAGACTTGGGCACGTGTGCATGGGGCATGAACATGCACGTGGCCCCGCGTGTGGACACTTTCCCCTGAGCCATCATACACCACTCTGGTGAGTCCGAGGGCACATGGTAGCAGAAGACCACAGCAGATGGGGGAGGGATTTGGACAAAGGTTGGGAGAAAGAGTGGCCCTAAGGCTTGCAGGGAGAAGAGGGAAAATGTAGGGGGTGTGGTCCCCCAGGGACATTCAGACATACCTCCAGTACCTGCACCACTCAGGGCCACAGCCACAGTCATGAAGATCCAACCCATTCATGGAGCAAAGAAAGCGAGACCCAGAGGGGCCGTCGCCCTGTGTAAGGACACACCATGTGTAGAGAGCAGAGTCAGGGTAGAACCCAGGCTCCTGAGCCAGGATAGGTTCCCCTGATCTGTGAATCCAAGGCAAGGACTTACTAGAAGTGGTGTGGAAGGTGATGCAGGGTGTAGGAACGGGCAACTGGGAGAGTGACACTGGGAAGGAAGAAGCCAATGCAAGGGAGTAGGACCCAGGTTGCCACTGTGGCACCATGAGCTCAGATCCGCCAGGCCCTCTGCAGAGAGCACAGAGGCCTCCCAGAGCTGCCTGTCACCTCCGATCCCCCCAGCTGTGGAGGCTCGTCCGGGATGGAGGTGGTGATTCCCCTAAGCTGCACATGCATGGGGTCCCAATGAGCTCTGTGGTTACCCCCACACCTAGGCAATGATTCAACATGTCCTTGAGCACAGTGAGACAATCGTGGCTGAAATCAAGGGGTCAGGAACAAGGGAGTTGGAATCAGTTGTGTCAGTTGCATTCGGGGCACCAAAATGCATCTGCCGTTTACATCAGCTTCCCTTGGGCAACGCCTTGGTAGTTCACCCATCTGTGCTCCCTGCGCCTGGCAGGATTGCTCACTCTGAATAATACCAGATATCATGTACTAAGCCTGTGCTATATGCCAAGCCCTGTTCCTCTCACTTCACATATATGAATTCATATAAACCTCCCAACCACCCTGCAAAGTCAGTATATTATTGTTTCCATTTTACAGATGAGAAAACTGAGGCACAGGTAGTAGATGGCAATGGTTGGATACAAACCTGGGTCCGAAGGTTGAGTCTCTAGTTCCCCTCTTACAATACCCCCACTCCCAGCCCAGGAGGTTTGCCTGATACCCCAAGAAGAGCTGTGGGATATTTCATGTGGCCAGCAGCAGGCTCAGGGCACCTTCTGGGGAGGCCTTTGGGGCAGGCATATGCCTAGCACCCCAGAGAATGGGGCTCCCTTGGGGAGTGTCAGGGGAGAATGTTAGCCCCTGCAGGCCTCCCCTGGGCCTGCTCTGTGCAGACGCTTCCCAGCTCTTTCCTCTGGCTGCCCACTGGGGCCTGGGTCTCGGCAGAGTCTAGTCTCACAACCTGGAGATGCAGGCATAAGAGCTGGCGAGAAATAGACACCCAGATTAAGGATCAAGGGGCCACTGCAGCTTGATTTCCAGCATCTGTGGCAAGAGAGCTGCTAGGTAACTGATAGCCGGGAAGCCCTCCAAGCCCCAAGTTCCTGCTGATTGCTTCTGAATGCACTCCTCCCTGGGAGCTCAAGGCCTGCTCCCCTCTGACCCTTGGGCAAGTGGTCAAGGCTTACCGAGTGGGGCAGATGCAGTGCGGAGGCAGTGCTGGCTCAGAGTTCACTCTGAATAAGGCTGTGTTACAAACATCACTGCTTGTGATCCTTACAGGCCTGGGAGGTGAGTGTTCCCATCTTACAGATATAGATATGGATACTGAGAAAAGTGAGGCCACGTGTCCTACATCACACAGCCAGTAGGGTCAGAGCAGGGATCCCAGCCCTGGTCTGGCCAACTCCCAAGCCTGGCCTCTGAGCCTCTGTTATGCTAGAATAAGCACTGCAGCTACTGGTTATGGAGCATTCTGAGCAAGCTTCAGGTAAGGGTTTTATAGATAGCATATCATTTAATCTTTGCAGCCGCCCATTTTATGGATGAGAAAACAGGCTCAGAAGAAATGAAACCAACTGCACAAGATCCCATGGCTCAGAAGCAGGAGAGTTGGGTTTAGAACCCACATCTGGCTGCCCTGTATTACTGTGACCATTGTACTGCCTCCAAAACCACTCTAAGGCCCCCACTCCAAATAAAGTCAGGACCCATAGGTGACAAATCTTCCTAGAACACCCTGCATGAACCATAACACCCTCCCTGCAGCCCCTGTGATGTGTGCTTAGGTTGTTCAAACCTCCCTCTCTGTGTGCTGCCAGAGGTAAAAATTGGGTCAAAGTCTCTGGCAGAAGAGTGAATGCAAGATGACAGTCCCGTGGCCGGCAGGCCTGGGGCAGGAGGGAGTGGAAACGGGTTAGTATCTGGGGCGGTGCTTGTTTTTCTAGGCGTTCCTCTGGCCCCTCATCCCCTGCCCATCTGGACTGGGTGAGTGGGCTCACCCGCACCCACGGGGGACCTGGGGACACTGGGACAAGCTGTCCCCCTTTGCCTCTGCTGGGGAAAGCATGCGCCTGGTGCACTCAGTGCCAAGGGAGGCTGCCTGAGGGGCTGCAGCAGGCCTGCCTTAGCAGGAGCAAGGGCTGGCTCAGCAGGCCCTGGGAGCCATGCGAGGAGCCATTCCAAGCCAGTGGTTTCTAAACATGCATAAGAAGGACATACTCACAGACAACTGGGGAAACTTCTGCTATTGTTTAAGGCCCCACTCTGTGCCAGGAACTTTATATGCCTCATAAAGGATGGTTGCAACGTGTGGAGTTACCAGGACTATGTTCAGTATCCCTATTACAGATGAGGAAAGGGAGGCTCAGAGAGGTTCAGTGACTTGCCCAGGGTCACACAGTAGGTCTGCTTTAATTTTTTAATTAAAAAATGTAATGCTTTTAAATGATAAAGTGATTTAAGCCCAGATGTTTCTGCTTTCAGAGACCCCAGCATTCCCCCCATCCCATATTGAGGCTCGCCAGATCTCTATTCCAGAGCAGTGGCTCCTACTCATGGATGAATTTATTAAAAATCCCCAATTTCCTGGGAGATTCTGAACTGGCAAGTCAGGGATGGGTCCTGGGGTCCTGGATTTGTTAGAAGTTTCTGCTGGGATTGGGAGCCCCATTTTAAGGAGGTGCTCTGTCTGAGTGTGGTCATCAGTTTCCCTGTGGAGGGCTTTGGAAGCAGGGACGAGGTGTCCTTCTGTCTCTATGTGGGCTGAGTGCCCTGGACTGGGAGACAGGAATCCCCAGAATGTGAGTGTCTTTGTTCTCTGAGGGCCAGACCTCTTGAAAGCTCTCCAGGTCCAGTGCAGCAGGGGGCCTCAGGTGAGAGGATCATGGAGGGCCTGCAGCTCAGGTGAAGGCAGGCAGGTGCATGTGTGCTTGCAGCTGCCGCCTTCCATGGCTGGCTGAGGTCTGGTCTGGCAGGTGGACTGAGTCCTGGGCTGGGTGGGGCACAGTCATGGGCCCCCCATACCACCCTAAGGGAGCATCTGGTTCCAGCACATAGTAGGACCCCAACAAATCACCACCATGGCTTCCCATTGCCCAAAACATAAATGGACTCATCCTTGATTTAATTTTCTCCCCCATGCCCTGGCTTGCTGGCTGCGGCAGCAGGCCCATCACCAGGTCCAGCCCACCCCTCACAGGGTCCTCCTGCCTCCCCTACTTCCAGCTTTCTCCCTGCACTTCCCACATTAGCGTATCCTGCCTGGGGATTCACCATTCCCTCTCCTGGTAGGGCAGTTTTCTGCACCCTGTTGGCTGCTCCTTCCCCTGGGGGTCTCCCTCAGGGAAGCCTTCCCTGGCCACCTCACCAGGAGAGACAAGCCCAGGCTTAGGGCCACTGCCTGAGGCCCTTGACCCCTTCTCTATCACTGTCCTCATTTTATTTCTATATGGGAGGATGTGTTGGCACATGTACTCCAGGATGTGGTGTGTGGTGTGCAGTTTGTCGTGTGTGTGTGTGGGAGCCCCTGGTGGATTCTCCCCCAGCACCACAATGACGCCAAGCCTGAGGAAAGGGAGAGGAAGAGAGAAAGGGGAGAAAAGGTTGCAGCCTCCAAATCTCACTACAAACCCGCGGGACCCCAGGGACCCTCAGTGGTTGCCAGGCAACCATTCCCCGTCCCCAGCCCAATACCTGTCCCCTGCCCCCAAGGGTGACCACCCTTTCCTACCTCCTCCAGTCACTCCAACTCGGACCCTTCCCTAGTCCCTCACAGTTAAGGCCTTTTGTTGTTCCAACATCTGCCCCAGGAATAGCATCGGGGGCAGTCAGAACTGAGGAAGAGGTGTCGGGAGAATGGCGAATGCTTGAGTTTCGGCTTGGCTGCTGCTGATTCCTGAAGGAGAGAAACAGGAATGGAAGTGCCAATTCCCTTAAGTGCCACCTCTTTGTGTACCACTCCCTCATTTAATTTTCACAGGAAGGGCTTGCTATCACAAAACCACCCTACCAAGGGAGAGTGTGAGCTTCAGAGAGGTGAAGGAGCCTGCCCTTACAGCAAGATAGCACCACCCTTCTACCTGAATCACCTGACTCCCAGGCCCCATGTGCATTTCATTCTAGCACATTTCTCTAGGCCTCAGTCGGTAAAATGAGAATGTGGGAGCAGATAAGAGATAATAGGTTTATCTTCATGCGATTGTGAGAACTGCCTGATGACTTGAGAATTCTGAAGCTAAGGTTCAGTGGGAAAGCATGTAGTCATCGATTAGCAATGTCTGCCTTGGCTCAGGAATTAAGGGTTATAGCACATGTGCTGAGTTCCTGCCAGCCTTGACATTTTGGTGCTAGGACATTAACCCTCATCTCTAATGGCGTTGGGCAAGTCCCTGCATGTCTCTGGGGCTCAGATTCTCACAGGCCCTGGCCTAGGTACAGCTTCCCCTGGCCTCATTGTGAAGGAGAGAGCCAGCTGCTTAGCCTCTCTCTACTTATATGTGCAGTACTGAACAGCTGTTGTCTAGCAACAGGGGGTGGAGCGCTGGAGGGGTCTACAGAATCCTGGAATCTGGGCAAACATCCTGCCTATCTCTCACATCCCAGGCATGGAACTTGGAGATACCGTGCCAGTCCCATGAGAGTCAGAGCTGGGGCCCAGCACCAGTTAATTCAGGGAGACAGGTCGAGAGGGGCCATGCAGCTGAGTTCAAGCCCTAGCCTTGCTAGACATGCTGAGAGGCTTGGGGCATGTGGCCTCACTTCCTGAGATCGGTTTCTTTGGTCATATCTTACTTGAGTAAATCACCCCAAGCTGGTAGAGGTATTGCCTTGGGAGTCTTATCCCTGGAGGCCCCTCTCAATTTGAGGGCTAATCCAAAAACTCAGAAACTAGCTCAGATGTCCACTCCTACCCCAGATGTCAGGCCTGTGACTATGGTCAGTCCCTAGTCACCTATTAAAGTTGCTGAGCACCCACTATATTGAGCCTGCTAGAAATGTTCATTCATTAGCTAAAGGAATCCTCACAACAATCCTGAGAGGCAGGAACTAGCTTTATCCCCATTTCACAGATGAGGAAATCAAGGCTCAGAGAGGTCAGGTCACTAGCCCAGAGTTACACAGCCAGGAAGTAGCAGATCCAGGATCTGAACCCAGGCTTCTGTGACTTCAGAGCCTTGAACCTTGACAAGGTCTCCTCTAGATCCTCATTGTTCTGTTCCTCCTCCCACCGGTGGGGCTCCCTTCCTGCTCCCCAGCCGTGCTCTGTGCAAGGACATCAGAGAAGGTCTTCCTCGTCTCCTTCCTCTGGATTGTGACATGGGAGCCCATCACGTAACAGTGGTGTAAGGGGCTTTGAAGTCTGTGGATAACAGCAGAGGGCAGCAGGTTTATGTTCCTGCCTGGCATGACTGCAGGGAGGTCATTTTCTCAGGCCATCTGCACAAACACCGCTGCTGGCCAGATGCTCACAACCCTCCCTGACACCCTGGGGGCACAGAATCCTGGTCTGGTTAATGGATGGCCGTTGGGGGGCTGCAGTGAGGGAGATACACTGGGACAAGGTAGTCGGACAGGGAGGGGTGCAAAAATATGGGAAGGAGAGGGGAGGCAGCAGGAGTCGGGAAGAGACAGATGCACACAGAAAAGGCATGGGAGGAGAGGGAGGAGAAAATTTCTAGGACGAGGAGGGAGAAAGGGCAGGGAGATGATGAAGAGGAAAAGAGGAAGAAAGTGGAGAAAGGATGATGCTGGACAGAGAAGGGGTCTTAGAATCATAGGGAGACAGGAGAAGGAGCTGGTGTGCATGCTCTGCTCTGCCAGCCAAGAGTCAGGGGAAGCCTGCTCTGCTCCCACTGCTGGCCAGGACCCAGGGTCCACGTGGAAAATCCAATGAGAATTCCTGGCTCCTGGCCAGAGCTCTGGACCTTCTGCTGCTGCCTAGGATTCTGGGGACAAGGGCCAGGTCTCCACTGCCCCTCCCCCACCACACCCCAGGGCCCCTTTGTCCTAAAGAACCACAGGCTCTTGTGGGTTGGGAGAAGGATCTAGGCTCAGACCTAAAACATACACACCATCCAAGACCTCCTTCCAAGTGGAAACTCAGAATCTTGCATTCCTCCCTGCACTGAAGCTTCCTCCCCAGGGCGCAGCCCATTCCCTCTAGGATAGTTCCATGAAGGGGGGTTGGGAGCCATCTAATGAATGGGCAGGAGGTACCTGGACAAAGGAGGGAGAGGAGGTACTCCTAGAAGGAGCAGAAAGGCAAAGGACCCCAGGCGCATTGTGGGTGGAAACCTGAAATTGGCAAGAAGGCTAGGGGACTGCAGGGAGGGGCTGGTGGTATAAAGTGAGGCTGGAGAGGGGGTGGGAGCCAGTCCCTGCAGGATCTTGTAGGCTAAAGTGTGGGGTTGAGTCTTTATCCCTGGAGTTAACGGGGAGCTAGAGATGTTGGGTGGAGAGTACTGGTGTTCAGATTTGCATTTCAAGAAGATCCTTCCATCTGCCCTATAGAAAATGGGCCAAAGAGGACCAGGGAGTCCAGGGAGGAGGCTGCTACAGTGGTCTGTGCACTCCATGACGGGGGCTTTGACTGTCTTTGGGGAGCGGTGGGGGTGCAGAGAACCAAGCAGGATGGAAACTTATCTGAGAGTTGAACAGACAGGTCTTGTGGATGGATGGGACTGGGCTGGGGGAGGGAGTCTGGGGACACTACTGGCTGATGTCAGAACCACTGTCCCTCCCTTGGTAATGTCTTAAAATACTTATTCCTGGGCCCACCCCAGGCCTATTGATTTCAGATTTCCAAAGATGGGATCCAGGATCTGCATTTTAGAAATGTGCTTCCAGGGTATTCCAAAAATCAGTCCATCTGTCATGGGGAATGGCCTAGAGTTCGGGGCATCCTGAGTTGATTCCCCCATTTTATAGAGGTGGAAACAGGCCATGGGAGGAAAAAACACTTCCAGGATCACACAGGGCAAGCACAGCAGAAATAACTAGATTGGATATCTGACACAGTGTTTTCCCATTCGTGGTTTCCTTTTAACCTGGAGAACCTTGATCTGTCTGTGGAATGGTGGGAAGCATGGGCTTTGCCTTTGTAATGACCTTGGTTCAAGTCCCCACTTCACCGTTCCCTAGTTGGGTGATGCTGGGCAAGTCACATCACCTCTGTTAGCCTCAGAGTCCTCACCTGTATATGGGCACAAAATGTGTGCCCCAAAAGATGGTTGTGGCATTTGCATGTGATAATGTACCCAAGGCACCTGGCACACGGTCAATAAAGGGAGGCTCTGACAATTAAAGTTCAATCCCATCCCACCAAGGGCAGCCCAAGCGCAGGCAGGGGCAGAAGTGATCTCTGTACCCATACGCGTGTCTGTGCACATGAATATATGTGCACAGGCATGGCTGTGGGTTGGGATATTTTAAAGAGTTGCTTCCTCTGGCCAAATCACATCCTTTCCCCCCATGACCTATCACAATATCTAAAAGCCCACCATTAGAGCAACGTTTCCTGTTCAATATTCCACGATTTCCTTTGGTGCCTTCATGAGCACATAAGAATTTTGCAGTGGAGTACATAGAGGCCTGGGAGAGGAGAACTGACCGGCCCAGATTTTCATAGGCAGTAAGAGAAAGTAAGAGGATCCCAGCCCAGGTGTGCTGCACCCCTCACTGTCCTGTGGCTCCTGGGTCCCAGCGGGGCTGTGGTCGGTTGGTGTATGAGCATGCGCTCCCTATGGAGCCTGGGGAGGGGGGGGTGATGCTTGCTCCATAATCAAGGTGCAATCAGCGCTAATCAGCATGTTCTTGAAATAGATGGGGAAAGCGAGCGTCCACCTGGGTTTGTATGGCAGTAATCAGAGGGAGGCAATTTCAGATCTGCTGCAAAAACAGGTCTTTGTCCAGGGACTCTGCCAAGCTCTGCAGAGCCCACTGTGGCTTAGAGGTAAAACAAACAAATTGCCCTGGGGCTGCAGTTGCCCTGGCCCAGGAAGGGTGGCATTCAGGCAGTGGGTCCAGCTGCCTCTAGGGTGAAACCCAAACTCACACCTTGGCTGGGCACCTACAATGTGCTGGGTGCATGGACAGCTGCTGCTTTTGTGAGGGGTGTGTTCCATCTTGCATGGGAAGGGATGGAGTGTGAGAGTGGGGGGCTTTGCTCTAGATCATTGGGCTGGTAAGTGGCTGAGCAGGGGTGGGGATCCAGTCCGTCTGACGCAAGCCTGTGCCTATTCCTTTTCTGAGAGGGACCATCAGGCCCTAAAGGATGTTATCCCAGGGTACGCCATCACCGTAAAGTTGTCCCCTGTCTTGAAAAAATCCTGAAGCTTGAGGATTATTGGTCCCCATTTCAGATGAGGCAAATTGAGGCCAGAAAGGTGAAAGGACATGGTCAAGGTCACCCAGATGGTAAGTGGTGGTACCAGCATTCAAACTCACATCCATGAGATGCCAGAGTCCCCAGTTGAAATCACTAAGCTCTGAGCTTCTTCAATGGTCCAGCCCCTGCTGAAACATACTATCTACAGGTTCTCTCCTTCTTTTGCTCAGATCCTTCCTGTGGCTCCTCATGGTACATCCACCCCAGCCTCCCAGGCTCTTGGTGATCTGCCCACCACCTCTCACCTTACATTCTACAGTTTACCCTTGCTCACTTTGCTTCAGCCATCCTGTGTCTGAGAGCGGAGCAAGTGTGTGGTGCGATGGCTCAGGGGAATAATTATGGGCAGACCAGCAACAGGGTGCCAGATGAATCACGTTCTCCAGATCAGAAAGAATCATAGATACTGGTTCTTATAACTATAATTTCTTTGAAGACATAGCATATCCCAACTAGAAACAACTTAAATAATTTAATTAAATTCCATGACTTCTTTAATCCGTGTGGGTTGAAAGGACCAAGCTAATGCCATGACAGGCTCCAGAAAGCCTCAGAAATCAGAGGGCCTGAGTTTCAGTTTCCCCGAAACCACCTGAAAGAACAGGAAAATTTTAAGTAGGCTCTGACCCTTGGCCTGAGTCATAAAAATCGGCCTGAACACAATGACACAATAGCTTGCAAACCCGTGCCTAGGTAATCCTCCCCAAAACTGATAGATTGTGAAGATAAAGCCCTGTGAGACCCTACTGTGAAGATAAAGCCCTGTGAGACCCTAATTGAAATATTTTTGCTATCGAATCATCAGCAGACCTCCGCCTCGCCTCCCCCTGGTTGTGGTCCCTTTTCCTTTAAAACCTCCTGTGATTTCTGCTCGGGGTCGGACTCTGCTCCTGCGTGAGTTATGAGTCTTGACCCCAGCGTGCTGGTGGAATCAATAAACCTCTTGCTGTTTGCATCAAGACCAGTCTCTTGTGAGTATTTGGATCGCCGTCCATCCCGGGGCTGAGCAGGGCCTGTTTTTCTGGGTCTTACAGGTAAAACTGCAAAATATCCAGAATCTCTCTTGACCTTAGTGCATCTCCATATCAGTAGGTGTTTCCAAGGGGTGGAGAAAAGTAGTCATGTCCATATCAATAGGGGATTCCAAGGGGGGTGGGGAGCAAGCAATGACTGAGACCAGAGAGGATTGATGGGGTCCTTTGCAGCCAGGTGAGCAGTAAAGGACTGCTTTAAAGCAATAAATGGGTATCTCCCACTTTATTTCTCCCTTTGACTGATTTCAGCTTCAAGGTAATTTGCCCCAGGCTAGGGACATATTTCCCCCCACAAATGACATTCAGTCATAGTATATAGTGTGATTCAAAACTTACTTCCATTATCAGACTCATCACTTCCTTAGGTACTCAGATGTGTTTGAGAATTGGAAGAATTTTACAAATTTTAACAGACTTAAAACTTAATAGACACTCTCATCATCTGCAAATTTTTTAATCTGTATTTTTTTCAGTTATCTGATCCCTGTTTATGTTAAGTCATTTTTACAATACTGTGAGAGTAATCTCTAAAAAATTTGGTGTCTTGCAGCTTTCTTATGTAATTCATTCCTGGCTACTTTACATTTTCACTTAAATACTTTCCAAAAGTATTTTTCACCTATAAAGTCTCTCTCCATTATGAAGATGGTCGTGTTTCTAAGATGAATTTCTTGGGCAATATTATTTCCATGTTAACCATATTGGTATGTTTTCTCTCCTCTATGAATTTTCATTTGTACAGTATGTAAGGAACACTTGATAGCTTTTCCATGGCCAGTTTTTAGATTATCTTTTCCCATCTGAAAGCTTTCATGCTTCCTACATGCATAGTTTACACAAAACTCCATCCCACATCTGTGGAAAAATCGAGTTTCTCAGTAGTATGAGTTTTCTTGTGTGCAGTAAAGCTTGAGCACAGCTTAAACGCTTTGTCACATTATTTATATTTGTAAGGAATCTCTCCATTATGAATTCCCTGATGAAGACTTAGTTTTCAGGGTAGATCTGTATTTTTATATTCTTCAGGGTAATCTTACAGTGGGTAACACTGTAACATTTCCAGAATACCTTATCTGGCTTTAGTACATCTGCATATCAACAGGTGCTCAACGGTGGAGAGAAGTATGGCCTTAGGGAATGTGCATAATCCCTCAGGGGTGGAGAGAAGTTCATCTCCATATCAGTGGGTAATTACATGGGCAAGGAGGGCTTGTCTGTGCCCCAGAGGTGAGGGGAGGGCTGGTTTTGCTTCTGCTGCAGCAGGAAAGAGAGAAGGACCCGGTCTGCAGTTAGTAAACAATAAATAGATTTTAAACCTTATTTCACCCTTTGAGAGATTTTGGTTTTTAGAGGTATTTTGCCCTGTGGATTTCCTTGTCCTGGACTTACACTTTCAATGCTGAATCACTGACTCAGAAGCAGAAGCAAATAAAAAGGGCCTTTACCACCATTTGCACTTAAACAATGGCTACACCTTCAATAAACAATGGGTAAATAAAACAAAGTAAAACAAAAAGTGCCCAGAACACTGTCATTCAGTAGATGAGATCTCTGTGTGAGGAAATGGGTAGAAATACAAAGTTTGATTCACTGAAATCCCTGTGCCTTAAAAAATACCCATTTTAGAGGCTGGCATCATGAACACCTGGGTCAGATTCCCTGCATGCGGGGAAATCTTGTCGGGATGAAGAACTGATCCCCTCGCAGCTGCGTGTCCGGTGCTCCTGAGACTCCTTCAAAACTCAGTCCACATTTCCGTCCTGTGCGTGGGAGAGACAGTGTGTGAGGGGCCCTGTTTTCTCCTCTTGGAATTTTCTTTCCTCGGTGCTCTTCCTGTGTTGTTTGTCTCTGAGACAGTTTCTTTCTGGGAAACTTACCTGTCTTTCACAGCTCATTTGTAACAATACCTTTGGAGCTCCTTTCTCACCTTCCTTATGGATATTTAGTCTCCTGCAGTATTTTTCTTTGCATTTAGTTCATAAATACTGGACCCTTGATCACAGTGGATAGTCATGATCTGTTTTACAGGCCTATTTCCCACTCACGCCCCCTTACTATGCTTGCATTGAAAATATAGATTACATTTTGCACTTTATTTTCATATCCATACCATGTAGCACAGGGCCTGATACATAACTAGTACTCAAACTGTATTTGCTGCTGAATAAATCAAATATTCACATATTCTGTGATGCTTGGTTTATACTATTTTTATTTTAACTGGAATCCTCCAAAGGGATTTTTTCCCCAGTTTGATGATATTTTCCACATGCTTTTCTGGCAACAGCTGTATGGTTTGGGATTGACTTTATATTTTTAGTGTTTTTATTTTGTTTATTCCATTTATTGCTTGAGCTATGCTTGTAGATAAATAACAGTTGCATTATTTGTAAATACGTGACAATGTTTCAGTCAACTTGGTCACTTATGAGACTCTAATTTAAAGAGAAATTAGGTTTCTGTAATTGGTGTATTCAAAATGTCTCTTGACTTTTTCCCCTTTCTTCATCTGAAAAGTGAGTAGCCTCACCTCCATTTTTTTCTCAAAATGTATTGGTACGCCAAATTTTATTAATGTGCTAACAGCATTTACAATCACAATGTGACAGCCTTTGTAATCCATTCTGTCATGAGTCCCAAGGCCGACAAGATCACAGTTATGTTTAATTCCATGTGCTGCTTGCTTCTTGGTCCAGTGCTTCCTCAAGTTTCTATTATCAGAAAAGTAAAGGCATTTACAGCCAGTACGTTCTAATATTAATCAGAACATTCAGCATAGGAAACATGAACCTAATTTAGTTTCTTTGGCCCCATGTAATGTCTATTGGATGATTCCATTCATTCCAGGAGAGCAGTGATACTGCGCTTTTAATCTAGACTGTCTGGCCTATTTTGTTGAATTAATCTCTATTATCCATCTGGTACTTTATATAATAATCCAATATCATGAGAAATATAGGATCTCATTATTAATGTGGCAGTGATTTACTGTTCATCTGTATTATGGTTTGAGATTTCAGAGCAATTTTTCCTCTAGAGCTTTCATAGGATTTACTTTAGTTAGTGAGTTACTGAACAATATTTATCAAAGGCCCACTCTGTAGAGTTACTGAACTGGGCAAAATAGCAGTGCTCAGTTAAGTAGAACATACAGAAGTCAGTTGGTAGAATCAGGGAAGAATATGAAGAAAAAATTTAAAAATAGTTTACTTTGCTAAATTTAAACCTGTGGAACAAGAGGAAATACTGTAAGTGTACATGAGAATGATTTTCTATGTTTATAAAGGGCAAAGAAATTACCTTCCTCTTTTCCTTTTTTAAGAATGTTTCCTTGGACAGCAGACTTACAGACTCCAAGAAGGGACTAGCAGTTACCAAAGGGGAGGGGTGGGAGAGGGTAGGTGGGGAGGGAGAAGGGCACTGCGGAGTATCATGATTGGTGCACATGCTGTGTGGGGGGTCACAGGGAAGACAGTGTAGCTCAGAGAAGACAAGCAGTGACTCTGAGGCATTTTACTGCACTGATGGACAGTGACTGCAATGGGGTATGGGGGGACTCGATAATAAGGGTGAATGTAGTAACCTCATTGTTTTTCTTGTGAAAACTTCATAAAAGTGTGTATCAATGATAGCTTAATAAAAAAAATAATAATGTATATCCTGGGGGAAAAAAGAAAAAAAAGAATAATTCCTTGGAGGCATAATGAATCTGAGCTTTCATTCTAAATTTTAGAATAGAAGTAAATTTCCTCTAGGAATAAGCTTTGCATCCATTTTTTTAAAAGTAGAGATATCTACAAGAGATATCTAGAAAATATAGAGGTTATCTCCAATAATCTCTACATTTGTAAAAAAAAAAAAAAAACACCGCTGGAATTAACCCAGGGTTCTTTCAGGAGATTTATAAAACGTCACAAGGGGAGCCCCTTTTGTTTGTTGGAACTAAGTTTTTTTTCCTCCTGCTTTGCTGTATGAAATGTATGACATTTTGACCTAACTTCATAATCACTTTTATGCTAATTTATATGTTTAGAAATCTGTTAATGCTAACCCAGTTATAAACTGTGTCTTCTCTCTCTTCCATACTGGTATGGAAGAGTCTTCAGTTAGTAGGACTATCTTATTCCTGTAGCATATACATTCACACACACGTATGCTGTACTGTTTAGTGTAAGCACAATGTTGTACAGCAAATCTCTAGAACTTAGTCATCTTACATAATTGAAACATTAAACACATTGAACAGTGGCCCCAACCCTACCCTATTCCTCTTCCTTTGCCAACCACAATTCTACTTTCTGTTTCTACAGTTTTGACTATTTTAGCTACCTCATATAAATGATATCATAATGTATTTTTCCTTCTGTGGCTGACTTATCACAGCATAATGTCCTTGAGATTAATCCATTTTTACACATATGGCAGGGTTTGCTTCTTTTTTTTAAGCTGAAAACATTCCATTATATGTATATACCACATTTTAAAACTCATTCATCCATCAGTGGACATTTAGGTTATTTCCATTTCTTGGCTATTGGGACTAATGCTTCATTTAACATAGGAGTGTAGATAGCTCTTTGCAATCCTAATTTCAATTATTTTGGTTATATAACCAGAAGGATTGCTAAATCACATGTTAGTTCTATATTTAGGGTTTTTTTTAAGGAATTTCCATACTCTTTTCCATAGTAGCTGTGACAACTTACATTCCTGCTAACCCTGTACAAGGATTCCAATTTCACCACATCCTCCTCAACATTGTTTCCTTTTTCCTTTTTTTTAACAATAGCCATTCTAACAATTGTGAGGTAAATATCTCATTGTGAATTCAATTTGCATTTCCCTGATATTAGTGATGTTGAGCATCTTTCCCCTACCTGCTTACCTGCTAACCATTAGTATCTATTCAATTTCTTTGCCTATATTTAAGTTAGGTTGTATGTGTGTGTGTTTGCTATTGATTTGTATGAGCTCTTTATATTTTTTAGATATTAAAGTGTTATGAGATATATGTGCAATATTCTTCCCATTACATAGATTACATTTTCCCTCAAGTGATTATTTCTTTTGCTGTGTAAAAGATTTTTAGTTCAACAAAGTCCCACTTGTGTATTTATGCTTTTGCTTTTTGAGCTTTTGGTGTCATATCCAAGAAACCATTGCTAAGATTAATGTCAAGAAATTTTTCTCCTATGTTTTCTTCTAGGAGTTTTATAATGTCATATTTTTAAGTGTTTAATACATTTTGAGTTGATTTTTTGGGTATGGTGTTAGATAAGGGTCCAGTCTCATTCTTCTGCATGAGAAGTACTGTTTATTTAAGAAACTATCTCCTCCCCATTATGTGGTCTTGTACCCTTGTTGAATATCAGTTGACTGTATAAAAAATGAGTATATTTCTGGGTTCTGTATTATGTTCCATTGGTTTATATGTCTGTTTTTATGACAGTATCATATTGTTTGGGTTACTGTAGCTTTGTGTTATATTTTGAATTAAGGAAGTGTGATGTCTCTTCTCTTACAAGTTTGCTTTAGATATCCAGGGTCTTCTGTGGTTTCATATGAGTTTTAGGATTGTTTTTTCTATTTCTATAAAATAATGTCATTGAGATTTTGATAAGAGTAGTTTTGAATCTGTGGATTTCTTTGGAGAGTATGGATATTTTAACACGATTAAACCTTCCAGTCCATGAACATGGTTTCTCTTTCCTTTTTTTTTCTGTAGTTTTGTGCAGAATTATGGTGTTTTGTAATTTTCAATGTATAGTTTTTTTTGCCTCCATTTTTGTCATGCTTAATCCTAAATATTTTATTCTTTTTGATATTATTATAAGTGAGATTTTGTTTGCTAATTTCCTTTACAGATAGTTTGTTGTTAGTGTTTAGAAATACCATTGATTTTTGGAAGTAGATTTTATGTACTGCAGCTTTACTGAATTTGCTAGTATAAAATGAATTTGTCTCAACATAATAAGGTCCATATATGAAAAGCCCACAGCTAATGCCAATTCACTGTTAAAATCTGATAACTTTTCCTCTAAGATGAGGAACTAGGCAAGGATGCCCACTCTTGCTACATCCATTCAGCAGAGTTCTGGAAGTCCTAGGCAGAGCAATTAAGCAAGAAAAAGAAATATAAGGCATCCAATCAGAAAGGAAGAAGTGAAATGATTTCTACTGGCAAATGATATACGCTGAAACCCAAAAGATTTAATAAAAAAGTGTTATTAATGGGCAAAAGACCTTTTATTCTTAGTACATTGCTTCTTGACATGTTTTATATAACATAAATATGAAGGAGATCATTGTGACCACAAATTGGAATCATAAATCCCTTCACAAACATGGAGTATAAATCATTTACTCCACTCCCTGACTTCAAGTTTTTCTACAAAGCTACAGTAATCAAGACAATTTAGTACTGTCACAGGAACAGATCCCTAGACCAATGGAACAGACTAGAGAGCCCAGATATAAATCCAAGCATATATGGTCAATTATTATACGATAGAGGAGCCATGGATATACAATGAGGAAATGGCAGCCTCTAAAAGAGCTGCTGTTGGAAAAACTGGACAGCTACATGCAAGAGAGTGAAACTGGATTATTGTCTAATCCCATACACAAAAGTAAACTCAAAATGGATCAAAGACCTGAATGTCAGTCATGAAACCATAAAATTCTTAGCAGAAAACTTAGGCAAAAATTTCTTGAATGTAAACATGAGCAACTTTTTCTTGAATGCATCCCTCGGGTGAGAGAAACAAAGTAAAAAATGAACAAATTGGACTACATCATGCTAAAAAGCTTCTGTACAGCAAAGAACACCATCAGCAGAACAAAAAGGCATCCTATGGTTTGGGAGACTATATTTGTAAATGACATATCTGACAAGGGGTTAACATCCAAAATACATAAATAACTCACATGCCTCCACACCCCAAAGACAAATAACCTGATTAAAAAATGGGCAGAGGATGTGAACAGACACTTCTCCAAAAAAGATATTCAGATAGCCAACAGGCACATGAAAAGATGCTCCACATCACTAATTATCAGGAAACGGCAAATTAAAACCACAATGAGATATCACTTCACACAACTCAGGATGGCCAACATACAAAAGATTGTGAACAACAAATGCTGTCGAGGATGCAGAGAAAGGGGAACCCTTCTACACTGGCAGTGGGAATATAAACTAGTTCAACTATTGAGGAAAGCAATATGGAGGTTCCTCAAAAAAACTAAAAATAGAAATTCCATTTGACCTGGGAACTTCACTTCTAGGAATTTACCCAAAGAAAACAACTCCTCAGATTCAAAAGACATATGCACCCCTAGGTTTTTTCGCAGCACTATTTACAGTAGCCAAGAAATGGAAGCAACCTAAGTGTCCATCAGTAGATGAATGGATAAAGAAGATGTAGTACATATACACAATGGAATATTATTCAGCCATAAGAAGAAAACAAATCCTACCATCTGCAACAACATGGTAGAGGGTATTATGCTCAGTGAAATAAGCAAGCCGAAAAAGACAAGTATCAAATGATTTCACTCATCTGTGGAGTATAAGAACAAAGAAATAAACTGAAGGAACAAAACAGCAGCAGACTCACAGAACCCAAGAACTGACTAATAGTTACCAAAGGGAAAGGGACTGGGGAGAATGGGTGGGAAGGGAGGGACAAGGGGGAAAAAGGGGCATTACTATTAGCAGATGTAATGTTAGGGGGGCACAGGGAGGGCTGTACAACCCAGAGAAGACAAGTAGTGCCTCTAAAGCATCTCAGTATGCTGATGGACAGTGACTGTAATGGGGTTGGTGGGGGGGACCTGATGAAGGGGGTAGTGTAATCACCATAATATTGCACATTTAATTGTAGATCAATGATATCAAAATAATCTTTAAAAAAGTGTGACTTCTCTAAAACAACACTGTTCATTAAAACTTACGAAATGATGGAAGTGTTCTCTGTTTGATTGTCTAACACAGTAGCCACAGCCACATGTGTACTAAGGCAAGTGGCCAGGGTAAAAAAGGAGCTGACATTAAATTGCATTTAAATTTAAAGGTAACTAGCCACAAGTGCAAGTCTAGAACCCCGTCTGCATCATGCTGCAAATTGTACAAATTCATACATAATCTTTGATCCAGTAACCCATGCTTAAGAATCAAGTTTAAGGAAGTAATCAGGGGTGTTTATACAAAGATTTTCCTCACAGTGCTGTTTAGAACAGTGATAAGGTGGCAACAGCTCAAATATCTACAAATAGGAGGTAAGTTATACAAATTATCCTATAAGTCAGAATATTGTGCAGTCATTAAAACTATTGTTTGTCAGAACTTTTAATGATAAAATGCTCATAATATAATGTAATATAAGTAAGCATGAGTATAAAACTACCTTAGAATGTTTTTAATTATGTTTAATAATATTATAAAAGGATAGGTAGATGATATATAATTTTTTTTAAATGCCCAGAAGGAACCAATCCAAAATGGTTACAACATTTATTTCAGGGTTGTTCAGTTACAGCCAGTCCTTTTTCTTCTTCACACTTTGGTGAAATTTCTGTGGTTTTTGTAATAAGCATGTATTGCTCTTATATTAAGAAAAAAGTAGTGAGGGTGGTAAGCATCCTCAGATTTCCTTTCTAAAACTCTGAACTTAAAAATGAGCTACAATCCTTGTGTCAGATCTGCTAGGAATGCCATTTCAACCTTTAAGATTCTTACCCACTAGGCGCTAGAGGACAACTCCCCAACATAAGAGATTGGGGGTCTTAGAATATATTTTTGTTCCCAGTTTTCTGGAGCCAAGGTGAGGTGCCTCAGCTGGGCATATTTCCATCTGTTGAGCTGGCCCCTCCATGGCCGCTGTGAATTTGAAAATGTATACCCTTCAGTTTGGGGAAACTTACTCAAATTATTTGTTCAATCACATGCACACACACACCATATATTTTTTGTCTTTCTGGAATTCTTACTATTAAAATGAAATTCCTGAACTGATGCTATAATTTTACAATCTGTTTCCTCCTTTTCTCCATATTTGTTTCTTAGTTGTTTTGTTTTGGGGGAGATTCAACTCAATCCTTACATCAAATTTTAAATTTCTTCTTTCACATTTAAAAATTCCAAGAAAGCTTTCTTATTCTTTAAGAGTCAACTTTTAAAGCAGCAACTTCATCTTGTTTCATGGATACAATGCCCCTTATCTCCCTAAGGCATACATTCTCCACATGGGCAATACTGTCCCCTGAAGGGTCGAAAATTGGTTCTTCAGGTGTTGGCAAAAATCTTAGGTATAACAATGATTTGTGGCCTCCAGAACTCAACCCCACCTGGCAAAATCAGGTTCTGTATTATTTAATTTTTCTTTTTAATGAAAAACAAGATTTCATTCTAATTTTTCTCCTTCGGGAGTGATCTAGGTTTTCATCTCCCTGTACAGTCTCTGTATTACTTTGGGTTTTCTGGAGAAGCAGAGTCCACAGTAGATGCCCAAGATCTGGAGCTGACTGGCTGGAGATGCAGGGCAGCAGGAGGCGTAGTCCCAGTCCTGGTCTGAAGACCTGAGAAGAGTGTTGTCGTGGGTGTAAGATCCAGTCTGGGTCTGGGCCTGAAGGCAGGAGAACACTAATGTTCCAAGTCAGACAGTCAGGCAGACAGAAAGAATTCTGTTCCGCTCAAGCCTTCAACAGGCTGGATGAGGCCCACCCACACTGGGGAGGGTGATCTGAAATTTACTGATTCGTTATTAATCTCATCCAGAAACTCCATCACAGACATATCCAGAAATAATGTTTAACCAGGTATGTTGGTGCCCCTTAACCCAGTCAATCAAGTTGACTCATTAAATTAATCATCACACTATGTTTTTAGTTTTCCTCTTTTAAAATTGTTCTTCCCCTTTTTGGTCTCTACCTTTATTAGGGGCTTTTTCCCCATTTGTGGTGATCCCTGGCTTTCCATTCATATTTTGAAATGAAGAGCTAGAGAGATGCGTGGACACTCTGAGCACAAGGGGAGCGTAAAAGGGCTTCCCTGTGTGGCAGTCGGCCTTGCTGTGGCACTGCATCACCCACATTTGGGCATCTTAAGGTCTCTCCAGAAAATAATCTCCCAGTCCCTGTCTGGTGGATACTATTCAAGCCACCAGTGATCTGGGGGTCAAGCCAGCAGGGAGTGGGGAGAATCTGAGTATTAGGCATGTAAGGTATCATGTAGTTTAGTTTTCTGTGGCTGTTTTTAGTGTAGACCTATTTTCAGTGTAGTACTCCATCTTCCTTTTGCCTGGTGTCACTCTGTTCCAGAGATTTCTTGTTAGCCTCTAATCTTGTTCTAGGGTGGGGGCCACAGAGTTGTCTGCCTGTGTGGACATGGGGAGAGGATTGGGGGATAAAATTGCTTCTTAAGGACTCCAGTCAGTCCTCCTCTTTTCAGTCCCATCTGCCTCCACACTTGTAGGAATAGCTGGTGCTACCAAATCCTGAGCCCCAGAGCCACGGGGAGTTCTCACTGCAAACTCAGTGCTTCTTGTCTTCCATCACAATCAGTGTAAGATCCAGTTCTTCAAGTCCTTTCAATATTAATTATTTATTTTGGTGGGAAAAAAATGATTAGAAAAGCAAGAACATGATGGCAGGGAGTCTGTTAATAGGCTTGGGAAGACAACATGATTCAGCACTAGTGTGGTTGAAATCAAGATGTATTTAAATGACAGGACACATTTAGAGATTTGAGGAAACAAACAAAAAGTCCGGAGTAATTGGGAATACATGAGACCCTCAACAGCAACAAAAATAAATGATGATAACTAAATAATTTAAATGTATTATATGACTTGATCTGTTACTTGGTTCCCTTGTGTTGGGATATCTGTGCATCTCCATGGCTTGAGAGACTACCTCCTGACCACGATTGGGGAAGTTTTCAGCAATCAGTTGCTCAATGACACTTTCTATACCTTTTTCTCTCTCCTCTTCTTCTGGTACCCCTATTATGTGAATATTGTTCCATTTGGATTGGTCACACAGTTCTCTCAATATTCTTTTATTCTTAAAGATCCTTTATTCTCTCTGTGCCTCAGCTTATTTGTATTCCTCTTCTCTAATTTCTATTCCATTTACTATCTCTTCTACTACATCCAATCTGCTTTTAAATTTCTCCATTGTATCTTTCATTTCAGATATGGAATTTTTTAATGATTGAATCTCCATCTTAAATTATTCCTGGGTTCTTGAATATTTTTGTGTACCTCCATGAGAATGTTTATGATTTTTATTTTGAACTTTCAGGAAGATTGGTGAGTTCAGTTTCATTTGGCCCTTTTTCTGGGGTTTGTGAGATTTTGGTCTAACCCAGGCTCCTTTGATGTTTCATATTTCTATGTTGTGCCCTCTAGTGCCCAGAAGCTCTAGTCTGTGGATCTGCTCCACCCCTAGAGTGAGTTTGGGGGTCATAATGGAGTGGTGCTGGTGCCTGGTGGAGGATAGAGCTGTGTCCCGATTCCTGGATGCAGTGCCTGTCCCTATTATCAGAGCCAGTGGGCCGAGCACACATGTTTAAGCCTCTGTGGTTGGCAACTCTAGCTATTGTAGGTGGGGGCTCCCTCTGGCTGGCCTGATGTCAGCACAATGACTGCTGGTTTTCAAGCAAGTGCCAGGAGGCCAGGAGGAAGGCACAGCAGGCTGTGTGTAAAAATGGAGAGACTCAGAGCTGAGTACACAGGCAGGGGATGGAGCAGCTGAAGCTCTTCATAGTTTCCAACCTGCTGGGCAGAGAGCACCCAGTAAAAGTTTTCCACCTATCCCTTCTCCCATGTAGCAAGCTCCGTGAAAAGCCCACCCCTTCAGCAGCCGTCTCATTGCTTGGAAGCCTCTCAGACCACCTGCCTTTCCTTTGTCTCAGAGTGGCCAGATGTGGACTCTGTCCTCCACAAATGGCCAGAATCTCAGACTCTCAAATGCTCCACCTGTCCCACTCCCCAACCACACCAACCTCCAGAGCACCACACAATGCGGGTTTGTGTTCCAAAGCAGAACCACAGGGCTTGGTGTTCAGCAGTTGTAGGCTTTCACCCTCTCCCCACTCTGTTTCTCTTCCTCCTTCCATGAGCTGCAGTACGGGAAGGGCTTGGGTCCCAACGGATTAAAGCTTTGGTACTTTACCCTGTTTCTTGAGGTCTGCTCTTTTCTCCAGGTGTATGCATTCTTGTGCAGCCTTCCCTCCTATTGCTGTTCCAGGGTTAGTTGTATTAACTATATTTTCATACTATACGTGGTTTTCGAAGGAGTTCTCTGTCTCACCTCTCATGACGCCATCTTTAATCTCAAACATTACCTAGATTTTTATCTCACATCATGCATGCTAGAGTTTAAAAGATGTAAAATAAATAGAATGTATTGGTTTTTCATAGAATTTCTCCTTAGTTATTGTCATTTATTTTTGTTGCTGTTGAGGGTCTCATGTATTCCCAATTACTCAGGACTTTTTCTTTGTTTCCTCAAATCTCTAAATGTGTCCTGTCATTTGAATACATCTTGATTTCAATCACACTGATGCTGAATCATGTTGTCTTCCCAAGCCTATTAACAGACTCCCTGCCTGCATATTCTTGCTTTTCCAACCATTTGTTCCACCAAAATTAATTAATATTTAAAGCACAGTATAAATCACTGATTCTCTACTGGTGGGAGAAAAAGAAAACTTTCCTTGGTGGAGCGAGCGGTGAGCAGGCTGCCAAGCAGTCCATGCATGGGGCAGGGGTGGCAGTGGTCCCATTAGGGGGAGCTGGTGCTTTCGCATCTTCTGCGGGTGGTGCAGCTTCCCTGCCACACTGCTCTGCTTGCTGCCAGCTGTCAGTGCCAGGCTTGAGCTGCCCTGGGGCCATGACCTTGGCACAGAGGGCTGACTGATAATTCCTGTGTCTGAGAGCAGTGCAAGTGTGTGGTGCGATGGCTCAGGGGAATAATTATGGGCAGTCCTGCAACAGGGTGCCAGTTGAATCACTGAACATCTGGTGTACAGAAAGATGGAAGGTGTCATAGCATGCATGCAAGATGAAAACAACGTGATTCCTATTTGTACTGCCAAAAGCTTTCTTTCCAAGACACCTAGCATCTTCTCTGAGCAAGGGCCAGAGAACTCTGAAGAGCAAGAACCTGCAAAGAAAATAAAATTAAACCAGATAATTTGCTTTTTGCCATCACAAATGTATTTAAATTCCTCCCTTCTACATTTTAAGGTGTTGCAGACCAAGATCTAAAATATGTGTCAGATTAATCAGTCATATTTTTTATCATTATTATCCGATTGGCCTTTGGATTTCAGGGGCATTATTAGCTATTGGAAGATTGGGAGATGTGCTTTTTTATTATAAGTTTGATCCAGTTTTAAACTGTGATCAGAAGTTAATTTTAATTCTATGAAAATTGGATAATTTTCTCTAAATGTAGCTGTTATATAAAAATCCAGACACAATAACACTCAACTGTAGTTTATTCATTTTAGAAAGAATTCCTTATTCAAAAAGATACCTACTCACATAGAAATGAAACCACATACACATCACTTTCAAATAGCTCTTTCAGTGAACTATAAAGGGAGTTGATTGTGATGCAAAAAAATGTGTTCACACTCTGCTTTTCAGGAATAATTTCACAGAACAAAACATTTATATTCATAACAAATAACACCATGCTCATTTCACTTAAAATGTGACATGCTTTTGAGCTGAACTCCCCACCTTTTCTGCCTTTTTTCAAATGGACATCTAGAAGCTGAAGACCTGGAAGGAAGCTGTAGCTTGCACCTACATCTGCCAAGCACCCTTGTCTCTGGAAATGGCTTCCATTCCTGCCTCCCACCAACATGGTCATGGGTTTGCACTCTGATCCTTTTGCCACAGTTAATTGATAAGAAGAGTGGGTTCCTTCTCCAAGCCATCAGGAAGTAGGAATTGTCCTCTGAGGTTTCACCTCAAACTGCCTGCTGCCTTCAGGAGATGGAACCCAGAAGCTGTTAAAGTTTCACGACCCCCTTTGTGGATGGGAAATGGAAAAGACTATTTTTTAGAAAGTATTGTCCAGAAAGGAACCACCATGAGAGAAGGAGGTAAGTGCTGACAAAACAAAAATGCATAGACACAGATGGGTGGTTGCCAGGGCAGAGGGGGCAAAATGGGTGGAGGCAGCCAGAAGGTGCACACTTGCAGTTATGAGATGAGTCCTGGGGATGTAATGTACAGCCTGGTAAATATAGCTCATAATACTGTATTGTATATTTGAAAGTTGCGAAGAGACTGGGTCTTAAAAGTTCTTATCAAAAGGAAAATAATGTCCAACTACATATGGGGAAGGATATTAACTAGATTCCCTGGGTGATCATTTCACAATATATACAAATATTGAATCATTATGTTGTACACCTGAATCTAGTATAAGGTTGTATTATCATTGTAGCTCATTTAAAAAGAAGGTGGCAATGACTTCAGCCAAAGACTGCCAGAAGCACACTTGTGATTGAGTAAGTCATTTATTCCTTCTTGCAGTGAGTGAGAAGGAACACCATGGGGTGTCTCAGTGACATGCCATTCTTCTGTAGACTTTCTAAGAGTAGGCTCTAGAGAGGGGAACCTTGCTACTCATTCATCCATTCTTTCAACATCTACTGATCATCTTTTATATGTCAGGCACTAGACTGTTTGGGATCCAAATATGAATAACACAAGGAACTCACTGTACACAGGGGAAGACAGACAACAATTAGGGGAGGGTGGTAAAACCATTAACTAGTGTAAGGAATGATGAGGATACTAATAAACATAGAGGAGAAACTCTTTGCCTAGTAAGGTCAGAAGGGGGTCCGCAGAGCAGACTTGCTGGAGCAGTGAATGTAAACTGTATGGAGTCAGTAGGGATTAACTAAGGAAAAAGAGATGGAGAGGGAATAGTACTAGAAAAGCCATGGAAGTGAGAAACAGCAGGCATGTTGAGAACCATGAGCAACATGGGAGGCACAATTTAGCTTGTTTGTTTTCCTTGTTCTCATTTGAAACCATAGATTACTTGGATACAATAATAAAACTCTACTGCTTCTGCTAAGCAGAGGGAACACATAATTTTGTAACTCTGAAAGTGATACATGCCTCTAAGAATTCAAAGCAAGAGTGTGGGCGCTGATCAGAACCATGCTTTCCAGAGGTCGTAGTCAGAAGATGTTTCTTTCATCTCTTAAGATAAAGATAATTGTTACATCTCTTAACTCATTTCACATAGTAGCTAATCAGTAGCTTTCGGCAATTTTTAAAAAAGAAAAGGAAACAAAGCAATAATACTGCATGTTACTGTGAGGACTTCAGAATAAAAATAAATGGAACTCTAAAAAAACTTTATTACACTGTATTACCTACAATTTATATAAACACCTTTCAACTGGACCTTCAATCTACCTTTCAAACTCATTTTCTACTATAGATTCCTGTGTACTTCACACCCAAGGTTTTCCATTTTCTGCTAAAATTCATAATTGTGTAGGAATCCAAGATTTATCTTTTTTCTCAGCCTGAGATGTTCTTCTTCCCTTATTCCCTCAAAATTACACAAATCTTAATATCCAAATTAGATGTTCTGTTTCCAATAACAATTATTTACTCCAAACAGAATTCATCATTATTTACTCTAAATTACTCACACACTATTTTGACCTTACTTTTTCTATGGCATTAATTTTATACCAGCTAAGATAATATTTGATTATTTGTATGTCTGTGGCATCTGCTACATTGCCAAACCTTGGTGGGCTGTCACGGTGTTTTCTTCATTGACACACCCAGAGCCCCCATCTCAATGCAGTGGGCAGTGTAGGCAACCAATTACTGTTCCTTTACTAAGAGTAGATGTTTTTACATTTCCATCCAGTCATACTATGGATCCATCAACTTTCCCACGTTAAGGTATCATTCAGTGTTTGACAGAAGAAAACTCAGGAAAGTCTAAAGAAATTTCTTTGTGGGTGTAGGGAAAATGGAAGTATCTGACTGGGATTCCAGCCTGGCCCACTGTATATATATAATAAGAGCATGTCTGCATATTTATAGGATGTTTATCTGCAGCAGAGCAGCCAGTCAGTCACGGGACTGCCCTTCCAGGTTGGGGGTGAAGGGGAAGCATGCGTTCTCTCCTCCCCTCTGTTCCTGGTATGTAATTGGTCAGACACAGCCAATCACCAGGGACCCCCCCACAGAGTTCTGTCCTGTGGGGTAGAGTGGCTGAGCCCAAGAGGGGAGAGAGAGCTGAGCAGTTGGGGTTCAGAGTCAGGAGAGACTGACCTTTGAGAATAAACCCTTTCATTCCCAACCTCTCACCCTTGTCTTCCTTCCATCTCACTGAATTCATAGCAAACTTACTCCTGGCAAAGACCGCCTCCTCTTGGAGCTACAGTGGTGAAAGCTAAGAAAACAACCGTTTTTTTTATATATGATTTCATGTTTCAATAAATGGTAGACTTGTCTGTGTTAAGGTATATCATCTTCTTAGGTTGTCAGTATTTAGAATAGAAAATATGATTTCTCCTTTTAGCAATGACTTTGCCTAAACAAACTAAAGGTGGGATGATAAGTAGAGATCACACAGTTTGGAAATATGGTAAGATGCTCTTTAAAGGACTCAGTATTTAAATAGGGAATGGGTACTTCAGGGAGTTAAGCTTCTCTGTGCCTTTGGAGGACAGAACTGTATTTCATGGTAAATGTGCGACCTACCACTACCTACCACCACTACCAAGGAGGAAATACTTAACTGGCTGTCCTACCAATTAAAACTCCAGTTTCATAAATATTTTTAGACTTTTAAAACATACTCTCTCTTCATCAATAAAAATTAAAAAAAGAATATTTTTCCTCCTTAATGTTATTTAATATTGTCGGGGTTTTTAGCCTTCCCCGAGCCCTCTCCACAGGTTCGGAGAGGGCTCGGGGAAGGCTAAAAACACCGACATTTGGCGCCCAACATGGGGCACGAGAGGACGGATGAAAACCGAAAGTACCGGAGGATCAGGCCAAGCGTGTCCCTGGGTGAGTACCCCCCCCGAAAAGATGGGGCAGGCAACTTCTAAGGATGACGAGCCTGTGCTTAAAGCGCTGAGACTTATGCTTAAGAGCTGAGGGTTAGAACTATTAGACCCTCAAGCTGAGAGTTTGGACCACCCTTGTAAGGGTGGCACCCTGGCTCCCTGTTGGTGACCTTTTTAATTGGTCCACTTGGGACCATGTGGAGCAACTGGTCTGAAAAGCAGAAATAAATCAAGGGGAAGATCCCCCTTTGGGAGTCTACCCCACCTTGTCAGCCCTTAAGGCATGTTTTGGGGTCCCCAGCCTTCACCGTCCTGCCTAGTGGCCCCACCCAGTCGGGGAACTGAAAAACGACCTCCAGAGGTGAGTCATAAGTCACCTTCAAAGGAGGTCCACCCCCATCTCCGGAAAGGGAATGGGAATGCTTTGTGGAAGAACGTTTTAAGCGACCTAAGAAAATTTATCCCTCATTGCCTAGACCTGACTCTGACCCTTGGGCTAGCGTGGACCTACCCAAGCCACCAGTGTGGGGGCCTTTAGATCCTGACCCTCCACCTTCCCATTACCAGGCTTTTCCTGTAAATGTTCACGCCGGCGGAAATCGGCCCGCTGCGTGGTATCCCTGGGAGCACCAAGACGTCAAGGAACTTAAAAAAGCAGTCTCTGAGGATGGGCCTAATTCTCCTTGGGCCGAAGCCATCCTCCAGGGACTAGCACACCAACCCTGTACCACTCAAGATTGGAAAAGTTTAAACAAGGCAGTTCTCCCCGGTCCCATGTTTGTCAAGTGGTGCGCCTTCTTTAAGGAAGAATGCCATGTTCAGGCAGAGAGAAACCAATATGCCAATCCTCCCATCCGTATAACATTTGGGATGCTCTCTGGGACTAATGATCAGTTTGCTACAGGGCTCCAACAGGCAGCCATTCCTGCCCCTTATCAGGAGCAAGTGAGGGCCCTGGGGCTAGCGGCTTGGAAAAAGCTAGAGGAAGGCCCTTGGGAGCCACCAATCTCCAGAATTACCCAGAGGGCTAATGAGGATCTCCCCTCCTTTGTAGACAGGGTTGAAAAAAGATTAGAGCACAAATTTCCCCCGGGCCCCTTGCGGGACCAATTTGTTAAAATGGTAGTCTGGAAAGGGATGACTTCAGATCATAAATTAGCCTGTGCTGGATTAAAAGAGTGATCCATAGAGAAATTGATTGTTGCTGCTAAAGATGTGGGGACCCAAGCCCACCAGTCACAGGCCCTGGTGGCTGCCTTGCAGGCACAGGCTGCCTCCCTGACAGAGGCTTTAAAGTCTGCCCTCTCCCTCCCTCCACCCTTTTGGGGGCGTGATCCCCGATCCAAGAGTCAGAGATGAAGCATGCTCCAAGTGAGGCTCAAACTCATGGCCTTGGCATTGCTCTGCGTGTGCTGCTGTATAAGTGCGGCGCGCTGGCCAATTGCACCACTGCAGCCCCCACAACAAGCACAAGATCTTCATGATCTTACTCATCTTAATTAGAGAGGTTTACATCACAAGTTTCCTTCCACCCCTATCAAGGATTTAAAAAGGATTGTCAGAACCTGCAAATCTTGCCTGCCGTTTTTGCAAGTCCCGCCCCTCCAATCCCCTGGAGTCAACCCGAGAGGCCTCAAACCAAATTGCCTTTGGCAAACTGATGTTACTCACTATGCTGCTTTTGGAAAATTAAATTTTATTTTTGTCTCTGTCGACACCTTTTCCCTTGCCTGTTGGGCTACAGCCCACTCGGGAGAAAGAGCCAAACATGCACAAAGCCACTTCTTGCAATGCTTTGCTATTTTAGGGATTCCTCACCAAGTGAAGACCGATAATGGTCCGTGCTTCACTAGTAAGGCTCTACAGAACTCCTTTCTCAGATGGCACATAAGCCACACCACAGGGATCCCTTATAATCCCCAAGGCCAAGCAATTGTCGAGAGACATAATAAGACCCTTAAAACCATGTTACAAAAACAAAAAGGGGGAACAAGCCCCCATGACCAATTAAGAATGGCACTACTCACTAAATATTTTAAATTTTTCAAAAAATCAGCCCCTAACAGCTTTTCAAAGACATTGCACTAATCAAACGCCTTATACTAAGATTGAGGTACACTGGAAAGATCCATTAACAGGGCAATGACGTGGACCAGATCCCCCCATAAGTTTAGGCAGAGGGTTTGGATGCATATTCCCTATAGGGAACCCAAACCCGATCTGGGTCCCTGCATGCAATTTGAAATTTTGCCCGCAAGTGGACGATGACCAAGACCCCAGAACGAGCGAAACCTCTATCTAATAAAGAAAGGAAGGAGATATAGTGGCTATGCAACCATCTTAGCCATGTGCTCACACATCCTCAACGTAGAGGCAAAGGCAAACATAAGAGGAAAAGACAACCCAAGAGTGCCATCCACTCTTGAGGGTTCCCTGTGTTTTCTCTCCCCTAGGGAATGTGCCCGCTGCACCGCCCCTGGTGGGCGTTCTGCTTGCTGGTGATCGCCCTCCTCATCATTACCCTGCTTGCTACTGTTATTGAGTTGATTCTCCAGAACCTCCTGGAAGACTTGAAACACGACAACCTCACAAAAGACTGAAGGGTTACCCATAGACTTCTCCTGCTGATCCATCCAGCTGGAGTCGAACCTCTACAAGGACTAAGGACTATCTGACACTCCGAGATCCTCAGAAGGCCAAAAGGATACTGAGATAAGATTCAAAATGCCCCCTTTTGTTCTTGTTACCCTGTTGATTATGGGGGTACCTATAGCCCAGCCTTGGGGTAATTGGTGTCAATCTTGTGGGGTGACCCTTGGATTCGTCCAAGCTACCTGTTATATCACCAAGTATAGCTGTACTTCAGGAGACAATTATTATTATGCAGCAGTCTTAATTAAGAGTAACACTCAAGGATGTCCCGGATATGTTGGGCAAACTGTATGTTGGAGCAGGCCCAAACCCCGGCCTCCTGCGTCGGGTGATCCGCCCTGCTCCTGCAATCAGCAGGGTGCCTCAATTGTTATTCATAGCTTTGTTCAAGTCTATTGCTACGAAAGTGCCAATAAATTGGACTGGGATATCCCTTGGAAACCATGCAGGTTATATATGTTCTGGGACCCGAGGAGAAAATATTTGCTGGAATTTGAGACCACCCATTTAGACTCATCAAACTGTCCTGCTCTAGAGCCCCATTCGGAGATTGTGATCTCTACTCCCTATAGTAAAGTAGGCTGCCTTGAGGGCAATGGTACAGAAACTTTAGGAACTATTAATCCAGATTTGTGCCATAAGAATTATACATTTCCACCCTCCCCGAAGGAAGAGGAATTAGAAAGGAGGTGAAAAGAGAATAGTTACAACTTCCTCTGGACAGGCTTGGGGGGATGGCTTCCTTATATTCTCCCCTTAGCAGGACCGCTGTTTACTGTTTTTCTGTTGCTTTCCTTCGGACCTTGCATTGTCAATAAGTTAATAAGTTTATCAAAAACAGGATGAACGCTGTACACCTTATAGTACTTAAGCAATAATATCAGTCCCTACGTAATCCATCTTGGGAACCATACAGAAACAGTCACAAAGATTATCAAGAATTTGTGACCATGATCCCATGACAGGAATATGGGCTTATATAGAGGACTAGTTGTGGTGACCCCTGCCTTGCTTAAAGTTTAACTAATTAATTCGGCCTACTAGAGGTTTCACGACCTAATTGACGCTGACACCCCGAACCATTAGATGTCCAACCTCCAATAGAGGTGACTCTGGTAGGGTTCGCTCTTCTCTGGTCAGTGACTAAACTCCACTTAAAACAAAAAAGGGGGAAACGCAGGGCCTTCTAATCTAAGAAGTGGCCTTTAAATGCATTGCCAAGATGGCGCTCGCCAGATGAGCATGGGGTGGTGCCCAGGCATTTTGGCAGGCTATGACGTTAGTCTACCTGTGTTCCGGATATATCCCTATTGGTGGCATGAGTCTTCCATGAACATGATCAGCTCGTGGACACCGTTTGCTTGCATTTTGTGCCTTCCTGCGTGAAGAGCTTGTGACTGCTTGACCTCTATGCTGATTGGCCCATGAGTGTTATATATGCTCTGCTGTTTCCGCAATAAACGAGTTCCTGCTTTGACTGAGCTCCCTGTTGCATCTGTTTGTCCCTGGCCTCGAGTGGTGAGGCAGAGGCTGGTGTTCGGGCAGACAGTCGGCACTCACCCTTCCCGGTCCTGCCTTGCCAGGGTGTGTCTCCCCCTTCCCATCCTCTCAGCAGGTTCGGAGGGGGCTCGGGGAAGGCTAAAAACCCTGACAAATATCTCTTACCATATTAATTATATAAGATAATCAAATATCAGATATTAATATAAGCAATGTCTTCTCATTCTACTTTTAGAAATTATTTTTGTAATTAGATGCTCTGACTTCCTTATATATTCTTAAGAGACACAAAGCATATATTTTGATATTCCAAACCAACAGAGAATCAAAAGGAACTCAATCAGCTGAATTATGCTGATTCAATGGCATTACCATTGAAGAAGAAATTTTAGCCTAAGTGACCACGTGCTCTCTACACTGTATCAGTCCCATTTGTATGTTCTTTGAACATAATTGCTGCTGCGTCCACTTGTTAATTACATAATAAGCCAATTTTGAAAATGAGGAGATAGACGTGGTAAGAACATATTCTGAATAAAAATTGCTTTTCCATCAGTCTAGAAATTCAAGTTGCATGAGTATCAGTCACATCCACTCCTGGCTTACTAGTGATGCAAACCTGTATTATTGAAAGTTTCATTACAGATACAGTGTGTTTTATTTGTCTTAAAAGCATTCACTTTGACGCCACCTTCAGAATTTGATCACGACTGTGATATTTTAATATTAATGAACAAAACATATTATAATAAAATAAATGACAATGATTACATTTAGTAAAGATGTTTATATATTTATAAGTAAATTATAAATAATGCATTAGATGTAACAGTTTTCTTATAGTTTATTCATTAAAAAGTCATTCTTTAAAACAATTAAACAATTTTTATGCATTATTTTATTCTGTGAGGACTAATGGGGACATGAACCTACACTTTTGTCTCTGAAAGGAGTTCTAAAATCAGCTACACTGCCTGCATAATAGATATTATTATTAAAATAAATATTTTCTTCGGCGCGTCTCTAAGTTTTCTGCAGCACCTTCATCTTAAGGAAAAAACAATCCGTCTAAATCCCCTGATGCGTCTCGAGTGAAAATCCACAAGGGATGCCTCAGTGGTTCCTCTGCTCCCGCCCCTGTTACTCCCCTCACGGCAGGCGTCAGCGGGAGCGCAGAGTGACTTTCACAGCTTTGCTGCCATTTTCCATATATTCAGCTAAAATGAAGAGCCTCTTAGATTTTTATGAGCTCTTTACGTTGTCTACATGAACAAGTCTTTCTTACATATTTTCTGGATTGTAAACTCTGTACATTTGTTTGAACTATTTTGACCTTTAAATACTATAACCACAAGCCATTTTGGCCACATAATTTAAATTTAAATCAAGTAACATTAAATAAAAAATGGGTCCTTGCTCCCACTAGCCAATTTTGAAATGCTCAGTCGCTCCACGTGGCTGATAGCTACCAAACAGACAACACAGATTATAAAGCATTTCCATCCTCCGCACAGCTCTACTGAACAGACTAGACACCAGTTAAGTGAGAATGTGTAGTGTGAATCCTCTCCTGAGCGTTTCCCTACATTATACTTAGGCTCAAGTTACCATCCTTTTGTGTAAAAATTAAAAAAAAATCCCTTCTCCCCAAAATGGGAAAAACAAAACAAATGGTAACATTAACAAGGAGCCCTCACATGCAGTGAGAATTTGCTGCTTAGGGAGTCTACAGTTAAATGTGTGTGCTCTCTCAGGACTAATTTTGGAGCATTCTCCCAGGCTCCCAACTTGCTCCCCCGACTTTGGTATGACTGGCCTTTGTCCACTGTTCACAATGTTCTCTTTTCCACAGTCTGTGAGCACATGTCAGTTCCTATTTGTCACCAGCTTGTTTCCACATGAAGCAGAAAGAGGGATAGCCAGTCCTAACCCACTGCCCTACCCCATCAGAACACCTCAAGGTCAGGATCCAGTACAGTCAGGGTGAAAGAACAAGATGAATTGGGGATATCTTTGGAAATATTTTGATGCTTAATCCTTTCTCATCCCCACCAAGTGGTAAGGTGTGAGTTTGAAGCAATTTCTGTTCTGTTCAATGTCAAGCTGTCAGCTTAACTTCTCAGTGCTGTCAGAATGCATTTAACCACCACCCCTTCCTAAATCCTCCCATGTCTAGTTTGTTGCTTCTAATCTGCAATAAAATACAAAAATAAATAACCAAATTTTTTCAGATCTACAGTGCAAATAGAGTCAGAAGGAGAACCTATTAATTGCAGGGTTCTGTAATTCTGTTTATGTTATTCAGATGCTTTATATACTTCCACATATCCAACTGCCTTCCAGTAGGTTTAACATGATGAGCATCTATCCTGGAGTCCAATCCAGGCTTTACAGTACATGATATCCAAACAAGTGCCTTAAAAAATATCTCCTTCAAGACAGCAGGTTTCTTAAACTTTGATCTTGTAAAAATATTACCCCAGAATCTCAAGTGCTCTCCACTATGAGAGGCATGAGTATCAGTAACAACTCCTTTATCACATAATCGGTCAATCTGATGTCACGTTCCCTTATGCTTGTGGACCTCCACTGAAACCAAATGCTTGTAAGTGAAACTGGAGTTTACAGATGTGAATGCTCTGTCTTAAGGATACGCATTGCCCAGAGCCACACACTTGAAGGAAAGGAGCTTGAGTTCTCCTATCCAAATTGTTGGTAGGTTAGGGTTTGTGTATTTTTATAATCCCAAATTTTCTTCTGAATAAAATCCTAGGAGAAAAAGGAAGATGACGAGGAATTTTTATGATGAAACCACATATTATGTAAGTGGATATTCTAGATGAATATAAAGTTTGTACCACCATTTGCCAATGATTTAACTTTTTTTGTTTTGGTAGAAATTCCTCCAAAGGCAGAGAGTACATTTCACTTCCTTCCTTAACAGAGGACACAGCACAGAAAGTAGTCATTTTCCTGATAACTCATCATTATGTATCTCCATTTTTAGTCTGTACTAAGGCACGCAGTGCATCTCTGCATATGCTGGGGAGTTTCTGCATTCCTCAGTGTCAGGCTGGCAGCTGTGACTTCTCCCTGCTGTCAGAATGCCTATGACCAGCACGCCTCACCACCTCCTCCCACATCTAGGGTTGCTCCTAACTGAACTGCAATTTCTGATGTGCAGTAAACTAGAAAAATAGTTAATCCAGCTTTTTAAGATTTACAGAGCAAATGGAGCTCAGAATGGTATGTAAATGGCATGCTTTTATTTCAGGGCTTCTGTAGTTCCCTTTGAGTTGTTCAGATGCCTCAAACACTTTCATGTCTTTCACTGTATTCCAGAGGGCTTGGGATGATGGATCTCTAACCTGGAGTCAAATAGAGGTGATTTAAAATACTCTTCTCATGCAAGGCATCTGCAGGTATGTCACATAAGCATTTGTAAAAATATCTTGCATTTGTTGTGTTGATAGCTATAAGGCTGAACATTTCAAAGAATTTTGTATTGCATCTGCTGGTAAACTGGTTAAAAGAGCACAACTGCATTAACCTAATATCCTGCAATTTAAAATGAATAAAGCACCTCTTAGGAGTAATATACATGCCCCATAATTTATCTCCTAGGTGACTATATCCTCTAACATGAGTGTGCCCTTTAATGCTTATGTACTTTAAGAATGGCCTATGGATCAAGGGAAACAAAATAAAAAATGAACAAGTGGGATTATATCATGCTAAAAAGCTTCTTTAAGGAAAGGACACCATCAGCAGAACAAAAAGGCATCCTACAGTATGGGACAATATATTTCTAAATGACATATCCAATAAGGGCTTACCATCCAAAATACATAAAGAACTCACATACCTCAACACCCAAATAGCAAATAAACCTATTTAAAAAATGGGCAGAGGATATGAACAGACACTTCTCCAAAGGAGAAATTCAGATGGCCAACAGGCACACAAAAAGATGCTCACATAACTAATCATCAGGCAAATGCAAATTAAAACCACAATGAGATATTACCTCATACCAGTTAGGACAGCCACCATAGAAAAGACTAGGAACAAATGCTGGTGAGGATGCAGAGAAAGGGGAACACTCCCACACTGCTCGTAGGAATGTAAGGAAGTTCAACCATTGTGGAAAGCAATATGGAGGTTCCTCAAAAACTAAAAATAGAAATACAATTTGACCCAGGGATTCCACTCCTAGGAAATTACCTGAAGAAAACAAGATCCCTGAGTCAAAAAGACATATGCACCCTTATGTTTATCGCAACACTATTTACAGTAACCAAGACATGGAAGTAACCTAAGTGTTCATCAATAGATGAAAGGATAAAGGAGATGTAGTACACATACACAAAGGAATATTATTCAGCCATAAGAAGAAAACAAATCTTACCATTTGCAACAACATGGATGGAGCTTGAGGGTATTATGCTCAGTGAAATAAGCCAGGCAGAGAAAGACAAGCACCAAATGATTTCACTCATCTGTGGAGTACAACAACAAAGCAAAACTGAAGGAATGAAATAGAAGAAGACTCGCAGACTCCAAGAAGGGACTAGCTGTTACCAAAGGGAAGGGTGGGTGGGGAGGGAGGGAGAAGGGGATTAAGGGACATGATTAGCACTCACAGTATATGTAGGTAACGGGGAAGGCAGCAGAGCACGGAGAAGACAAGGAGTGACTCTGTGGCATCTTACTATGCAGATGGACAGTGACTTCAATGGGGGGGTGTTGATAATAAGGGTGAATGTTGAAACCACAATTTTGCTCATGTGAAACTATTTGATTGTATATCAATGATATTTTAATTTAAAAAAATCAGCTACAGGCCAGAGTACTTTGTATTCAACAAAGTCTCATGTCAGAACCCCATGGCACAGGGTAGGCAGGAACTTAGGACTCTGGGCTTGCTGATGGCAATGCTTATACAACATTGAAAGTGTGCTGGTGAACTGAAGCAGGATTCCCAGAACCCTGGCGGAGATGTGTTCATGAGACTGCTAAACCGTGATAGAGCAGAGTAAGAATTACCTAGGCCTGAATGAACTAATAAGGGATGCATGTAGGTTTTGCAACATTTTTGATGCTTTAATGGTCTATTTCTGAATATAGGGAACCTCTTTTTCTTAAACTATTATGTAAACTCATAACAATTCAATAGAATATACTGTTGTAAATAGAAATGAAATATTTGTAAATGATATATTTTTCTCCCTGCCTAACTGTGGGAAAACTCAGAAACTCTTTTGTGTATTTTTATTTTCATGACAATGCAGTTTGTGCATAGGCTCAATATGAATCTGTCTTTCCTGTTTGCAGGGCATGCATTAACACATTAAGTATTCAGCTGTGGTCTTACTTGGCCTGTTCATTGAGAAGGATACTTATGTAATCAGATAACAACCAGACACTTTTAAGGAACTGAAGTTGACATTTTGGAGCCATGTTTATAAATCTTGGGATAAAAACTGGCCTGACTCCTGGTTTGAGCATGCCCAGCCTTACAGGTGCATGTGGAAGGTTGCTTCCAGGCAGGCCCAGGAAGTCTGGAATATTTTAGGGACCTTCAGAATAGAGTTCACCCAAATTTCTAGATGCTACAGGTAAAATATTTTGGTGAGTTCTTCGCTCAGCGTCCTAGTCTTCTAAATCCAATCTGAGATTTTTTTTATGAAACCTTCCAGAAAAGCAAGCATATGAAGCTCTGTATGGCAAATTGTCATTCTTGCTGCATCTATGTAAGCAACCAGGCCAAATCAGATGATACCAGCATTATTTTGTGATCAAGAATAATCTTTCTTTGGGAGTATCTTTGGGGTGATTATAGAAGGAATATTTTTGTAACAATAGAAACTGTAGCACACCCTTCCAGTTTATCAGACTGTAGACATATTTGTTGTCTTTGGACTATTTTGTACCTTCATATAAATTGCACATAAATATGCAACTCTGACTTTTCTGGAGAGATTTAAATGACTTCCTTCCCACCTGTGGAAAAACTAGTCTGGTATCTGGTACCTCCTTGTAAATTGGACTGGATTCTGCTACTTTGACCAAATTTTCCTACCTTCCCATTGCCTTCAGTATCTGGCTATAACCCTCCAAACAAACATTTCCAATTTTTCTCCCTCTCCTTGACTCAGCATGCTTGAGAACTAAAACCTGATTTCCAGGATTCCTGGTGGGTTTCTAAGTTGTCTTACAGCTGACGCTTTTCTCCAAGATCTGAAGACTCTTGCCAGCTGAAGTTTGTTTTCTTGACATGAACTGTGAAGGACTCAAAAAGCAGTGGGTTGTGCAAAGGCTGGATTTATCCCAAGACAAGGCATTGTCTGGGCCACTAACAAAGTCTGGCAGAAAGCTCAGGTCATTCATTCTATATATGAGAGCTAATCAGCACCAGACAACATTGCCAAGAGCACTGACATCCTAGCTTCAAGAACTCAATCAACGGTGCTGTGTAACTGATTTTTACCCACCAACCTTTTGGAATCCACTTGAATGGTATCTCAGCATCCAAACCCTATCTCTTTGCTTTAACATAATCTTTGATATTACTGTTTCTTTTAAATTTCAAGTATTTCTCCTTTAAGGAACCTGATTTTCAGGACTCCAAGCCAACTGACTATTGCCACCACCTCTCAACAGATGGCTGAAGGGACTTGGCCAGCACAATGCCAACAAGAATTACTGAGAGACTGTTTCTTTCACCCTGATTGGCTTCACTCAGATATTTATGAGGATCACCTCTGAGTTGTTCAGGGTTGAATGACATTCATTCATCTTGAACAAAATTAGGAACTGGCAATGTTGAATATGACCTAATCCTTGGGCTGCTAGTAAACAGCAGCAATTAAGAAATACCACAAACTTTTTTTCTCTAATATCGGTAAGACTCCACATCCAATTTCTATTCTTTAAGACATTCTTCGATAGAGGACTAGCACTGTGAAAAGAACTTGACCTAAAATAGCTTTGAAGATGGAAGAGGGCCATGAGCTAAGGAATGTGGGAAGCCTCTAGAAGCTATAAAGGGAAAAAGAATGTGTTTTCCCCTAGAACAACCAAGAGGAATGCAGTCTGGCTGATCCTTTGATTTTAGCCCATTTAGAACCATTCTGGACTTCTGACATCCAGAACTGTGAGGTAATAAATTTGGGTTGTTTTAAATCACTAGTTTGTGATAATTTGTTACAGCAGCCACAAAAACCTAATGTACTAGGCATTCTATTTTTTATTGTTAATATACATAAGGTCTTTTATTGCATTATATCATGTGTGTTATAATAGTTTGAATAGCCCTGGAGGTATTGATTATAAAGGTTTGGTTGAATTCTTCCATGAAACTATACAACCTGGTGTTACATTAGGTTTCACAGGGTGTCGTTGACTGTACTCTTCAAGGATGGGATTAGCCAGTTCCCATCCTGAAAACACTTTTCATAATGTGAGCTTGCTGCTCCTTCATCAAAAGATGGAGTCTGTATCCCCCACCCTTGGACCTGGGCAGAAGTTCATGACTGTTCTGACTGAGAGAGTACATCAGAAGTGAAACCATGTGACTTTCAAGAACAGGTCATAGAACAAAACTGGAGAACATTAAGATGACGTGAACCCAACATGCCAGCTGAAGGAAGGGCCAAAGTTAAAGAACACCTGAGAGGCTCTCACACCTCAGTGCACATCATCGGTCACCCAGAGGGCTTGGCGAAGCCCATTTCCAGGCCCTGGCTCCATAGTTTCTGATTCAGTAAATCTCAGCTGGGGACTGGAAATCTGCATTTCTAACAGTTTTTCAGATGCTGCTTGCAGCTGCTCCAACAACTACACTTTGAAAAATACTAATGGAAGGAAATACACATTGACACAACAGGACTCTGTTGGTAAAAATTTAAAAACCAAAAGGGAATAAAAGTTCAATACCATATTAATACTACACAAAACTATGTGGAGGGGTGGGGACAAAAATTAACAAACAGTAGCCAAGGAAATCAGGCCCTTACTCCTTAAGCTTCCCTCAACAAGCTCAATAAATGTAATTAATAAAGGATTATTTAATCAAAAAAAAAGACATTCTTCATTAACTGCAGTGGCCTGAATAATATAATCTCCATAACTGTCTGGTACATATGGGCTCTGATAATGCCATTCCACTTCTTTTTCTACTTTGGTTCATTACCTAGAAATAACTGGTTAGTTCATATAACTTCTGACTGGCTTTATCTTATACTAAGACTCCATATTTAGCCTTTGGACTAAAGAATTCCTAAAAAGGAGCACACAGAAGTGACTTCTCCTGAACTCAAAAGTTCCCACAGAATGGTCTGAACATGACCTTTTGGATGGATCTTCCCAGGAAGACAGCAAATCTCTGTTTTCTTATCAGTTTTATGTAATTTATAAAAAGAAATGGCCATGTATGAAGAAAATAACATGTCTTCTGGGTGTGACGATCAAATACATTTTCTGCCTAGCACTGTATACACATGTCAGCATTCATTGAGCTATATGCTAAGAGTTTCACATTTTACTCTAAGTAACTCAGTTTTTAAAAAGGTGGGACTCAATCAGTCAATCAGATCATAGCACTGACTATAAAAGATAACCACGCTTTGGCATGGGCTGTATTTGTCTGCAGCACTGCACAGCATTTGTTTTATCCAGATATTTACCTGGATGTATGTCTCAGGTTTCCAGAAATGTTCTTAATTATTGAATTGTTTAAAGGGAAATAAATGCAGAAGCACTCATGTAATGAACTATTCAATTCCGTCATTCAGAGAAGTTAACAGACCCAACTGAAAAGTCCAAATCCAAGCCTAAAGCCAAACAATGATCAAATTGAGGCAGTGAAAAAAAATCACAAACTATGGTTTCAATATTTTTAGTTGTAAGCAGATCTACTTATCAACTTATATCTACTTAGAACTCAATGCTTGTTGTCTACCTAATAGACTACTAAAATAAAATCCTGCTCTGGTAGTAGAAAGGGCTTATTACATGCTTATCCCTGGAATATACAGTTAGCTTATGATCCAAACTGCCCCACTGGGAAAAATAACGTAGTTGTGTGTGTGTTGGTAGCTCACCAAAACACAGTAGAAATCTCCAAATGCACATTGTCAGACCAAAGCCCTCTGAAGGGTTAAGTAGGAGATAGAAAAGAATGTAATAACATAGACCCAGAAAAAGGCAATTCTGCAGTTTTCTCAATGTTCCAGGGGATGTAGTGCTGACAGAAAAACTCAGGAGAATGTGGACATGATGAAGAAAACTTATGGAACTCTACCAGGTTAGCTCCCTTTCCAGAATGTAGGAAATCTGGGGAACTGCTCACTGAGGTAATACTCAGCTAAGGGAAAAGAGTACGTGCAGGAGAGAGAAAGAAACTCTCAAAGCTAGGTAAGAAGTCATATATGTAGTACATGTGTGTCTTCTGCCCTGAGGTGATTAAAAGATTTTATAAAAGAATTCATAGAAATGATCCCTGAAGGCTCCAGTGAAACTGTGGCTTGTTTTGTTCTGTTCTTTGCCAATTTTCTGTTTTTGTCCTTGCAGTTTTCTCATTCCCATCTTGAGTCCTGGCATGGAGCTCATGGGGAATCTCTGTTATCCAGTACCGTGGTCACAGCACACTCCTTGCAGGTGGCGATGGCCCTTAGGACTAGCTGTTGGAGCATGTCCTTGTGATAGATGCGGGTGTTTCTCAGAGGGACGCTTGACTGCCGAGCTGTTCTATTGAGCGGAAGGGAGCAGGCAAGTCCTCCTTCAGGTTACCTGGGATTCCCACTTCTCTCCTCTGTTTCCTTCCTGCCTCCACCCCCCAATCAGCACATGTGTTAAGAGAGCAGCACCCTATGTGTGGGCTTACTCTCTCACAGGAGCTGAAATGCTCATTTTTTTTTGAGCAAGAAGTGAGCTGAGAAAAAGAAAACAGATTTAATTGCTGCTTGAAGAGGAAAGTGAATTGATGATCTCAGAGCCTGTTTCCACCCCCTAATATCCACACTCTAATTCATATCATATGAACCAAGAGGAACTTTTGCTTTCTGGCCAGTTCATGTACATCAGTCCAGAAGGGTTATAGAGTCAGAACTCCTTTGCACTGTGCTCCATATTTATAATGTTTGCCCTCTGTTTCTTGAGCAGATATATTATTTGCAGACAGAAGAAAGAAATGGGACAGAATAGGAAATAAAGGAGAGTAACTTATACATTTTCCAGGGTGTTCTTTAAAACTATTTTAATTTGATTTTTTTTTTCAGGTTTGACTCCAGGGCTAAATTGTCTCAAAGACAGAAACAAACATTCCGTGGGCCCAGTGAGGACTTTAAGCCCCAAAAAGGGACTTCATTCATTAAAAAAAAAAAATCCCAAACCATCTTAACCTTTAGGGTGGAAAATAGGATCCTGGCAGCAGCCTCTTAGGAGTTGTAGAACAAATGCATCTCCTCTCAGAAAACATCATAGACAACTTCTCACTCTCACCCAAGAAGCTAGTTTGGTAATTGCATTTGTTCTCAAGCTAACCAGCTCTGGTTCTGAGACTTGATGGTGATCATTAAACTTGAGTTTGCATGTGAGTCTTGTTAAAATGCAGATACCATACTCATCTATAGATATTAGGTACTCCAAGGTCTACAGCTTTGGAGAACTGCTAAGGATCAAACCTCCAAAATTCCTTGTTCAATCCTAAATTGGGCCAAATTCATAACCATGCCAAAAGTCCTACAGTATTTAGAAAGTGCAAACCTGATCATCTGCACTGGCATCCCAGTGACCAACCATCAAAGCCTGCCAGTGACGGAAAGCCCTGAATCCTGGGAAATGTTACAGTTTCCAAGAACAGTGGACTCTGAATTCAGAATCATCTGCAAAACTTATTCAAATGAGTCTTTTAGTCTCATACTAGACTTATCAGCTATAATGAGGTGTGTGGGACTAGGAATCTGCATTTTCCCCCCAAACAGGTGTTATTTATGTAACCAGAAGTTTGAGAAGCACTGGCATAGCGGCTCTGTCAGCCATGACCTTCAGTCTGTCAGACAGGGGCCTCCAAAACGTGTGGCTGTTTCTCAGTCAGCAGCTCTTTATTAAGAACCAAAAGGATACATTACATCTTTTACTTCTCTTTGTCCCACTTGCAGGGCCCTGACAGGGTATTGCACTACCCAGGGAGCAAAGTACCCATGAGGATAAAGTAGTTGAATGTTATAATAAGTGTATTAATTAATTCTTACAACACTACTATCATGGAAAGAAAAATAAGACACTGAATGAAAGAAAATCTCTCAGTGAGGTTACAAGTCAGAGAGGTGGGGCATGGCAACAGGTAGATTTGTATGAGTGAAAATTAGTATAATTGGTGTCAGGAAGCAAAAATCATTATCCAAAGCCCAGAGTTGGTCAGTAATGACTCTGGGAACAAAATCCACATTTCCTCACTCTCTAACCTGTTTATTTCACAGTTAATAGAGGGCAAATTCATCAACATTCTTAGGAGCTCCAGAATTTACATTCCACTGCGATCCACACTTTCTGTCATAGCTGATAGTCTAATGCTGAAGCCATTGTCCTATTCCTTTTGCTGATGCCAATGTTACTACAAAATCTTGTTCTCTTAAGTAGGGGGAGTATAGAATGCTGAATCCCCAAACATAGATTTGATCTGACTCTACCACCATCTAAGGTCGTGAATGTGGGAAAACTACTTCTTAGCTTTTTAGAGTCTTAGACTTCTGTACTAAAACCTGAGATAACAAACTGTTATGTGGATTGAATCTGATAATATACATGGAATTGTTGTGAGAGTTGAATCTAATGATATATATGTGAAAGCTGGCTTACAACTGCAGAGCACTTAGCCAAAGTCAGTGGGAGATCATGACTTAACAGAGATCAAACACAAGAGCAAGAATGAAAAGACCAGGCCTGCCCCATTCTTCAGGGACTGGGGAAATGCCTGGAAGGTATTTTCCACTCTGAAGAGCGGCTCCTATGCTAGTGTCTTTAAAATTAAAGTCCTATGTTAAAGTTAAAATTAAAACTAAAATTAAAATTAAGCTCTATAAATACCTGTGATTAGGGTGCAAATGTACACAAAGGGAGCAAACTTACAAAGAGAAAGATTTTGGCAAACTTCAATCTTTCCACTAGTTCCAAACCATCCTCACCCCTTTCTCTTGCACATAAATTTCCATTATAATTCTATGTGGATTTTTGCAAGCAAAATCAATACTCCAAGTTTAATGCCTTCACAGGCCAACAAAACTCATGTCTACAGAAAAACTGAACAATTAAAACAAAGATTTGGACATCTTTCAAAATTTCCCTAATGAAACACATGCATAGTAAAATGGTACTATATAAGCAGGTTCTACAGCTTTTACAGGCACTGTAGGATTTACAAATTTCTCTAGAGTTCTGGGCAAAAGAATATCAACTTTACCCCTAGCATCTTGTTGTCATAATATATTTGCATATTTTTACTGTCTCTTCATATATGGAGATACATTATTTTATATGTTTATAAATAATAAACAGTATTTATGATGTACACTCCTGATTTTTTCCAAAAGGAATTTTTGGTAGCATGCAACTTTAATGAATGTAGGGAATGGGGTGGTCCACATAGAAACACAATTTTCTAAGTCATGACATATGTCAGAGAAGCAAATATAATTTCTGTGAGTGACCAGTATGATTAGTTTTGAGTTACCTGGTCATGCAAAAAAAAATTGGAAATAGTGATAAATTCCATAATTTTAATATATGAAAAGAAACATAGCAATTTTGAAGTAGGATCAAAGCTTTTTAGGTAAAAGCATGCAGAAGAAATTCATCATATAGATCTTTATACAACAAATTGTAAATAATATTTACTAGACAGTATTTTTGAACATGACATGGAAAAGGCCCTTTTCATATGATCCAGGCTAAAGTCAGGGATAAAACAGAAATACAACTGAGTTAAGGACTTCTTCGTGGCCACACTCAGCTAAAACTGTCCCAAAATAGAATTTTTGATAATCCAATTATATGAAAAAAAGCTATGGGTCATTTTCTCCTTCTCCTTCATGGTCTGAGAAGTCAGGTGTCATTCTCTGAGAAGCATTATCCCAGGAAACTCTGTTTTGGTATCAATTTTATACATCCTCTTCTATCCATAAAATTTCCAGGTTCAGTTTTGAAGAATCTGTCTTACTTTTAAGCTAGGTACTCAGATTTTGGTTTCATAAAATATAATCACAGTATCTATAAGGTACAGAACAATTAAAGCAAAAGAAAACTATTTATCCTGGCATTTCTGTTGAGCTGTGAAGGTACCTGTAGGGTCTCATGAACCCTCCTGGAACTATCTATTCTTTGGCCATGGTAGCAACTTGAATAATTTAAATGGTCAAGTTTTTGAAAAGTAATTCTTACTGTAAATGCTCTATTACACACACAAAATCATATTCAAGGTAGAATAATCAGAGGGTTTGGCAGAGCAATGTGAACTAAAGAACTAATACTACTTCCAATGATTATCAACACCCCCAAATGTATAGCATTAAATGTTCCTTTCTATGTATATATGCAAAACATGTTTTTCTTTATGAAGTAGAATCAAAAGATGTCCTTTCATTTCTACCACTTAACAAAATTCATGTATTTCCTTCAAGTAATAGTGTTCTATAAAGTACATAAATTTATACCAAGGTTTGTGACTGAGCCCTAAGATGCAACACATTAAACTTTGATAAACCCAATGCTTTTAAAAATGTTTTCTCCTCCAAATTAGTCTCCTCTTCCAACTTTCCTATTTTGTTCCACTGACCTCATCTTTCCCCAGTTTCCCAGGCAAGAAATGACAGAGTCCTGCTTTATTTCTGCCTTCCCTTTGCCTCTATGTTCCATTCGTCAAAACTCCTGTGACTTACATCTGTGACACGCAGTTCATTAAAACTTGTTTCCTCCTTCTCTGCTGCAGGGACATGAATCCTGGCCTTTCTGTCCACACTTTGGATAGCGTCCTGCCATTGTTGGTTCCTGCATATGATTCATTGATTTTTCCTGCTCAAAATATTTTAGTAATTCTCTACGCCTCTCAGGATTAATTTCCCTGAGTGCCACACTCTCTAATCTCTCCTTCCCCGGTGGGCACCCTCTTTTCCCACCACCTCAGGGCTGTAGATCCAGGGGCAGCTGCCTGAGAGGGGTAGAGAAGGAAGGAGAAAATGGCAGTACTTTTTCTGTTGTAAATCCTCACGACAGTAAGCGGTATTCCATGACATGAGAAATTTGTGTTTAACCATGTCTCTTTCTGCAGTTTCCTTTCTGGGAGCCAGTGGCTAACCTAAAGCCCACCCATCAGCACCCCTTGGGAGAATCTGGGAAAGGGGACCCTTCCCTCTCTGTGTGCTCCATTTCCCAGGGCAAGCTCTCAGCACTGCTGGTTTCAGCTCATGTGAGAAGGAAAAGTATCTGACTTAAATTCCCACTAAGACACCACCAGAAGCCATGTAGAGTTTCCTTATTAACAATCATGCTTTTCTACCAGGTATACTTCCGATAGTAAAAGGCAAGGTGTAAAACCTTTCAGGCAGTGGGTTTCAGTTGGGGAATGTATAGAGACAGGCCAGCAATCTTTGTCTTGAAGACTATTCTGAGCAGGGCGGCTATTTCTAAGTATGAATGTCTGTAAGAGGAGGGCTGCCCTCCAACTATACTCTTCAGGAACTCTGTGTGTTCCTTCAAAGGGAAGAAAACCCCTGTCTACAGAATCCTAAATTGCATCAAACCTAAAACTGATCACAGCAGGAATTAGATGGCTAAAGTCAAGGCAACAATTTCCTCATTGACTCTGGGTTTCCTCTCATTGTCCAAGGGCAGATGGTACTTTACAGATTTTAAGGTCACAAGAAAAGAAATTTTAGAACCTGTTAGAGGGTGATATGACAGCCAGAGCTTTGTCTGTCTGTGTGCCCGAGGAAACCTATAAGTGGCTTGAAACCACTGGCCTCCCCCGCATTGTCCCCCTGCTGGAGCTAAAGCAGGAGTGAGTGAGCTTCCCACCCAGGCAGGCCCCTCCCAGTACGGCTGTTTGCTTGTGCATCTTGCCCAGTCAGGAGCGCCTTGGTGAGCAGGACCCGCACACACCCAAAAGCTGTCCATTTGAAACTGCTCCTGGTAAATAAGTATTTACATTTGCAGTAGAGACACAGAAACTTGCATTCTTTGCTGCATCCTGCCATTGCTCTTTCCTTGGTATGCACCATTTCTCCACCTTGCATGATTTTTGGGCCATGGCACATGATAGTAATAGCCTTCCAGTTCTCTCACTTTATGGTGCCAATAGGAAACATCGGGTGCCATTCCCGGGCACTAAGTGGCTTAGGGATGCAAAGCGTACTGCATATATCCTAGTGAAGATAATCTGGTCTTAGGGAAGGACTTCTCCCACCAAGTTGGCACAAGGCATCTTTGAAATTTCTTGTGTTTCTTGGGGCAGAAAGAGCTAGCAAACTTTCTAAAGTCTGAGTCAGTCATTTGAATTATTTACCTACATTTCTTTGTAGTATTTGGCTGGAAACTCTCTATACTTTCACAAATAGGAGATTTAAAGAAAGTTTGTGGGGTAAGAGGGAATTGAACTTGGTGGAGAATATGTATACACACACATACCTCATATACATAAAATATGATGTATATGCCCCATATATGTATTTATATATGTCTCAATTGTGGGAGTCTTTAATATCTTTCATTTGGATCTAATAAAATTTACATCCATGATCTTTAATGTAAATTAGGGCATAATATTCTTGGTTTGCATCAAACACAGTGATTGACAGAAAGTGGGCTAATGAGGAAAGTCAGTCAAATGAACTGACATGCTATTCAATGTAGGAAAAACAGGTGTCATCTGACCCATTTACATGTGAAAAGTGAAGAGAAAGAAACTTAAAAAATCTAAATGAATAGAACTGATACCACTATAAGACTGAAAGTACAAGCATATCACAACTGAGTACTTTTTTTACACAGAAATTAACCAGATAAGAGGCCAATATTGAAAATTAGAACCAAAAAAAAAACAACTATTAATACTTCATGAGTTACCAAATTCATAGAATGGCCACTATCCAAAAGACAAGAAATAACAAGTGCTGGTGAGGATGTGGAGAAGAGGGAACCCTCCTACACTGTTGGTGGGAATGTAAATTGGTGCAGCCACTGTAGAAAGCAGTATGGAGGTTCATCAAAAAAGTAACAACAGAAATACCATATGGCCCAGTAATTCTACATCTAGGAATTTACCAGAAGAAAGCAAAATCCCTGACTCAAAAGATGTATGCACCCCTATGTTTACTGCCTCATTGTTTACAATAGCTAAGTTATGAAAGCAGCCAAAGTTTCCATCAACTGAGGAACAGATAAAGAAGATGTGGTACATATACACAATGGAATATTATTCAGCCATAAAAATGAAAGAAATCCTGCCATTTGCAGCAGCATGGATGGACCTAGAGGGTATTATACTCAGTGAAATAAGCCAAGTGAGAAAGACAAATACCATGTGATTTCTCGCATTTGTGGAATATAAAATCAAAGCAAAACAAAATGAAGAAAACAGCAGTAAATGCATAGACACTGAGAAATGACTGGTGGTTACCACAGGGGAGGAGTTGGGATGCATGGGTGGGGAGGGTGAGGAGGATAAAGGGGCACAAAAATTCTCAATCATAATATAGTTGGTCACAGAGATGGTGTTACAGCATGAAGAATATAGTGAATGATTCTGCAACATCTTTCTATGTTGACAATAGCTGCACTAGTGGGGGTGAGCTTTCAATAAGGTGGGTAAATGTTGAACCACTGTGTTGTATGCTTGAAACCAATAGAAGATTGTAAATAAATGATACTTCAATAAAAGAAGTTACCAACTTCAATCCTACTTCAATGGGGCTATATACTAATAATTACATGGAATTGTTAAATGTGAACTTTACTTGAATACTATTTTTGCTTAATAAGAACAGATGTCTGAATGTCCATTTACACTGATGTAAGTTAAGCCCATGTCATTCCACTCTATTCCTTACCAAGATTTCAGCAGAAATTAGTAAATAGGAGTATTGTTTAAAATCAAGAAGCTATAGTATAAGCACCACTAATCATAATGCAAAAATTCAAGGATGACTTCACTGCTATACTTTTTAGAAGACCGTAGTAGAAAAACAAAACACGGGGGCTAAAAGCAAGACATAACTTTTAATATCTGAGAAAGACCAGAATAAAGATACATGGGAACTGCCTTTCTGAATGATGCTAACATCTTGTATATCCGTGTCACCACTGTGCTTGTTAACTTACAAGAATTTCTTACCTCTGCTTTTTGTGATAAAATCACTGGCATAACCTCTTCTGGTTCATTGCCACTCACTTTTCCTTTCTGTCACCTGGAGGTGGTGGTCAGGAGTGTTGTGGTGGCTTGAGCACATTCCTAAGAAGTACAGGGTGGAAACAAGGATGGAGTCTTGTTCCTGTGTTCTATTGACAGATCTGAGCTTGGTCACTTTCTGGGGAATGGGGTGTTACTGATTCAGGGTGCTTGTCCAGTCTAAACTTTACTCCTATGAAAAACAAGAAACAAGACTGGTATTGCCTGCTCACCACCTTCCCCAGAGAAATTCAGAAAGGAACAGAGCAACAGTGACATGTTTGACTTCATTCAACATGACTCCGAATGCTAGTTCTCAAAGATTTTTAATAGCTTACTTCTAGCTCCCCTCTGCAGTTTGATACTGAACTGCCCAAAGATAGGTAGTCAGTTTTCCTTAAAATAATCCCTGAGATAGTGCAATTTTTCAAGCATTATACCCCTTAGAGTATTTGACTTTAATTGCAAGAATAATTGGTGTTCTGGCTTTTGTAGTAAGACTAATGCATTCATAAAGTAAAAATGCTTAAAATGCAATTTGTTGTCCTAAATGTGTTCATCTTGGACTATTGAATGAATTAACCACTTTTGCATGGCTTGGAACATATTACAAGTCTCAAGAGCATGAGGCAAACACTCTTACAGTTGGAATTCATGAAATGTATGTTTTTTGTCCTAACAGCTCAGTCCAAGAGTACCCCATCAGAAAAGGAGAAAGGACATAATGATACTGGACAGAAATCCCCACAAGCACTAATGGCAACATGATGCAAATTCCAGAATATTTATCCAGAATCCTATTTTCTGAAACATTTTTTTAAAAAGTTGTGCCAGGTAACTCTGAGTTGCAGCACAGATATTTGTAGGATGCATTACATTTCTCTGCTGTGATATAAGGATGGGATAAATGGAACTCAGCACTCTAGTTTCTGGGTTATTGCTCTACATTTATGAACTCCCCTATGCAGTGTGAAGTCAAAACAACTCAGTGTTTTGACGGGGAATATTTATTTCCCATAGAATGCAGCCAAATTCCAGAAAATTCCATGTAAAGTCATTCCCTCAGTTTTCATGTCTGCTGTTCTATGATACTTCTATCAGAAATTCTTTACAATCAAATGGCACATCCCACCACAATAGGGATGAGCCCCACATGGAAAGCACTTTTTATCATTCACCCAAGAGAAGGCAAACTTCCACATGTTATCCTTAACAGTTTTGTGTAATGATTTGGAGCTTTTTTTTTTGTTTTTTGGAATAAGTGACTGAACCTGTTCCAAATGTTACCCACCAGGTTAAATTCAAATGTTAGGAATATAGAAGTCCATTTAAGCAATACATTTGCTAATGAAATTTCATCTTGAAACATGTATTGAAATAAAGTACACAGACTGAGATGAATAGTTCCCCCAGAAGTTTGCCAGCCAGAACACTCATACATAGCAGAATCTCCAGAATATGGCTAATGAATTGAGGGCATATTTTTATGCCAAATTTGAGTGATAGATGTTCTAGGTTTAAAATAGTAATGTGCTGCCTGAAGGTGAAAAACAAATTAGCTCTCACTTGTTTTTGATCCAGAGCCTGAAATACTGATAGGAAAAGTTGACCAAGTCAGGTCCAGTGTTCAGCAGGTCTTTATGGGAAAGGCTTGGGAGGTCAGATCCTCTGTGGTTAATTTCCCTTTAGTGAACTTTGCAGATTTCCATCTGAACCAGGAAGGAGATGAGAGCCCTGTTTCAGTCTTCAGTACAAGGCTCCTGGTCAGGCTCACATCAAAATTTCTTTCATTTATAAAGAGAAGTAAAATTTACAGAATCTGAAAGCTAAGGAGAAAGTCAAACTACAGGAGAAAAATAATCACAAACCATGAAAGCAGGCAAGAAAGAAAAAAGGTGAGGAGACTGACAGGTGGGAAATATCTAAAAGGAAACATAACAGTTATCAAACTTATCTGCAAACCCACAAAATCCTTTGAGAAAGCCACTTTAATAACACTATCGACCCTTTCCCTATCTTCAGTTTTTAGACACCGTGCTGTTCTAGAATGAACTCATCTGAGGTTAAATTCACCCTGTGGCACTTTCTAACTTCTCTGTATTAGGGGAAATACCTTACTACGCATGTTTATCTTCATCTGTTTCATGGCCTATTTTAACAGATGCTGCTGCAGGCATTGGGGGAGCTAATTAATATGTGTGAAACACAGTGCTCAGGACCTGCCACCCCCACGAGCTCTGTGACACTTACATCTCCAGGGCCCACTTCTCCATTAGTAACCACCTGGCCTTTCCCCAGGGTGTGGAGAGAAGCCTGAGACCAGGTGTCCTACCTGCCACGTGGTTGCCCCATGAAGAAGTTTTAGAATTCCTGGGCAGAGCAGGGCTGCACAAGGAGATGCCAGGTAGATGGGACGTGACATTGAGATGGCAGGACCAATTCCCTTACTTTCTGAGCCAGAGCTATTAGGATGGGAGACATCCAGCTGTGAGGAAGCTGTAAAGAACTGAAGGCTACATAGTCCCTGCTCTCTCCACTTGCTAATGGAGAGCCCTCCCAGAGAACTGACAGTTCTGTGCTCCCTGGAATAAACTGCCTGTTGGATGATGCCACCAGTCACAGGCTCTCACGGTGAAGCTCAATTTTTAATGCTGCTCTTTGGGTTAGGAAAGCTTATTTTCTTTCCATATTGCTTTAGGAATGTACAGTATGGTATATAGTACCTAGAACTTTGAGATACACCTGTTGGATCTTTACCATGACTCTTAGAAATACCAGGGTTTGTTCATCACACTGCAGTCTGGGAGTTGAACTCAGTACCCGGCACACTGTGAATATTCAATAAATATGAATAAACTAATTCCCATTTCACAGATGAGGACACTGAGGCTTAGATAAGTTTAGAATACTTCAGAAGATCAGATAATTAGCAAATGTCAATGTCAGAATTAAAACCCACCCCTCTGAGACCAACATAGTACTCCTTCTATTGAACCACATAATCCTGTCTTTTAGTATGATTATTTCAAATACTCATCCATGACTGATCACGTGTCTAGAGAAGGCACTGACAGCACTCCATTTATTTGCACCATCATTATTCGAATTACAGTTGTGGACTTTGATTACTTTGCTATAATACCTATTGGTTTAGGGAAATCACCACCCAGGCCGACTGTATATGGGATGGTAACATCTATAATGTGGAGTGGGAAGCTGGACTTAAAAGTCATCCTGCAGTGAGGTCACGTAATTCTCAGAAAGTTCTAAGAGGGACTAATTTCCAAAGGTTAAGGAACTCTTCAGTAATCAGTCAATTAGAAATTGAACTAGGTATTCAATCTCAGGGGATGTGATGTCACATAGGCTCAGTTCTCGGGAAAAAGGTAGGTACACTGCAGGACACACTCTGGTCACTAAAGTCATACACATTTATTTGCACCATTCAGCCTCTTGATTGTTACTAAGATCCTGAAATACTGAACTGACTTCAGACACATCACAAAGACAACTCTGGAAATTTTTCCGGCAGATCTTTTATCGAGTCTCTTTCATGTCTGTTACTGTTCTCCTTTTCTCTCATCCTCTTATGTGGCCTCAAAGAACTTTAGCCTGGCTAAGCACTTTGGTGTACCTTTATTGAATGATCTCATTGCCCAGTTACAGGACTGGTTAGGAGGCCAGAGCGGGTAATGTTCTGTGCTGGTCAGTGACCAAGCTGGGCCTAGAGACCAGCTCTCCTGCCTCCCTGGCCTTGGAGGCACAGTCATCTCTGTCTCATTTCTCTCTACATTCTATTTCTTTTCTTTTCTCCCACCTTGTGCTTTGGTTCTTCTCACTCAGTAAGCTGTTGCTTATTTTTCTGAGATTGTGGTTGTTTTATATCCCTAATTTTCTACCACCCTCCTCCCTTTCTTTGCCTTCCTTCCTTTAAATCCATTTTAAACCATTCTCTTCTTCCTTTTTTCCTTTTAAGTCTCCCTTGGGGCCTCTATGAACTGCAGGCACTAGAGGGCAACATGATCACATACAGCTGACAAGGACAAGGGCAGCCTCTTAGGCTGGAGAGCCACGTAGACCTGCAAAATTATGCCAACAGGGAATCATATTGGCGCTTCACTACGTGTGAAAGCATGTTCACCTGTATTGACCCTTTTAACCTTACGAAAGTATGGGGAGACAAGGTCAAGCATCACTGCCTGTATTCTAAACAAAAGAAGAAAGCTGGGTTTCAGAGAAGGTAAGTGTCTTGGCCAAGGTCATAGAAAGAGCAAAATGTATCCGTTCATTAAATGGTACACCCTGGAATAGTCTAGCATAAAACTTGAAAATGCATTTCTATTTTCCCAAGGTTTAAGAATAACTGTGGTAAAGTATTATGTCTTTGTAACACAATCAAACAGAACCATGAAATTTTTCCCATTATTAAAATACTAAGCATCAGCTACACAGTCATTGCCAGTTAGAGGGAAGCTATCTATCATTTCAAGGCAATGGATTTAGCTAAGTATTTTCTAGATGCCCTTTATTACTATCTTGTCCAGTAATTGGAAATTTGGTTACTTTTATCGGGATTTTTCAGGTGTTTCCTAGTTATGCTTTTTTCTTTAATATGACTTTTTTTGGGCAAAACAGATGCATGCTATTTTGTCCCATTTTTCCTGTCTGGTATTTGAAGTAAAGAAAAACAGATAACAATACAGTTTCCCATTATAAAATATCTGCTCTTCAAGAGCATGCCATTGTTTCTCTTCTCTCTGTGATTCATTGAACACCTTGAAAGAAAGCTGTTCTCAGATTACCAACATTGCTTATTTGCTTGGTATTGTCAGCAGCAAAATAGAAATAGAATCTATTTATAACAAGTCTGCAAAGCCTTGTTTTGTCTGACTACTTTCTCCAGACATTTTGAGCTTTGTATCTTTGAATTTTTGAGAGGACAGGCCCTTCCAGGCAGTAGCACCTGGTGCCTGGTAATGGTAGATGAGGATCCTGTTCCCAGGGATCAGGGGATTCCAGAGCTAAAGGTGATGGTTGGAGAGAGGGGGTAGAAGAAGAGAGAAGGAAATAAACCCGGTGGGGAATGGAGGTGAGCAAAGGTTTCCATAGCTAAGAGGGAAAAGGCATAATTAAAAATGAGAAAGAAGACAAAAGCCGTGAGCTGCCTGAATGGCTCTAAAAAGATGCCTTTGCCCTGATATGGGGGCATGTGCAGGGGTTACTCCAGAGAGGAGAGGATTGATCATGGGTCAACATTTATTTATCCTTTCTGCTTCAAGGGATTAATGTTTGAAAGATTAAAGTCACATTATTCCGGATGTCAAGGTGGCCTACGGAATACAAGGGCAAGTGTTGCTAAGGTAACAGGATTGAAAACATGTCTGCAGGAGTAGATGCTTTATAACCACGGGTTTCCCTCATTTGCATTTAAAGGCTCCTGAGAAATAGCCTCAAAACAAGCCAAGTCCTTGAAGCTAAAATAAGAGAGAATTTTGTTTTAATGTCTCATGTTAAGTCATTGAACAACTTATGCCACTGCAATGTTGCCGAAACGCAGGAAAAATATGAGGTGCTAATAATTTTCATTGTACTGGTTGCAGAGCTGATGGATTTAAGAGCACCCCACCTACCCTCACTTTCTCATTTTAAACACTGGGAAGAAACAGAAATTTTCCCTCTTCTTTTTTGCTTCAAGGATTTTTCTTCCCGGATTGCCCTTCACAGCATTCACAGAGGTTGAACTTCTGACAACCTGGTGTGTGTCCCTCCTATTTCCTGGTGATCTAAGAGCACCTCATAGCACATTCACAACAGAGGCGATCAAGAGTGGTCCATGGCAAAGCTCAGATGTGAGGTAGAAAAATCCCTTTGGTGAAGTGATATTAAGGAATTTTGTTATGATTCAAGAGCTAGGAAACATATGAAATATGCCTGAAGACTAACATAAATGCCTTTCTAGGATCTGATCACAGGTTTCAACACCACCCAGATGAATTTCCAAGAATGAGCTATAGAGACCAAGCAGCAGGAACTAAACTTTGCTGACTTGTAAGGATGGTGAATTCTTTCAAAAGAAACATATTGGGGATTTGCCTGTGATTCAGCTCCATCTTAAAGGGCTCCTGAATGTGTATGACCAGAGCAGAGACATAAATGCTTGTAACCTATAGAAAAAGGCAGATTCATAAAGGGTTTAAAAAATCACTGAACCGATCAGGAAAACAATTCCATTCACAATTTCATCAAAAAAGTAATAAAACACCTAGGAATAAACCTAATGAAGGAAGTGAAAGACCTATCCCCTGAAAAATACAAGAAACTCCTAAGAGAAATTAAAGAGGACACTAAGAAATGGAAATTCACCCATGCTCTTGGCTAGGAAGAATTAATATTGTCAAAATGGCTATACAACCTAAAGCAATATACAGATTCAATGCAATCCCTATCAAATACCAACAGCTTTCTTCAATGAACTGGAACAAATAATTCTAGAATTCATATGGAACCACAAAAGACCCTGAATAGTCAAAGGAACCCTGAGAAGGAGGAATAAAAGAGGGGGAATTACACTCCCTGACTTCAAGCTCTACTACAAAGCCACAGTAATCAAGACAATTTGGTATTGGCACAAAAACAGACCCACAGACCAGTGGAATAGAATAGAAAATCCAAACATCAACCCAAACATATACAGTCAGTTTATATTTGATAAGGGAGCCTTGGATATACATTGGGGAGATGACGACCTCTTCAGCAGCTGGTGTTGGAAAAACTGGACAGCTACATGTAAGAGAATGAAACTGGACTACTGTCTAGCCCCATACACAAAGGTAAACTCAAGGTGGATCAAAGACCTGAATGTAAGTCATGAAACCATAAAACTCTTAGAAAAAAACATAGGCAAAAATTTCTTGGACATAAACATGAGCAACTTCTTCATGAACATATCTCCCCGGGCAAGGGAAACAAAAGCAAAAATGAACAAGTGGGACTATATGAAGCTGAAAAGTGTCTGTACAGCAAAGAACACCATCAGTAGAACAAAAAGACATTCTACAGTATGGGAGAATATATTCATAAATGATGTATCCGATAAGGGGTTGACATCCAAAATATATAAAGAACTCACGCATCTCAACAAACAAAAAGCAAATAGTGCAATTAAGAAATGGGCAGAGGACATGAATAGACACTTCTCCAAAGAAGAAATTCAGATGGCCAACAGGCACATGACAAGATGCTCCACATCGCTAATCATCAGAGAAATGCAGATTAAAACCACAATGAGATATCACCTCACACCAGTGAGGATGGCCAACATCCAAAACACAAACAACAACAAATGTTGGCGAGGATGTGGAGAAAAGGGAACCCTCCTACACTGCTGGTGGGAATGCAAATTAGTTCAACCATTGTGGAAAGCAGTATGGAGGTTCCTCAAAAAACTCAAAATAGAAATACCATTTGACCCAGGAATTCCACTCCTAGGAATTTACCCTAAGAATGCAGCAGCCCAATTTGAAAAAGACAGATGCACCCCTATGTTTATTGCAGCACTATTTACAATAGCCAAGAAATGGAAGCAACCTAAGTGTCCATCAGTAGATGAATGGATAAAGAAGAGGTGGTACATATACAGAATGGAATATTATTCAGCCATAAAAGAAAAACAAATCCTACCATTTGCCACAACATTGATGGAGCTAGAGGGTATTATGCTCAGTGAAATAAGCCAAACAGAAAAAGGCAAATATCAAATGATCTCACTCATATGTGGAATATAAGAACAAAGAAAAAAACTGAAAGAACAAAACAGCAGCAAACTTACAGAACCCAAGAATGGACTAATAGTTACCAAAGGGAAAGGAACTGAGGAGGATGGGTCGGAAGGGAGGGATAAGGGGGAAAAAGGGGCATTATGATTAGCAGATGTAATGTTGGGGGGGGCGTGTGGAGGGCTGTACAACTCAGAGAAGACAAGTAGTGATTCTATAGCATCTCACTATGCTGATGGACAGTGACTGTAATGGGGTTGGTGGGGGGGACCTGATGAAGTGTGTAGTTTAATAACCATAATATTGCACATGTAATTGTAGATTAATCATACCAAAATAAATTGTAAAAAAAATCACTGAACCACACAAAAGGGTGATGTGATTTTGAAAAGAGAAATGTACGAGCAAGAAGAGACTGTTTTTGGTGACTCATCATCCATTGTTGGTGGAATGTGTTGGTAGGGTTTGAAAAGTTCTTGTCAATACGCATCTCCACTCTTCAAACCTGGATGCACATTTTTTTTCTTTTCCTGTCAAAGCTTAATAAAACCCAGTCGTATAAAGGAGAGGAGAGAGTTTTAGGGGCCAGGGAGGGTGTTCATTCGCACATGTGTAACATCTTCTGACCTCCACTTGCGATGGCAGAAGGAAGAATAAGCATCATGTGACTCGCTTAGATATAATTGCCTTAAATCATAACAGGTACATATGGAAACACAGTTAGAAATCATAACTTCTATGGAATCAACTGGATTTTAATAGACTTTTGGAATATATTCCTGAATCACTTAAAAGTAGCAAAAGCTGCCTCCTTATTTATCCATGCTACCAAATTTTTACAAAATGATATTCTAATATGACCTGGAACAGGACCTGGCAGAAAATATACACTCAATAAATGTCTCCCGGTGCAGAATCTGCTTTTCCCAGGCGTGCTGACATGCATTCCCATTATGAGTAAGGACACTGGGCACCAAGGGAAACCTGCCTTCTTCCCAGAATAAATGAGGTTGGGGTGGGGGTTAGTGACTATGGGCTGAACCAGGTTCATTCTGCATCCTTTAACCTCTACATGCTGCAAAAGGCAGGCTGCAAATACTGTGCTTTTTGACACATGCAGTGGAGTGGCTCACAGAAAGGATGCATTTGCATGAACCACAGCGATCATCTGATTCAACACCTTCATTTGATAGATGAGGACAATACAGGCCACAGCAAGAAAGCACCTGCTCCTCCAGAGGCCAGGGAAGGAAGCCTATTCCTAAATGACATTCTCATGGACAGCACAGAGGCAAGAGAGCTGCCCCATGCTACATGCTTTGTGACTCTTGATAGCCTCCCACCTGCGCTGTGACTTGGAGTGGTGACCAAAGTCACCTCCAGCATGTGGAGTTCACCCTGAGGCAGCTTCCTAATTGGGCTGGACCTAAAAACAAGAGTGGTCGACACATCCTTGGAGCTTCTCAGTACCAGCCTTCAACACCTTTGGGTGTCCAGTGTTCACCCCTCCATTTAATGCCAAAGCCCCCATCTCTTCTGGTTGTGTCCCTCCTGATGCACTTCAGGTTCTAAACTCCTGCATGGTCCCTGCACATTTGGGTTTCCCAAAACTGAACTAGAATTAGATTTCTCAAACATCTGAATAACACCCCTCTTTTGCTCAACAACTTACATTTACTTTTTACGTTAAGGAGAAATGCCATAATTTATCACATGTGGTTAATAAGAAGGTGGCAAGGTATACAGGGAAGATTGGAGTCCTTCAACACCTACAGATTTAACTTAGCCAAGTCACTATTTCATCATCCATAAAAGGCTGTCATAGTAGAAATGCTGATTTTGGGGGGCTGAAAGGAGAGTGTTGTATGTCACATTATCTGGCTAGGACATAGTTTAGAACTTGACATATGCCACAGGTAAACCCGAATGTAAAATCCATTAGGGCAGGATGGATGCCTCTCATGTCCAGTGATGTATCACAGATGTCTAGAACACTGCCGGACACAGCCTGGGTGCTCCATAAACATTTCTAGAATTGTATGTTGAATTACAAAGTGAATATGTATATTTAATAAATGAATATGGTGACATTTTCAGCACAAAGGTGTTCTGAATAATTGATGATTCCTCCTCTTTCCCACCTGGTTTCCTCTTACTAATGATTCTAAAACACCTGTGCTTTTTAATATTTTTTAAATAGGAGTATTATAATGACAGCATCCTATTAAAAAAGATGATGGAAATTACAAGATCAAGCGAATCTGCACAGGACAAAACGTGAAACAAATGACTTCTCTCAGGGGAGCTTAGAAACTCTATACCCAGCTCTGGGCCTGGAAAATTTGGCTGGCGTTCTGTTGGCTTTTTAACAAGTGGTGACACTCTGTTAGGTGGTGGGCAGGGTACCTAATCCTTCTGTGACTTTCATCTTTGGCTGTGCATTGGAGTCCCCAGGGAATTTTGCCTCTGCTCTTCCGCAGACCAATCTAACCAAAATTCCTAGGGTGGTCCAGGCTTCAACAGGTGCTGCAGTGTTCGACCTGAGCAAATAAGGCTAACGACTGCCTTCACGACACGTGATGATGTGAACTTGGTCTTGGGTCCCAGTTGTATTCATTAGGCTGATTCCAATGAATAGACTTTGTGTCCCAAATTGGCTCACAAGGTTGCGGAAGCTGGGCAAGCCCAAAATCTGGTGAGCCGATGGCCCAGCTTGAGTCCAGGGATGGAAGCGGCTCAGAACCAGGAAGAGCCGAGATGCTACAGTTCAGTTGCCCACAGGCAAGAGAATTATCTCTTACTCTGGGGAATGTTGGCCTTTTGTTCTATTTGGACTTTCAACTGACACATGAGGTGCACTCAAGTTATAGAGGGTAATCTGCTCTGCTCAGTCTACTGATTTGAATTTAATTTCATTCAAGAACACCCACAGAAACGTCTAGAAAAATGTTAGGCCAAATATCTGGGCCATGACCCCATGACCCAGTCAAGTTGACACCTAAAATTAACCATCACCCAGAATGTTATCTTGGCTAATAAAGCTTTATTCATAGGAAAAAAATCCAATTTTAATTTAATCAGATAATCATCAAAAACCAAATAGGACATTAAATACCTACCTATGTAGAATAAGTGTTGGGCAAAGAGAATCTTTTAAACAACTGGAAGTGGTAAGTTTATTTTTATTAGTCACTTGGTAATTATTTTACATCACATACCATCAAACCATTGTATATAAATTGCAAAGGGAAATCAATGAATTTCCAACTGTTTTTAGGGTTTTTTTGAAGTGATTTTTGTTTTCCAGATCAAATGCATTTAAGAATTTGACTGGAAAATGTTCTTAAGCTCTATGCAATGTTTCCTTGGTGAATGCTATAACTACACCTGTCTCCCATCACACCCATTTACAGGATTTTTCAATTAAGTAGTTGTGACCTTGGGCAAGGTGACTAATCTCCCTGAATTTTAGCTTCTCTCATCTTCTCCATGCCTGCCAATTCAGTAAATTAAGATATTTGGGGGAATTTAGCCCCAAAGCCTTGATACACTCAAGATTCTAACTCTGATTAGTGACATAGGCAATACTTAATTCCAGAGAGTTCTTTTTAATACATCTCAATTCACCAATATAACCATTTGCATTAAGAACAATTGGCTGGCTGCAGCATATTGGGTATCTAAAAACTCAGAAGACAGTCATGGTTGATCCCATATTTTACCAGTTACATAGTAAACAAGAAAAATTCCACAGAACTAAGAGCCTAGACATTACCTTGTTTGAGCCGTGGCTAGATCGTGTGGAAATTTTTGTAGAGCTCATTTTATGGTGAAAGGTGGTTCCATATAAAGCTATTGTTATAAGACTTTCTGTTATTAAAACGGAGACAATGAAGAGTTTGGAGAGAATAAAGAACCAAAATGTTGAGAAAAATTCATAAATCTTTAATCAGTTAAAAATGTACTTTTCTGTGGGTTTCTGAAACCTAACCCTGAAACTGAAAATAATCTAAAATTTAAAAATACACGTACTCAAATATAAGATGCATATAAAAGTTTTTAGTACCATAAAAGACTCTATGAGGATTTTCTGTGATACCATCTGGGAAATGGCCACTTAAAAAAAGTCAAAGGTTTTTTTAAGACTCCTTAGAGCCTCTGATGGGCTAATGAACTGAGTAAATCTCTGCTGATTGTGTGATCATGGTAGACTTGGACACTGTCACTTAATCCTGTGTGGCTTTGGGCAAGTTGCTTAACCTCTCTGAGCCACAGTTTTGCACATGTAAAACCTCCTCATGGGTGTGTGGGGTTTCAAAGAGGGGTGTAAAGCACTACGGGGTGGCACCCAACAAATGCTCAGAGGGGTAAACTACAGTGGGTGGAGCTCCAGACCACTCTCAGTGTGGCCACAGAGGTGTTAATGGCCAGAATCCCTTCTGTCTGCTCCGTGTCCAGGCCACACAGATAAAACAAGCGAGTGTCCCTCCCAGTCGCAGTTGTGCAGAAGAGGAGCTACAGCACGCTGTGATTTACTGCCTCTCGCAACCACATAGCTGTTTTTGCTGAGTTCTTTAGAACTGGCACTCTAGAGAATGGATTTGTGACATTCTGCCTCGCACAAATATGAGATGTTACTTTCCTAAGTTAAGGTTGCCTGATTCAGCTCAGTAAAATATGAATCTCAGATAAACAACATATGTTTTTAGTATAAATAAGCATGGGCCATAATTATCTTAAGAAGTTATTCACTGTTTATCTTAAATTCTATTTTGTCTGAGTGTCCTATATTTTATCCAGCAACTCTACCCTAAGAGAAAACTTCAAGTTCATTTAAAATACCTACCAGGAAGATCCAGAGGTAGAGAAAGGGAGGGGCAGTTTGGCCAAGGCAAAATGCCCCAGAAAATATAATTTCCATAGTATTCCATTCTGTCTTCTCTTACATGGAACATTTTAGCTGTTTCCTTCATTAAGTTATAAGTTACATAAATGGTGGGGCTGAATCATTTAATTTCCTACATAGTGCTTGCTTTATTTTGTTTAACTGATTTAAACTCAACCATTGCTTTTCTGACTTTTTCTTTAAGGAAACAAACATGTACTTTTAAAAATTTGAAAAAAGCAGACATAGAAGGAAAAAGCATTCTAAAGCTAACATAAAAAAAGCAATATTAATATTTGTAAAATCTACCAGTCATATGAGAATTGCAGTTTTTCTACAGTATGATTTTAATGGCTATATAGTATCTATTAGCCAGCTCTCATGGTTGTTTCCAATTTTTCTCTACTGAAAATGGTGGCATAAACATGCTTAAAGATAAATCTTTCTATAAGTCTCAAACTCACCATTTCAAGTCCTTACATCAAGAGCATCATTGAGTGTAGATATTGATACATGCTATGGGCTGTCTGTTTCCCCAGAATTCACACACTGAAGCCTAAAGTGATGGTATTGGGAGATGGGGACTTTGGGAGGTAATGATGCATGAGGACTGGAGCCCCCATGCTGGGATTAGTGTTCTTATAAGAAGAGGAAGAGAGCTGGTCATTTCTCTTTCCACCCTGTGAGGATACAAGAAGACAGGCCTCTGCAAAGCAGGAATAAGGCTCTCACCAAACACTGGATCAGCCAGTGTCTTGGCCTCAGACTTCACAGCCACAAAAATCATGCGAAATAAATGTTTGCTGTTTCAGCTCCACAGTCTATGGTAATTTGTTCTGAGAGCCCAAGCTGAGACACTACCCCAGGGCAGATTTTCTTTGGAGCTTCAGTAACTTCAAAACTGCATGATAAATAGATAGAAAATCTCAATAGAAAATCACCATAGAATAAATAATTAATGTAAAGATCTAGTCCCTTACCCCACCCACCCCGAGGTACCAACCCCAGGTGGGTTTGTTTTTTTTACCAATTCTCCTAAACTCTCAAGAACTGATAACTCCAGCATTCAATCTGTTTCAGAGTTTAGACAATGAAACTTCCCAATTCATTTCCCCAAGTCAGCAAGCCCTGATACCACTGGTACAAAACAAATCTAAAATAATCTCAAATGAGAATGCAGAAGAGCATTAAATAACATTTAAAAATCAAATTTAACCACTTGGTCAAAGGATAAAATAAGAACCAATACAGTTTACTTCAGAATAAATTGACTCCAACCAGGAACTAGATCTATCACTCCTAGGAGCTCACAACTCAGAAAGATTAAAGAGAAGAATGACATGTTTCGCTTGATAACGAAGGAAAATCATCTGATAAAATTCAAAATTCAGTCCTCATAATAATCCTTAGTGAGGAATTCAAGAAAACTTGTTTCATAAAATAAACTGCAACCAATGGAAGCCTTTGACTGGCATTGTATTGACATTTTCCAATATGGCAGCTACGAGCCATACGTGGCTATTTAATTTTAAATTAAAATTAAATAAGTAAAATAAAAATGTTCATTCTTAATTCATTCTAGCCACACCTTACGTGCTCTAACAACTGACATATGTGGCTAATAACGACCACACTGGAAAGTGAAGGTACGAAGCATTTCTATCCACACCCTGAGTTGTATTTGATGATGGTGCCATAGAGAGCCCAGAGCAGATCCCAGGTACACATATACACATGCAGTTGTAAATATCTAATAAGAGTTAAACTTACTGAATTCTCCTGAAGAACCTGGCATTATCTTAAGTGTTTTTATATGTATTAGGTTATTTAATCCTCATATGGTATATATATTAATTTTTACTATTTTCTCCAATTTATAGCCATGAAATCAGTGGGGCAGGATTGAAGTTAAATAAATCAAAGTTTACATAATTTCAAAGTCGCAGATCTGGGCTCCAATCCAAACCTCTGACTCTGGGAGCACATAGTGAGTCTGCCTGGACTTCCTGTGTTAAAGGTGGCAACTCAACTGAATCAGGGAAAGGATAAAATACTCAGCTGAGTTACATAATGGCAAGTAGCTCTCTACTGGGAAAGTCCACTTAAATGTGCACTTTACATTAGTTAAAAGACAAAGCCATAAATATATAAAATGGATAAAAAATGTAACTGCAAAACACTGAAGTCATAAAGGGTCTGGGAGAAAGCACAGTACTTCTCACTCCTGGGGATAGTGGAGGGAGGAGGCAGTTCCTAAGGAAAGGAAACACTCAGGAAATTTAAATTAAGAGGCTGACAAATTTAAGTAGATAATACTTAAAAGCTGCTGTGTGATGAAAGTATAATTGAGGTTAAAAGACAGCAATGAGCAGTGCAAAATACTTGAAACAAAAATAAACACTTAATGCTTAAAAGGTTTAAATTTGTTAGAAGAAAGACGGCCTCATCAAAAAAAAAAAACAGCCAAGAATATGGGTACATAGCTCTCTGCAGAAGACATACAAAGGATGAATAAAAATATGAAAAGATGTTCACATTCCCTGAGAGGAAAATGCAAAATGAACCAAGACACTATCCTTTACCCGTGAGATTAGACAATTTTCAAAGGGCAATGGTATATGGTAGGCAGTGTTACAGCGTGGGGCATGGGGCTCCTCATAACTGCTGGCAGCCTTGGAAACTGGTGGTGCTCTAGGGGGTAACGGCCATCACACTGTAAAACACCGGTATTGTTCCAGCAGTTCAACTTTGCGGGTTCTAACACATGTCATGAAGATTTAGGCACAAGGAATATTCTTTCCATGGCAATGTTGCCAATAAAATGGGAAAACTGTAAACAACCTGAATACCTATCAATCAGGAAAAGAGTGAATAAACTCATCCATGTTACTCCATAACGTGCGTTCCTAGAAAGGAATGCAATGCATGTACTTGACATTTGGAACTATCTCTCAGCTATATGGTTTGTGTGGGAAGTCAAAAGAAACAACCCTCTCCCCCCAGCCTTCCAATTTATCTATGCTTATAACTTGGCAGCAAAGCGGGCCCGAAGAACACACACAACAATGCCAACACGATTATCTCTGGAGGAACGTGATTTGGAAGAGGGTCATGGCAGGGTGGGTGGGCACTTGGGTTCTCATTTCATTCATTATAGTTAGGTATTATTTTTGTGTTTCATAAATAGGGCATCTTAATATTGTGATCTGCCAAATAAGAAAAGAAAAAATCCCACAATGAATATACTTAATAAAGGTGCCTACTATGTACCATCTTTCCTCATTCAAGTCCTCTTTCCCCTCTCTTTGGGCAGATAGTCTGTGAATAAAGAGGAAAGAAAGAACATCACATGAATGATTTGCCCTGGGTGGCTGCTAGAGATAGATATAAAGCTGAATTCAACAGGGAATTGATGACTGTGAGACCTTCTTTCTGCAAACAGATCTCTTTACCGTTCTTACCAAATCTTAGAAGCTGACACTAACTCAATAGCTAAATGAGGTGGTCTGTGGATTTGAAAGAAGAAAATTCAGTTGGTGTATGCTTTTAACCCCTGTAACTTTTTAGTGATGAAGTTCAGTTTTTCTTATCTTAAAAGTCTCATAGCTGACTGTAGTGGGGACTTAATCCCAGATTCCAAAGGGATATTTGCAAGGTAGACAGAGAGGGGAAAAGATGTCTTACATCAGCAGTTCTCAAAGTGTGGTGCAGGGGTTCCTCAGGGATCCTTCCGGGTGTCTTTTCATATTTTCATAACAATATTAAAATGTTACTTACCTTTTCCATTTTCATTCTATAACAAATGTACAGTGGGGTTTTCCAGGGGCTCCATGACATGTGATGATGACATTGTTCTGTTGACTAATGGAAATGTGTACTTGGTATTCTGTTTTAAACCTTTCTGAGTTTTGATTGCTAACATGAAATAAATTGATAAATATAATCTATACTGAAAAAAAACCAGAACTCTTTGGGGTCAAAATGTGAAGCGTTTCTAAAACCAAAAAGCTTAAGTATTCCAGTTTTCTACATCCTTAAGATACATTCTGGCTTTATTTGTAGTTCCTTTAGCAGCTAATCCTTAAGAAACCCTTCCTAATCACTTTTATCCATCATAATGGGTAAGAGCCAAATGAAAAAGTTTATTTACAGAAGAAAAATTTGAAGAACCAAAAAATCATGAACTCTAATGGAGAGGATTCACCCCCTCCATAAACGGGCCTGTCCAGGTCCCCTTCCTGCCCCAGGTCACAGACCCAAGACCCAGAACATGAAGGAGGCTTCCTTCCCTGACTGCCACATGCTTCTTCATGCCTATGAAACTTATGAAACGTCCACACAAATGGATGAAACTTATCAGGAAGACTCTTCCCTTTCCCTTGGCACCAAAAGAGAAAGAAATGCATGTGGTGATCTCTAAGTAGGAGAGGTTTTGCTCATTTAATAAAAGCAAATACATTTTACTTCTCAAAATAACCTTCTTTCAATAGAAAAATGGAACTATATACTTTATTTTTTTTAATATAATTTATTTTATTATCATTAATTTACAATTACATGTGCAATATTACAATTATTAAACTACACCTTCATCACGTCCCCCCCACCAACCCCATTACAGTCACTGTCCATCAGCATAGTGAGATGCTATAGAATCACTACTTGTCTTCTCTGAGTTGTACGGCCCTCCCCGTGCCCCCCCCAACATTACATCTGCTAATCGTAATGCCCCTTTTTCCCTCTTATCCCTCCCTTCCCGCCCATTTTCCCCAGTCCCTTTCCCTTTGGTAACTATTAGTCCGTTCTTGGGTTCTGTGAGTCTGCTGCTGTTTTGTTCCTTCAGTATTTTTTCTTTGTTCTTATACTCCACATATGAGTGAAATCATTTGATACTTGTCTTTTTCGGCTTGGCTTATTTCACTGAGCATAATAACCTCTAGCTCCATCCATGTTGTTGCAAACGGTAGGATTTGTTTTCTTCTTATGGCTGAATAATATTCCATTGTGTATATGTACCACATCTTCTTTATCCATTCATCCTACTGATGGACACTTAGGTTGCTTCCATTTCTTGGCTATTGTAAATAGTGCTGCAATAAACATAGGGGTGCATCTGTCCTTTTTCAAATTGGGCTGCTGCATTCTTAGGGTAAATTCCTAGGAGTGGAATTCCTGGGTCAAATGGTATTTCTATTTTGAGTTTTTTGAGGAACCTCCATACTGCTTTCCACAAGGGTTGAACTAATTTGCAGTCCCACCAGCAGTGTAAGAGGGTTCCCTTTTCTCCACATCCTCGCCAACATTTGTTATTGTTTGTGTTTTGGATGTTGGCCATCCTCACTGGTGTGAGGTGATATCTCATTGTGGTTTTAATCTGCATTTCGCTGATGATTGGCGATGTGGAGCATCTTTTCATGTGCCTGTTGGCCATCTGAATTTCTTCTTTGGAGAAGTGTCTATTCATGTCCTCTGCCCATTTCTTAATTGGATTATTTGCTTTCTGTTTGTTAAGGTGCATGAGTTCTTTATAAATTTTGGATGTCAACCCTTTATCAGATACGTTTTTTATGAATATATTCTCCCATACTGTAGGATGTCTTTTTGTTCTACTGATGGTGTCCTTTGCTGTACAGAAGCTTTTCAGCTTGATATAGTCCCACTTGTTCATTTTTGCTTTTGTTTCCCTTGCCCGGGGAGATATGTTCATGAAGAAGTCGCTCATGTTTATGTCCAAGAGATTTTTGCCTATGTTTTTTTCTAAGAGTTTTATGGTTTCATGACTTACATTCAAGTCTTTGATCCACCTTGAGTTTACCTTTGTGTATGGGGCTAGACAGTAGTCCAGTTTCATTCTCTTACATGTAGCTGTCCAGTTTTTCCAACACCAGCTGCTGAAGAGGCTGTCATCTCCCCATTGTATATCCAAGGCACTTTTATCAAATATTAATTGACTGTATATGTTTGGGTTAATGTTTGGATTTTCTATTCTGTTCCACTGGTCTGTGGGTCTGTTTTTGTGCCAATACCAAATTGTCTTGATTACTGTGGCTTTGTAGTAGAGCTTGAAGTCAGGGAGTGTAATTCCCCCTGTTTTATTCCTCCTTCTCAGGATTGATTTGGCTATTCGGGGTCTTTTGTGGTTCCATATGAATTTTAGAATGATTTGTTCCAGTTCATTGAAGAAAGCTGTTGGTAGTTTGATAGGGATTGCATTGAATCTGTAGATTGCTTTAGGTAGTATAGCCATTTTGACAATATTTATTCTTCCTAGCCAAGAGCATCGGATGCATTTCCATTTGTTAGTGTCCTCTTTAATTTCTCTTAGGAGTGTCTTGTAGTTTTCAGAGTACAGGTCTTTCACTTCCTTCGTTAGGTTTATTCCTAGGTATTTTATTCTTTTTGATGCAATTGTGAATGGAATTGTTTTTCTGATTTCTCTTTCTGTTAGTTCATCATTAGTGTATAGGAAAGCAACAGATTTCTGTGTGTTAATTTTGTATCCTGCAACTTTGCTGAATTCAGATATTAGTTCTAGTAGTTTTGGAATGGAATCTTTAGGGTTTTTTATGTACAGTATCATGTCATCTGCAAATAGTGACAATTTGACTTCTTCTTTACCAATCTGGATGCCTTGTATGTCTTTGTTTTGTCTGATTGCTGTGGCTAGGACCTCCAGTACTATGTTGAATAACAGTGGAGAGAGTGGGCATCCCTGTCTTGTTCCCGATCTTAGATGAAAAGCTTTCAGCGTCTCGCCGTTAAGTATGATGTTAGCTGTGGGTTTGTCATATATAGCCTTTATGATGTTGAGGTACTTGCCGTCTATACCCATTTTGTTGAGAGTTTTAATCAGGAATGGATGCTGAATTTTGTCAAATGCTTTTTCAGCATCTATGGAGATGATCATGTGGTTTTTGTTCTTCTTTTTGTTGATGTGGTGGATGATGTTGATGGATTTTCGAATGTTGTACCATCCTTGCATCCCTGGGATGAATCCCACTTGATCATGGTGTATGATCCTCTTGATGTATTTTTGAATTCGGTTTGCTAATATTTTGTTGAGTATTTTTGCATCTACGTTCATCAGGGATATTGGTCTGTAATTTTCTTTTTTGGTGAGGTCTTTGCCCGGTTTTGGTATTAGAGTGATGCTGGCTTCATAGAATGAGTTTGGAAGTATTCCCTCCTCTTCTATTTTTTGGAAAACTTTAAGGAGAATCGGTGTTATTTCTTCTCTATATGTCTGGTAGAATTCAGAGGTGAATCCATCAGGCCCAGGGGTTTTGTTCTTGGGTAGTTTTTTGATTACCAATTCGATTTCATCACTGGTGATTGGTCTATTTAGTTTTCCTGTTTCTTGCTTGGTCAGTCTTGGAAGGTTGTATTTTTCTAAGAAGTTGTCCGTTTCATCTTTGTTTTCCAGCTTGTTAGCATACAGATTCTCATAATATTCTCTTATGATTCTTTGTATTTCTGTGGGGTCCGTCGTGATTTTTCCTTTCTCATTTCTGATTTTGTTTATGTGTGTAGATTCTCTTTTTCTCTTAATGAGTCCAGGCTAGGGGTTTATCTATTTTGTTTATTTTTTCAAAGAACCAGCTCTTGGTTTTATTGATTTTTTTCTATTGTTTTATTCTTCTCAATTTTATTTATTTCTTCTCTAATCTTTATTATGTCCCTCCTTCTGGTGACTTTGGGCCTCATTTGTTCTTCTTTTTCCAATTTCAGTAATTGTGTCTTTAGACTATTCATTTGGGAATGTTATTCTTTCTTTAAATAGGCCTGGATTGCAATATACTTTCCTCTTAGAACTGCCTTTGCTGCGTCCCACAGAAGTTGTGGCTTTGTGTTGTTGTTGTCATTAGTCTCCATATATTCTTTGATTTCTGTTTTGATTTGGTCGTTAACCTATTGATTAATTAGGAGAGTGTTGTTAAGTCTCCATGTATTTGTGAGCCTTTTTGATTTCTTTCTAAAATTTATTTCTAGTTTTATACCTTGGTGATCTGAGAAGTTGGTTGGTAGGATTTCAATATTTTTGAAATTACTGAGGTTCTTTTTGTGGCCTAGTATGTAGTCTATTCTGGAAAATGTTCCATGTGCACTTGAGAAGAATGTGTATCCTGTTGCTTTTGGGTGTAGAGTTCTGTAGATGTCTGTTAGGTCCATCTGTTCTAGTGTGTTGTTCAGTGCCTCTGTGTCTTTACTTATTTTCTGTCTGGTTGATCTGTCCTCTGGAGTGAGTGGTGTGTTGAAGTCTCCTAAGATGAATGCATTGCTGTCTATTTCCTCCTTTAATTCTGTTAGTATTTGTCTCACATATGCTGGCGCTCCTGTGTTGGGTGCATATATATTTATAATGGTTATATCTTCTTGTTGGACTGACCCCTTTATCATTATGTAATGTCCTTCTTTATCTTTTGCTACTTTCTTCGTTTTGAAGTCTGTTTTGTCTGATACAAGTACTGCAACACCTGCTTTTTTCTCTTTGTTATTTGCATGAAATATCTTTTTCCATCCCTTCACTTTTAGTTTGTGTATATCTTTAGATTTGAGGTGAGTTTCTTGTAGGCAGCATATGGATGGGTCTTGCTTTTTTATCCATTCTGTTACTCTGTGTCTTTTGATTGGTGCATTCAGTCCATTTACATTTAGGGTGATTATTGATAGGTATGTACTTATTGCCATTGCTGGCTTTAGATTCGTGGTTACCAAGGGTTCAAGGGTTGCTTCTTTACTATCTGACAATCTAACTTAACTTTCTTGTTAAGTTATTGTAAACACAGTCTGATGTTTCTTTATTTCTCTCCCTTCTTATTCTTCCTCCTCCATTCTTTCTATACTAGGTGTTTTATTCTTTGCCTTTAGTTAGTATTTGGATGGTCTGCTTTCTTTGCTATGATTTTATTTTCTTTGGTGACATCTTTTTAGCCTTAGGTGTGCTTCCATCTAGAGCAGTCCATTTAAGATATCCTGTAGTGGTGGTTTATGAGAGGCAAACTCTCTCAACTTCCATTTATCTGGAAATTGTTTAATCCCTCCATCATATTTAAATGATAATCGTGCTGGATACAATATTCTTGGTTCGAGGCCCTTCTGTTTCATAACGTTAAATATATCATGTCATTCTCTCTGGCCTGTAAGGTTTCTGTTGAGAAGTCTGATGATAATCTGATGGGTTTTCCTTTGTAGGTGATCTTTTTTCTCTCTCTAGCTGCCTTTAATACCCTGTCTTTATCGTTGATCTTTGCCATCTTAATTATTATGTGTGTTGGTGTTGTCTTCCTTGGGTCCCTTGTGTTGGGAGATCTATGAGCTTCGGTGGACTGCGAGACTACTTCATTCCCCAGCGAGGGAAAGTTTTCAGCAATTATTTCTTCAAAGACACTTTCTATCCCTTTTTCTCTCTCTTCTTCTTCTGGTACTCCTATAATGCGAATATAGTTCCGTTTGGATTGGTCACACAGTTCTCTTAATATTCTTTCATTCCTAGAAATCCTTTTATCTCTCTCTGCCTCAGCTGCTCTGTACTCCTGTTCTCTGTTTTCTATTCCATTAACAGTCTCTTGCATGTCATCCATTCTGCTGTTAAGCCCATTGATCGCTTGTCTGATTTCTGTATTGTCTTTCCTCAGTTCCCTCACTTCCTCCCTCAGCTCTTGCACATTTCTCTGTAGGTCCATCAGCATGGTTATGACTTTTATTCTGAATTCTTTTTCAGGGAGGCTGTGCATTTCCATCCCTTCAGACTCCCTCTCTGGGGTTGTCTGGTTGATTTTGGTCTGAACCATATTCCTCTGTCTTTTCATGGCTGTAGAATTGGTCACTGACAGTTGCCACGTATGTCAGCTGGGCTCTTTAAGACTTTAAAAAGAGAAGAAAAAAAAAGAGAAAAAAAAAGGAGAAAAAAAAGAAAGAAAGAAAGAAAAAAAGAAAAAAAGAAAAGAAAAACAAAAACAAAACAAAAAACAAAAAAAACAAAAAAATTGCCCACCGGACGTAGATTCTGTGGGCATGCTCTAGGTGGCGCTGTTGCCCTACTATTCCACAGGTGTGACTGCTGCTCTGCAGGGCCCTTTATCGCTCTGGCAGGGGTGGGAACGAATAGGAGGCTGTTTATCTCAGTGAGAAGTGTTAAGTATGGCTACACTTCCTCAGTCGCCAGCTAAGGCGTCTGAAACTCCCCAGGACTCCCAGCCTGCTGGGCTGAGTGTGCTGGGGCGATCTGGCTCCTCCGCTGGGCTCCTGTCTCTTTAAGACCGCTGAAGAAAGTGCGCCCTTTTTTTTTTTTCCTTCCCGGGAGCCGGCTGCAAGCACCCTGGCGCGTTCCCTGCTCAGAACCTGCCGCTCTGTCTCTCTAATCTCCGCTGCACTGCGCAATGTGGGTCAGCGCTCCCCGCGCAGATCACCGGGGCTGGCTACTTCGCGGGGTGTGCTTCCACTCCCTCCCGGCTCTGGATCCTCTCCTCCCGCCGGTGCGCTGGGGTGGGGGAGGGCTCGGGTCCCGCCGGGTCGCGGCTCCGTATCTTACCCGCCTCTTGGGGTGCCGAGTCCTCTCGGGTGTAGCTGCACGCTGTGCGCTTTCCTGTGTATTCTCGTCTCTCTTTTAGGAATAGATGTATTTTCTGTGTTTTCGTCGATAAATACAGTGTTGGGAGGAGATTTCTGCCGCCCTGCTCACACCGCCATCTTCCTGGAAGTCCCCATCTGTCGATCTTATCTTATTATTTACTCTTCAGCCTTCAGGTCTCCATTTAATGTTCTCTTTTCCCCAGAAGCCTTCAATGAACACCAAGTTCAGTTTAGACATTTCTTTGCTCCCTTGATGACCTCTACTTACCTCTAAGATGTCTCTTACCAACTTCTATTGCAATTGCTTTTTTTATGGTTAGCTCCCTGACGGCAAGAATGATATCTGCTTTGATTATCCTGGTATCCCCAGAGAGTAGCATGGTGTCTGGCACCAACTACATGCTCAAAAAGAATCTGGCCTTGATCAAAAAATTAATGCATGACTTGGCACAAGCAGTGTACTCTTCTGAGAATCTCTTCCTTGCTCACTAGTCAAATTCTGTTCACCATTCAAGCCACAATATGGTGCCTCGTTGATTTGCTAAGGGAATCACAGGGCACAGATCACCCTCCTCCCCATCATCACTTTTTGTCATATGTTTTCCTCATGAGTCTGTTTTTATATACTAGATCTCAAATTCTGTGATGATAGGATCTGTCTTCCATGCATAGTAGCACCCATTACCTGATATACAGCATGTGTTCAAATACTTGCTAAAGGTAGGAGGGACTATAATAATAAAAATGGGCCTGCTTTTCTTCTCAAGGTAATCTCCTTGACTTAAGACAGTTCCTGAAGAAGTGGTCTTTAAGATTTTTTCATGGTGTAATAAGTGTTTACCTTACCATGGGTACTACTCACTAAATTACAGGATTTAAGGTTATCTCATTACATTGAAATTCATGCCTCTCTTATGTTCTGTGCTTAGATATGTTCAAAGTTCCATCATGTGGAATGATCCATGACTATAAACACAGGATTCCAAAGCCATGTTTAGGAATAAGAGATTCATGGCATCATAAATCATTTGAACGAATTGGAAAACAAGTTAATAAAATGCAGGCTGTTTGCAGACCTCGGAATATTTCCAGGTTGCCCTGTTAGCTCTATGTGAAAAGAGGATGGCATAGACTTATTTATTTATTTATTTTTAAAATTAAGGTATTTTTGATATATTCCTATGAAGATTTCACATGAAAAAACAATGTGGTTACTACATTTACCCATATAATCAAGTCCCCACATATACCCCAATGCAGTCACTGTCCATCAGTGTAGTAAGATGCCACAGATTCATTATTTGCCTTCTCTGTGCTACACTGTTTTCCCCTTGATCCCCCACACCATATGTACTAAACATAATACCCCTCAATCCCCTTCTCCCACCCTCCCCCCCTGCCTTCCCACACCTCTCTCCTTTGGTAACCACTAGTTCCTTAGAGTCTCTGAGTCTGCTGCTATTTTGTTCCTTCAGTTTTGCTTTGTTGTTATACTCCACAAATGAGGGAAATTATTTGGCACTCGTCTTTCTCTGCCTGGCTTATTTCACTGAGCATAATATCCTCCAGCTCCATCCATGTTGTTGCAAATGGTAGGATTGTTTCTTTCTTATGGCTGAATAGTATTCCATTGTGTATATGTACCACCTCTTCTTTATCCATTCATCTACTGATGGACACGTAGGTTGCTTCCATATCTTGGCTATTGTAAATAGTGCTGCAATAAACATAGGGGAGCATATGCCTTTCTGAATCTGAGAAGTTGTATTATTTGGGTAAATTCCAAGGAGTGGGATTCCCAGGTCAAATGGTATTTCTATTTTGAGTTTTTTGAGGAACCTCCATATTGCTTTCCACAATAGTTGAACTAGCTTACATTCCCACCAGCAGTGTAGGAGGGTTCCCCTTACTCCACAACCTTGCCAGCATTTGTTCTTCTTAGTCTTTTCAATGCTGGCCATCCTTACTGGTATGAGGTGATATCTCATTGTGGTTTTAACTTGCATTTCCCTGATGATTAGCAATGTGGAGCATCTTTTCATGTGTCTGTTGGCCATCTGAATTTCTTCTTTGGAGAACTGTCTCTTCATATCCTCTGCCCAGTTTTTAATCAGGTTATTTGCTTTTTGGATGTTGAGGCGTGTAAGTTCTTTATATATTTTGGATGTTAACCCCTTGTCAGATATGTCATTTACAAATATATTCTCCCATGCTGTAGGATGCCTTTTTGTTCTATTGATGGTGTCCTTTGCTGTACAGAATCTTTTTAGTTTGATATAGCCCCATGAGTTCATTTTTGCTTTTGTTTCCCTTGTTCAAGGAGATGCATTCAGGAAGAAGTTGCTCATGCTTATATTCAGGAGATTTTTGCCTATGTTGTCTTCTAAGAGTTTTATGGTTTCATGACTTACATTCAGGTCCTTGATCCATTTCGAGTTTACTTTTGTGTATGGGGTTAAACAATAACCCAGTTTCATTCGCTTGCATGTAGCTGTCCAATTTGCCAACACCAGCTGTTGAAGAGGCTGTCATTTCCCCATTGTATATCCATGGCTCCTTTATCATATATTACTTGACCATATATGGTTGGGTTTATATCAGGGCTCTCTAGTCTGTTCCATTGGTCTATGGGTCTGTTCTTGTGCCACTACCAAATTGTCTTGATTACTGTGGCTTTGTAGTAGAGCTTGAAGTTGGGGAGCATAATCCCCCCAGCTTTATTCTTCCTTCTCAGGATTGCTTTGGCTATTCGGGGTCCTTTGTGGTTCCATATGAATTTTAGAACTATTTTCTCTTGTTCGTTGAAGAATGCTCTTGGTATTTTGATAGGAATTGCATTGAATCTGTAGATTGCTTTAGGCAGGATGGCCATTTTGACAATATTAATTCTTCTTATCCATGAGCATGGGATGTGTTTCCATTTATTGGTATCTTCTGTAATTTCTCTCATGAGTGTCTTGTAGTTTTCAGAGTATAGGCCTTTCACTTCCTTGGTTAGGTTTATTCCTAGGTATTTTATTCTTTTTGATGCAACTGTGAATGGAATTGTTTTCCTTATTTCTCTCTCTGCTACTTCATTGTTAGTGTATAGGAGTGCTACAGATTTCTGCGTATTAATTTTGTATCCTGCAACTTTGCTGAATTCAGATATTAGATCTAGTAGTTTTGGAGTGGATTCCTTAGGATTTCTTATGTACAATATCATGTCATCTGCAAACAGGGACAGTTTAACTTCTTCCTTGCCAGTCTGGATGCCTTTTATTTCTTTGTGTTGTCTGATTGCTATGGCTAGGACCTCCAGAACTACGTTGAATAAAAGTGGGGAGAGTGGGAATCCCTGTCTTGTTCCCGATCTTAAAGGAAAAGCTTTCAGCTTCTTGCTGTTAAGTATAATGTTGGCTGTGGGTTTGTCATATATGGCCTTTATTATGTTGAGGTACTTGCCTTCTATACCCATTTTATTGAGTTTTTATCATAAATGGATGTTGAATTGTGTCAAATGCTTTGTCTGCATCTATGGAGATGATGATGTGGTTTTTGTCCTTCTTTTTGTTGATGTGGTGGATCCGATGTTGATGGATTTTCAAATGTTGTACCATCCTTGCATCCCTGGAATAAATCCTACTTGATCATGATGGATGATCTTTTTGATGTATTTTTGAATTTTGTTTGCTAATATTTTGTGGAGTATTTTTGCATCTATGTTCATCAGGGATATTGGTGAGGCGAACGTGATAACCACTACACTACGGAAACCTGCTCATCAGGGATATTGGTCTGTAATTTTCTTTTTTTGTGGTTTCTTTGCCTGGTTTTGGTGTTAGAGTGATGCTGGCCTCATAGAATGAATTTGGAAGTATTCCCTCTTCTACTCTTTGGAAAACTTTAAGGAGCATGGGTATTAGGGCTTCACTAAATGTTTGATAAAGTTCAGCGGTGAAGCCATCCGGTATAGGCGGTTGTTCTTAGGTAGGTTTTTGATTAACAGTTCAATTTCCAGTTGCTGGTAATTGTTCAGTTTAGATTTTCTGTTTCTTTATGGGTCAGCCTTGGAAGGTTGTATTTTTCTAGAAAGTTGTCCATTTCTTCAAGGTTATCCAGTTTGTTAGCATATAATTTTTCATAGTATTCTCTAATAATTCTTTGTATTTCTGTGGTATCTGTAGTGATTTTTCCTTTCTCATTTCTGATTCTGTTTATGTGAGTAGACTCTCTTGTTTTCTTGATAAGTCTGGCTAGGGGTTTATCTGTTTTGTTTGTTTTCTCAAAGAACCACCTCTTGCTTTCATTGATTCTATTGTTTTATTCTTCCTGATTTTATTTATTTATGCTCTAATCTTTATTATGTCCCTCCTTCTACTGACTTTGGGCCTCATTTGTTCTTTTTCTAGCTTTGTTAATTGTGAGTTTAGACTGCTCATTTGGGATTTTTCTTCTTTCCTGAGGTAGTCCTGTATTGCAATATACTTTCCTCTTAGCATGGCGTTCATTGCACCCCACAGATTTCGCAGTGTTGAATTATTGCTGTCATTTGTCTCCATATATTGCTTGATCTCTGCTTTTATTTGTTCATTGATCCATTGGTTATTTAGGAGCATGTTGTGAAGCCTCCATGTGTTTGTGGGATTTTTCATTTTGTTTGCATAATTTATTCCTAGTTCATCCCTTTGTGTTCTGAGAAACTGGTGGTACAATTTCAATCTTTCTGAATTTACCGAGGCTCTTTTTGTGGCCTAGTATATGATCTATGTTTGAAAAGGTTCCATGTGCACTTGAGAAGAATGTGTATTCTGCTGCTTTTGGGTGTAGAGTTTTGTAGATGTCTGTTAGGTCCGTCTGTTCTATTGTGTTGTTCAGTGCCTCTGTCTCCTACTTATTTTCTGTGTGGTTGATCTGTCCTTCAGAGTGATTGGAGTGTTGAAGTCTCCTAGAATGAATGCATTGCATTCTATTTCCCCCTTTAATTCTGTTAGTATTTGTCTCACATATGTAGGAGCTCCTGTGTTGGGGGCATAGATATTTATAATGGTTATATCTTCTTGTTGGATTGACTCTTTTATCATTATGTAATGTCCTTCTTTGTCTCTTGTGACTTTCTTTGTTTTGAAGTCTATTTTGTCTGATACAAGTACTGCAACACCTGCTCTTTTCTCCCTATTAGTTGCATGAAATATGTTTTTCCATCCCTTCACTTTAAGTCTGTATATGTCTTTGGGTTTGAAGTGAGTCTCTTGTAAGCAGCATAAGATGGGGCTTGTTTTTTTATCCATTCAGCGACTGTATGTCTTTTGATTGGTGCGTTCAGTCCATTTACATTTAAGGTGATTATCAGTAGGTATGTACTTATTGGCATTGCAGACTTTAGATATGTGGTTACCATAGGTTCAAGGTTAACTTCCTTACTATCTAAGAGTCTAACTTAACTCACTTAATATGCTATTACAAACACAATCTAAAGGTTCTTTTTTTTTCTTCCCCCTTTTTCTTCCTCCTCCATTCTTTATATATTAGGTATCATATTCTGTACTGTTTGTCTATCCCTTGACTGACTTTGGGGATAGTTAATTTAATTTTGCATTTGCTTAGTAATTTGCTCTTCTACTTTCTTTACTGTGGTTTTATTACCTCTGGTGACAGCTATTAAACCTTAGGAACACTTCCATCTATAGTAGTCCCTCCAAAATAAACTGTAGAGATGGTTTGTGGAATGTAAATCTCTCAGCTTTTGCTTATCTGGAAATTGTTTAATCCCTCCTTCAAATTTAAATGATAATCTTGTCAGATAAAGTATTATTGGTTGAAGTCCCTTCTGCTTCATTGCATTAAATACATCATGCCACTCCCTTCTGGCCTGTAAGGTTTCTGTTGAGAAGTCTGATGATAGCCTGATGGTCTTTCCTTTGTATGTCATCTTATTTCTCTCTCTGGCTGCTTTTAACAGTCTGTCCTTATCCTTGATCTTTGCCATTTTAATTACTATATGTCTTGGTATTGTCTTCTTTGGGTCCCTTGTGTTGGGAGATCTGTGCATCTCCATGGCCTGAGAGCCTATCTCCTTCCCAAAATTGGGGAATTTTTCAACAATTACCTCCTCAAAGACACTTTCTATCCATTTTTCTCTCTCTTCTTCTTCTGGTACCCCTATGATGTGAATATTGTTCCGTTTGGATTGATCACACATTTCTCTCAATATTCGTTCATCCTAGAGATCCTTTTTTCTCTCAGTGCCTCAGCTTCTTTGTATTTCTCTTCTCTAGTTTCTGTTTCATTTATCGTCTCCTCCACCATATCCAATCTGCTTTTAATACCCTCCATTGTGCTCTTCAATGATTGGATCTCTGACTGGAATTAATTCCTGAGTTCTTGAATATTTTTCTGTACCTCCATTAGCATGTTAATGATTTTTATTTTGAACTCCCTTTCAGGAAGAGTCATGAAGTTGATGTCATTTAAATCTTTGTCTGGAGTTGCATTAATAATTTTACTCTGAACCAGGTTCCTTTGGCATTTTATATTTGTATATGGTGCCCTCTAGTGCCCAGAAGCCCTGAAGCAATGTAAGGGTCGCAGGGGAGTGGTAATTGTGCCTGGGGTGAGGAAAGAGCTGTTTCCTGCTTCTCAGCTGCTATGCCTGTCTCCACTGCCTGAATTTGTGGGCTGAGTACACAGGTATAAGCTTCTATGCTTTGTGTTTGTAGTTGCTGTAGACAGATCTTCCCTCTGGCTGGCCTAACGCTAGGGTAGGGTTTACTGGTTTGTGAGCCAGGTGGGGCTGGCAGGGAGAAAGGCGTAGTAGGCTGCATATCATTGAGGGGGTCCTTGGAGCTGTGTAGGCAGCCAGGGAGCTGGAGCACCTGAAGATCATCTAAGGAGGAAGATTTCTTTTCCTCCTTAAATATGAGAATATGAGAGTCTATTTGGCAAAGCTCCCAACCTTCTGGGCAGAGTGCACCCAGACAATTTTGTCTACCTGTCCTATCTCCTGAGCAGTAAGCTCTGTGCAATCCTTGCCCCTTTAGCAGCCCTTTGCTAAGGGCTTCCTTGTTAGGAAGTCTCTTAGACTGACGGCCTTTCTTTTTTCCCAGGTTATCCGGATATGAATCCCTGCTTTCCACAAGTGGCTAGAATCTCAGTCTCTCTAGGAATTCTGCCTGTCTTAGCTTTCCAACCCCATAATCACAAGAATATCATGCAAGCACCATGAAATGTAGGTTTGTGCTCCCAGAGCAGATCTCTGGAGTTAGGTATTCAGCAGTCCCATGCCTCCACTCCCTCCCTGCTCTGTTTCTCTTCCTCCCACCAGTGAGCTGGGGTGGGGGAAAGGCTAGGATCCTGCCGGGCCCCAGCTTTGGTATATTACCCTGTTCTGTGAGGTCTGCTCTTTTCTCCAGGTGTATGCAGTTTGGTGCAGTCCTCTTTCCTGTTGCTCTTTCAGGATTAGTTGTATTAATTATATTTTCGTATTATATGTGGTTTTAGGAGGAAGTGTCTGCCTCACCTCTCACTCTGCTACCTTTTCGGCATAGACTTTTATAGGTTAACTATTGAAAGTATTTAGACCCGTGTTCTTTAATTGGGGGGCGGATTTTGTACTCTGTGGGACATTTGGCAATGTCTAGAGGCATTTTGAATCATCACAAGTGTGTGAGAGAATCTAGTAGCATCTACAGGTACAGGCCAAGGATGCTATTGAAACTCCTATAAGGCACAGGGAAGCTTCCCACACCAAAGTGTTTTCCAGCCCAAATGTCAATAGTATGAAAGTTGAGAAGCTCTGACCTAGATGAATTTAAAAATCTCACATTTCACTCAGACATACCTTTCTATTTCAGAATATAACACAGACAATATTCATTTACAGAGAGAAGACCGGAGTGTAGTCCTAGCCATGTGTCTTTGTACTTAGAGTTTGATCTGTTCATTTCTAAAACAGTATTTAAATATTAATATCATGGAATTATTAAAAAAATAAATGTGCTAATGTATGAGAAAACCCTTAGTTCAGTATCTGGAATATAGCAGTTGCTCAATAATCATTTGTAGAAACAAGTCCATGAACATGCAAGTGATAGTGTTTCGGGAGTGGACATGAGTAGAAGTTACCCTGAGTATTTCCTGAGTACCCCACTCTTTTTTAGGATCTGAGCATGCATCATTACTTCGAGAACACTAGAGGAGAACAGGCATTGACAAAGATGCTGGAAGTGTACGTACGTACTTTTTGTTCTTCTCGCTCTATAGCTGTGTTGCATTTTTCTATTCCCCAGTTTCTCAAAAAGTCTCTGAAATAGCCAAGTAGGGTTGCAACTCCATATCCAAAATAAGTGAGAACCATAACGTGAAGAGGTGCTTCTTCAAAAGACTCAACAACTGGTTTATCATAAAAATGTGGCTTCCCATTTTGCTGAAAACACAAAAGAAAACAGAAAGTTAGGTCTCTTCCATTACAAAAAGCTATGATATTTAAAATCATGGACTTTCAACCTTCTAAATTTCCAAGAACATATTTAAGATTGTGAAAGGTGGTTGGAGAAAAGTGGAATTTGATCATTGAAGAGGGTAATCAGAAGTATACATTTTATTTTACAACTCCCTAATGAAATCATTGATTCAGGCAAAAATTCTCAACAGACGCTAGACTCATTGAGTGAAAAGTTAATGAGGAATAGGGTTTTTGGAAGATGCTAAAGTATCACCCACCTCACAGGTTACTCCCTATTCACAAACCTAAGGTTATGACCTTAATCAGGCGATCAGATTACATCACAGATGCTGCAACAACTAGCTACTCTGTGCTCTCTCATGGTGTAATATTCAATACCCTAATGAAACATTTAACCTGAATTTAGTCAAGCTCTTACATCTAACTTCCATTTCATAAGAAATATCATGATAAAGGAACACAGTGATTGACTCCGTGAGGCAACAATCAGATGATCCACAATGTGGAAATTTCTATGTGATAACTGATCTGGTCTTTAAAAGCAAAAATAAACAAATGGAACCATAGCAAATACAAAGCTCCTGCACAGCAAAGGAAACAATCAGCATAAGGAAAAGGCAACCTATGGAATGGGAAAAAAAATACTTGCAAACCATCTTTCTGACAAGCAGTTAAGACCCAAAACATTAACTCATACAACTCAAAAAACCCAAATAACTTGATTTAAAAATGGGCAAGGACCCAAATAGACATTTTGCCAAAGAAAACATAAATGCCCAAAAGACATGTGAGAAGATGCACAACATCCCTAACCATCAGGGGAATGTAAATCAAGACCACAAAGGGGTACCACCTCGCACCAGTTGGGATGGCTGTTACCAAAAAGACAACAAGGAAGAACAAACGTTGGTGGGAATGTGCAGGAAAAGCAATCCTTGTATACTGTTGGTGGGAGGTAAATGGGTACAACTGTTACGGAAAACAGTATGGAAGTTCCTCAAATAATTAAAAAATAGAACTACTGCATGATCTGGCAATCCCACTTCTGGGCACATACCCACAGGAAATTAAATCAGTATTTTGAAAAGATGTCTGCAGTCCTGTTTGTTGCATCATTATTCACAATTGTGAAGATAAAGAAACAATCTAAGTGTCTGCCGGTGGATGAATGGATTGAGAATATGTGTTTACACACATACACACACACAAACACACACACTGTGGAATATACTAGAATATGCTAATATTCTAATACACACATACATGTTATAGAATATATTAGAATATTATAGGATATTGTTCAGCCATACAAAAGAAGGAGATCCCACCATTTGCATCAGCTTGGATGGACCTGGAGTACATTCATTATGTTAAAGGAAATAAGCCAGATGCGGAAAGACGAATTCTGTATGATCTCAATTATACATGGAATCTAAAAAAGCTGAACTCACAGAAGCAGAGTAGAATGGTGGTCGCCAGGGGCTGGTGGGTGAGAGCAATGGGAGGTGTTGGTAAAAAGACATAAACCTTCAGTTATAAGATGAATAAGTTCTGGGATTGATTGTACAACATGGTTACTACAGATAATAATACCATATGACATAACTGAAATTTAATAAGGCAGTACCTCTAAAGTGTTCTCACCACACACACAAAAATGATAGCTAGGTGAGGGTGATGGATATGTTAATTAGCTTGATTGTGGTAATAATTTCACAAGGTATACCTATATCAAGTCATGTTGTACATTTTATAGAATTTTTATTTGTCCAATTGTTCCTCAACCAAGCTGGAAAAAAGAAAAGAAAGAGGGAAAATGGGTGGGGGAGGGGACTTAAGAACCACAAACAAATGTAATGTGTGTTCTTTAATTGGATCCTATTCTTTTGTTTCTGTAAAAAAAGAAAGTGAAAATATACATATTTTGCACAACTGTGGAAATCCAAACGTGGACTGGAAATATATCTTATTATGGAATTATTGTTGATTTTGCTAGGTATGTACTGGTATTACAGTTATGTGGGAGAATATTAATCTTTGTAGATGCATGCCAAAGTATTAGGAAGCTGAAGTGTTATGACAATTGTAATTTTCTTTCAAATTGTCCATCAAAAATTAAATACATATATGAGGCAATTTTGGGAAAAGGTTAATAACTGTTGAAAATAGAGGTTATGTGGATGTTTGTTACATTATTTTTTCACTTTTCTGCATATTTGAAATTTTTCATAATAAAACGCTAAAGAAAATATTTCTCTTTTATTTTAGGTGTCAACATTCCAGTAGAAAGTAGATTTTTAGTACCAATGATGTATATAATACATCATTCTGATCCCTGCCTAATCAGTTCACACATAGTAGTTGAACAATGTTGGTTCAATGGATTAGTGAGGAAATTATTCCTAATGCTAATATTTGATTAAGTTTAGTCTGTAATAAATATTTATACATTCATTATTTCATTCAACAAATATAATGTATGGCACAGATTCCCCATTTTCCAATGAGATGATATATAAGAAGTGTTTTGACCACTTGGAATATAAAACTTTTAGTTATTTACAGGAAAGTGCCAAATGTCTACTAATACTTAATGTATTAATTTAGTTTATACATATATATTTAGAATAATGTATTATATAACATCATTTTAATTAGAAACACTCTTTTTTGCTGTTCTCATAATGTCCATCATTACGGGCACTGTTCGATTCCATCAACAGTTTTCAAAAGCAATTTGCCTTCATTTCCTCTATGTTGCTTGAAGTGCAGTACATTTGGAACTTCTATGTGACTCAGTCACTGGAAGTTTTATCCCAAGCCAAAAAAATATGTCACAATCACAAAAATCTTTCTCTAGAATATTTTTGATCTCTACATTGTTTTTAAAGCAATTATTAGAAGGCATTTTCATACTGATTGAACACTTGAATTGTTAAGCCAAAACCCCATGAAATATTATTAAGTCATATTAAAGTACTTTACTTCCTTTTTTATCCATTCTATCAGGTTACTTCTCTAGACACCCCAAACATGGATGGATGTTGCTCTTATCTAGTGTGTCTTCCCCAAACACTATTTGGTGGCCTAAAATAATGAAATCGAGAGAACATTGCTTTATACGAAGTCTTGAATGAAAGGTTATAATAAATGCCTTGGATCTGTGAATATAGGCATTTATTGGGTATTCACTATAAGCTGGCTATGTGCTAAGGTCTGGGGATTCAAAGATGCAGAAGACAGACCCAGTCTCTGCTACTGACTTAGCGACTTTCCTCTCACTGTGTCCTCACACTAGTCCTGGAGGGTCTGATGGACAGCTGACCTTCCTATTCTAGTGTTGACCTCTGGCTCCCTTCCTTGGCTCTGCTCTGTGCTTGACCTTTGGACTGCATCTGTCTCCAGCATTCCAAGTGACCTCTTGACCCAGTTAAGATCCATCTGCTGGGTTCTTCCATACCATGGTGACACACAGTTAGTGTCCTTCCTGGATTTGTCAGGCTCCCGCAAAAGGGACTGAGATCCTCATGAAGGAAGATTTGATGGCTGATTCTGCACAAGGTCAAGGAAGGGGAAAATGAATAGTATCTGCAAGGAGCATTATAGTGTTGCTGATAAGAAGAAAGAAGGAATGAAAAGGAGGGCTACTTATAGGGGGAAGGCAATAAGTAGCAATCGGTGCTGGGTGGGAAGTGGTGATCCTTGCTGAAGTGGGATTATTTGCTGAGCAGTTAGGGATGCTGGAAAAGTTGAAAGGCCTTGGCTTAGAGTAGAGGACTGGGGAGTCAATTACTATGAGGCAGAGTTTAAGCCATGGTTGAAAGTGAATGTGCTAAAGGACAGATTATAAAGAGAGAAGAGAAGTAGGCTTGGGGCAGGATTTGGGACCCACTGCTTTTAAGGGCACCCTAGAAGAAGAAAGGCAAGTGAAGGGGGCCCCATGTGGCTGTCTTCTAGAAACCTGAGTTAGCTTGCTCACAAATTAACCCCTTTGGTTGACCCAGAGGAGGCTAAATTACGTAGGCGCATATAAAGAGATACGCTGCTGGGATGCTCAAGGCTATCCTTTGAAGATCCACAACGGGTTTCCTTTTTTCCTTTCCTGGCTTCATATCCCTTTCAACACTTCATATGTGGCCAAATCAAACAGAGTATTTCCCCTGAAATCCATGGGAACTTTCTGCTTGAACTGGCTGCAGGCAAGCCTGCACCGTACGTAACAGACAAATCTACCTAAATGCAAATAAAACCCTCAGCTGGGTGTACAGGCTGAGCCCGTGTGACTATTTTGTTTGCCCCAGTGACTTGCTCCAGAAGAAAGTCATAATACCAAGGAGAAATTTTCAACAATGTCCATTAGCCCAAACCAATATCTATATTACTCTCTTTCCTATGACTTTAGTTATTTTTTGATTTAATAAGATTTTAGGTAATCTTATTTGGCAGGGAGAACATGAGATACCTTCATGGGGAACAAAGTTATCTGGAAATGGATAGGTTTTTTTAACAGATGGAAAGTGACTCATTCACTATATTCTTTTATTTAAAACCAAAGTCAGTCATACCTCTTGGATATGGTTTATTCATGTGGGGCTGGATAGTTATTTTGAAATGTGAGATTTTATTTTACCAAAATAAATGAAGCATAAAATTTTGCTCACTACATTTGCTGGCTGAGGCTCACACAGCATGGTGATCTGTAATGCACTTTCTATGTTTTATGTTTTCTTTCACTGCCTTAAAAATAAACAGATCCTGAGCTACCTTGCCCAAAGCGCTTGGTCACTTGGAACACTGTAACACCCCGGTGTTTGTCTGCCTCCTGCATTCCTGTCATATCTGGGAATAAACAGGGTGCTGGGGCAGGCTGGGAGGGCCCACTTTTACAGATGATTACTCTTCTATCCAAATTCGCAGTCCTTTTACTGGTTGCCTGTTTTGCATTCTCCTGGGCTAACATTAGAGGGATAATGAAACTAATAAATACAGTCCCTTTGTCCCAGAAGTATTATGATAGCATAACTGATAGTGTAATGGTGGATGGGGGGAAGGGGAGTGAGCACAAATGACCATAACATACAGCAAAAAGTATTGTCATAAGGGTGCCACCCATGGAGGGACCATATGACGCTGGGAAATCAGAGGCTTACTGAAGGAGGTGGGATTTGAGCCCAGTCTCCGTGAGAGGTAGAGCATAATAGTGGAGACCACTCGAGCAGGCATGAGACTCCTGGCTTTGAATCCTGACACTTTTATTGCATGACTGGATGGCTGTATGCAAGTCCTTTAATTTCTCTTGCCGTCAAATGCCTCAAGTGGAGCTAATAAAGGTAAATTTGAAAATTAACTGAGGTAATATGTACAAAGTACTTGCCACAGAGGAAGCACTCGTTAGTGTTATGATTGCCATTAAATCTTCTGAATAGAGACGAGATATGAACCTGTTAGAATATTGTTGCTTTAGAGAAATATTTGGGGAAGAAGAGAAAGAACACGCATGGAGCCTTAGCCAATACCTACACGCAGGGAGAAGCGGGAGAATGAGAATCTCCTAGGAGACAGCCAGGGCAAGAGGAGAGGGGGATGAAGAAAATGTCCAAAAAATTAAGGACACCTGGAGATAAAGGTAAGATACAGCATAATTCCCAGAACAAGGCCCCTGGGCGGAATGGGATGAAGAGCACGTGACTGTCCTGACCATAATGCACAGGCGATCTCTGGAGCAATTTTCTTCCCCAGAACGGAACGTCTTGTGCTGCGGGCCCTTGGGGTAGGATAAAAAGGGACGAGTACACCTGAAACGGAGTTGTTTCTGCAGATTAACCACCCAATCACTAGCAAATTGTTTTCAAACCGAGGCAGCCCACGAATGCGGCACGTTCCATCATTCTACCGCATCGGTCCACAGGAAAAGAGCCTAGAGGAGAATGAAGAGGCTTTCAGGTTTTGGCCGCTACAAGGCTAGGGGGTTTGGGAATAAGATGGTCTCGGGGGGGTGATGAAATGCGGAAGGAAACCTAGAGCCCTGGAGGTGAGGAGGGGGCCGTCTTCCTTCCTGAAGGGGGATGTATCCAGACATTCCTTCACTGTCAGGGTTGGGGAGAAACTCCCCTGAGGGCTCCTGGGAAGAACACGAACTTCGGGTACTGGCATTCTGGGAAGGGGTCTCTACCTACATCGTAATAGTTAGGTATTGAGCAGGGAAAGAGAGCCGTTGTGAATGATGAGGAAAAAGAGACTTATTCTAGAGAGTATGCTGTAGTCAAAGGTGGGAGCTGGTTAGAGATCTGTGAAATAGAGACCATTTCCATATTGGTGCCCGGAAGAGCTCCGATAGACCATCTTTGCAGTAAAACAACCGTATCTGGTAAGAAGTATAAAAATACAACCATTTAAAGTATCTGGAAATTGTCTTGAAGGGCATAGAGCAAATGAGCAAACATTTACTCAAGAAAATCTACTCAGTATCAAAAAGTACAGCAAACATCTATTGGCATTTGAACCATGATCTACTTCTTCCCTGTGCTACTCACTCAGCATGGTAAGAGATCCACCAGCAGGGTTGGTCAAGAAGATGGGGCTCCTCCTCCCCCAGCTCTAGTCTAAGGCTATGCTATTTCCCTGAGAAGAGCAAGCTGCCAGAATTTCTTACTCCTAGCTGTTTTTCAGAGCTAAGTGCCATGCAAGTATGACTAAGACGGGGCTACTCTTCCTCTACTGAATACCCACTCTTAGGATGGAGGCTTCCTACCCTAAGCATGGCATGCTGAGAATACTAGGGCCTCCACTGCCCTTGCCCCAGCTCATTAATAGTGTGGAATTTGCAATTAAAAAATGGGCAAAGGACTTGAGTAAATATTTGTCTAAAGATATACAAATGGCCAATAAGCAGATGAAAGTTTGTACAACATCATTAGCCATTAGAAAACTGGAAATTAAAATCACATGAGATACCACTTCAAACCCACTTGGAAGGCTATAATAAAAAGACAGTAACAAGTGTTAAAGATGTGAAGAAATTATGATCCTTACATACTGCAGATCCTCTAAAGTTTAAACACAGAGTTATCTTATGATCCAAAAATTCTAGGCATATAACCCAGAAGAAATGCAAACACATGTCCACACAAAAATTTGTACTCAAACCTATATTTTTATTATCATGTTATTATTAAATAATATAGTAGTATAATTCATAATAGGTAAAAAGTGAAAACAACTCAAATTAAATTCATTAACTGATAAATGGATAAATAAAATATGATATAGCTACACTATGGATTATTTTTTGACAATAATAATGGAGAATTTTTGACACATGTTCTAACATGAATGTATTTTGAAAATGGCACAAAAACCCTCATATTGTATAATTCCACTTACATGAAATACTCAAATAGGTAAATCCACAGAGACAGAAAGCACATTAGTGGTTGGCTCAGGGCAAAGAGTAGAGGCTGGAGAAAATAAACAGTGACTGCTAATGAGTATGAGTTTTGTGCAGGGAGCTGATGAAAATGTTTTAAAGTTTATTTTAGTGGGCTTGATTCACAGCGCACAACTCTTCAAATAAACTGAAAGTACTGAATTGTACACTTTAAATGGATGAATTTTGTGGTATTTGAACAATAAGGCGTGCATATTCATACAGTCCATGGAAAGCTGCTGTTTCTGCATCTGGTTGTTGAACTGAAGTTGCTGTAGTTCAATAGCTAGGCCAGCAATTAAGGACAAGGGAGGACACATGGGGACCCACCAGGACTAATTAGAATTGAGAAGGACAAACTAGCATCCATGGCTATCTGGTACCACTTTCAACCTTGATAATGAGCATGTCTTGCACAAAATGTTTGAGTTCTTTGCCGTGAATATGCACACACGTTAGCCCCAGAATTTATTGAAGCTGAAAGAGTTCCAGCAGGATCTGATAGAGTCAAAAGCCTACCTGCTGCTTTTGCCAACAAATGGAGCCCATAGAAAGTCAAAAAGTTTATACATTGCAACTGTATCTTGTGCCCTATGCCGGCTGTTAGATTATAGTGACTGCCGTGGACCTTCATCTTCCTAATATTACACAACTTTCTCTGGTTCCAACCTGATTCTAGAAATTCTTAGAAATAAAGTCCCAGCTTGGCTAAGTTGTCACAGTACAAAGCTACCACACACATGGGCGACATCAAATAGTCTGGTAAAAATGACTTTCAAACACCATGCAGCAGAACATAGTATTTAACATATATTCATCATGTTTTCTGCATTCCCCAGTCTTCTTTGCAAGTATGGTGGGCCACGTGACTCATTCTGGCTGATTGACTGTGAGTGGAGATGGCTATATCACTCCTGGGTTGAGGCAGTCAAGAGCTAGTGTGCCTTATCCATCTCTCTTTTCCTCCACCATGAGATCCAGATAATGAAGCTACAGATGGAAGAGGGGTGCCTGATCTGCAATAGACCTTACATATGTAACTGATATAACTCACAGTGTTGAGCTAGTCAGATTTATGGTTTGCCCACTGCAGCAGTTGGTATTATTTACCCAGTTAAATCTACCTATTTATAGAGACAAAATATAAAGATGCTCTCAAGGATGAAAGCCTTCTGCATTTGTTAGGCACATTTCATCCATGATGCCCCCAAGTGAATACTGTTATAGAGGATGGGCTTTCAGATTTAGTAAGAGGTCCACACTTCATGTGTGGTTTTGTAGGAGTCCTACTCCCTCAGAATCCTGAACAAGCCCTGTGGTCCGACTGCCATTAATGAAGAAGAAATGGAACATGGGAGTGGGGTGTAATTTGGGCTTCAAGAGCTTAAACTCTGAAACTTGAGTGCAAGTGTGTGCAAAGACCATAAATTCTCCTTTCAAATAGATCATCTGGTTGGGTTTGTTATGTGATGCAGACACTGTTGGCTGCATGCTCTATAGCCATGACCTGCACTTTTTACTTATCGCTGGTAGAGCATTGGTGTTCAGCTGAAGGTGACTCTTCCCTAGCCTCAGGAGATAAAGCACGGCTAATCCAACTACTAGCCACAGTAGTTCTTTCCAAGTGACTAGTTTGGACATGGACATGTGGATCAGTTCTGGCCGCTGGAAACTGATGAAGACTTCACTCAAAAATAAAAACAGAACAAAACAATTTCTCTGTTCTTCTTTAGGCATTGTGTGTCTCCTTGGAACATCTGGAACTGCAGCAACCATCTTGTGGCCATGAGGAGAAGACATTTGGTTATGCACAAAAGATGGTAGAAAGAAGAGATGGAAAGTACTTTGGTAAGTGATGGCATTGTTGAGTCACTGAGTCAACCAATCCAGGGACCACACAGTTCTAGACACTTCCCAACTTTAGACTCTTATTATGTGAGAGTAACAAATATTTTATTTTTGATCTACCTATATTTGAATCTCCATTACTTTCAGCTGAAAGGATCTCATCAGGTCATTTTTAATCCCCAGGCAAGGGAGTAAAATGAGTTGTAGACTAGATGAGAAGCTGGTGGAGGGGAACAAAACTGACACTCCTCTTGTCTGTACTGATATACTCCTCTCATGTGTTTATGCCCAGAATCCATCTGTTTTGATTGGTTAATGAGTGCTCTGTTCTGGTGCATATATATATATAAAGTCAACCCTAATGATAGGTAAACTCAAAGTTGCTCTTTCTTCAGTAGAATCTCTTACTTTAAAATAATTGAGGGTCTTATACATTCCAAAGTTGCCATTTATTTCTCTTCTAAAATACTTTGGAATTTATTTCACTCAGAATGGTTGAATATGGCTGAAGTTATATCAGTGATGTGGCATCAAAGATCATGAAAGTGGAATAGTACAAAATGATGAGAATACACAGTTCTACCTTTTGGAAAAGTAATTCATATCTCAAAGTTGCCTGGGGATTTACAAAAATAAGCATTTTAAACACAGCCTTGTGACATGTGTTTTGTAGACACAAGTATTTAGAAATGCTTTATGAAACTCTTATGTCTCAGTCTGGTCTGCCTCATCACAGATAGGTGAGTCACTTCTGCTTAAAATATGTCCTTTGATTCTATATGTATACAGTCATGTTTGATTTGGACATAAGCACCTTCCTAATAATTTTATTTCTTATTTTTAAGACAGCTGGTATGATTAATCATGTTCCACATGGTAAAATCCAAGTGGAAACCTCCCACCTAGGGTGTTCTAGTAGAAGAAACTGAGTTTCTGAGTCAACTCAAGATGTTCAGACTGCTGAGGTATACTAATATATGACACATTGGATTAAATTTTTTTTCATACCACCTTAAAACTCCAGCCTTACATCTATCTAAAATATCTTGTTGTTATTGTTTTCTTCCTATTTCAACACTAAACCAGGCCTTATTGAATGCCTGTGTACCAAATGCTCTGCCAGGAGACAGGATATGCCCACAGACAGACTACATACTGAGAAGTGGTACCATAGAGAGATGTTCAGGGACTGTGGGAACCGTGAGGAAGAGTCATCTAATACTGGATAGAAGAGTCAGGGGAGGCTTCATGAATGAAAACACAGTTGACCGAAAGCTTGAAGCATGGCATCTGGAAGGATAAAGGCAGGAGCAATAGATAGAGAGAAAGATCAGGGGAGATGCTTGCAACCTGTCTTCTAGACCACTATGGTCACCCCCTGGATGATCTCTTTACTCTGTCCTGATTCCTCAAATCTATTATTGCTAGCTAGATTGCTTCAGCTCTAGCTCTAACATCCTAGCATCATTTATAACAGCATTTCCAAAATGCTTCCTGGAGAAGACCATTCACCAAAGGGGTTTTGGAAAGGCCACAAAGCTCTACACTTCCTGGGTATTCAGAGTGTATGAAAGCTAGGATGTGAGAGCCTGGAGTGACATCTTTCTCATTTATCACTGTATCCTTATTGTCAGCACATAGTTTCACATGGTAGGAACTGAATATATAGTCGCTGATTGAATCAGCTTACTGAATGCTATTAAAATTCTGAAGTGAAAAATCATTTCACTTTAGGAAACCCAGCACAGGTATCAGATGTATTTCTCACCTTTCACCTAAATCTACTTATGCCATGACAAAAGCTCTTTGGGAAGTGTTTTTAGCATAAAACTAAGTTTCTTACCGTGGAAGATACTGACCTACCTATAGTCCTGGGATTTCCTGCTTTTGATTTGTTGCTTAAGCAAACATCAAACAGTTTTCATTTCACACCTTGATTTTTATCCCTCGAACCCTTTTCTCATGCTGCCACTTTTCTGTAATTTCTTCAGCTTCTACTCCTTTTCCTAAGTGTCCTCTGCTACTATGTCTCCCTCATCTGCACCCACATACACATACCTTTTGCCTGCCTAATATTCACTGCTTACGATCCAGGTCTAGCTTCATTTCCTAAAAAGATCCAAGCTAGATGGTCTCATTTCATAACACCATCATTACACTCACCACACTGTATTACAATAACATTTTTAAAAGAAAAATCATTTAATAAAAGTACAGAAAATAAAGGATCACTTGCAAAAATAATAGTTTTCATTATCTCTCAGGCCTTTCAAATATTTCAAATATTTTAACCTTATTATCCAGTATGGCAAAGATTAGCTGTTCACCAAACCCATTTCCCTTTCCTCTTTCTCACAGCTGGACTACATTCCCCACATCCTTTGAAGACAAATGTGGTCATGTGACTGAGTTATGACCAAGGTAAAATGGGTAGAAGTGGAACGTGCCACTTCCATGCCTGGCCTATGGACACCTCTCTCATGATCCATCTCTTTCTCTTTCCCTAATGCCATCTGAATGCTGATGGCCAAGGTGACATTGGAAGCTACACATTGATTGTAGAGCCTTTGTTAGCCTAGTTCCCTGCATAAATGTGTGGAGCAGAGTTCTCACTACCTTCTGCTCCAATTTCCTATCACTGCTAATTAAGCTTAATAAGAGTGAGAAATAAACTTCTCTAGGCCTATGTCATTGAGATTTGGTGGCTCATTTGTTATGAAATCTAATGATGTCTTAGTGAATACATATAATAGGAATTTTATTAAAATTCTTTCCATTCTAATCTTTATTTATTTACATAATATTCCGAAGTGGGTAGAGTATTTGGAAGAAGTCAGAGAACTGAGTTATCTCCAAGGAAATATGTGTATCAGAACTCATCTGGGCTGACCAAAATTCAAATTTAAATCTGGGGAAGCTTATGCCTGAAAATTAACTTGAGCCGAAGATCTAATTATTGATTTATCAAGCATCCCTGTGTGTTAGGTGGTGCAGGATAGAAAAAGCATTACTAGATTTGGCTTCAGTGAATGAAGAAATCAGAGAGAGAGCAGATTATAAGCATGGAAACTATTGAGGGGATAAGTTCTTTATATAGTAACTATTCCAACACTTTTTTTCTATTGATGAGCAAGCTCAGTTCTTCTGAGGTTAGGCTGGTTCCTCATTGTCTTGGTTTCCCCTTTACTACCTGGTAAGTTAGCTAATACGTCAGGCAGCCTATGGAGAGAGCCACGGGATCCCTCAGAACAGGCCCAGACTGAGAAATAAAGGATTCACAGAAAAGGCAGGATTGTTTGGAGGGGTCTAAACAGAATCCTTAGCAGAGTTCCCAGTGACTATCTACTGTAGAAATGAACAAATGAGAGAGGGAAAGCTAAAATTGGGAAAGGGTGGGAGAGTAGCCAAGTGCCTTCTAGCACAGCAGGACCACCCCAGGCACTTGTTGATGGTTGGAAATGAGAGGAACAGGAGGACCTTGCTTGGACCTCTGGCTGGACCTCGTGTGTTATCTTCTTGGAGATGGGATATATTGAGACCCCTGGAATTGAGTGTGCCTTCTAGGGAAAGGTATATTTCAGATAACAGTGAAATAAAGGTATGCCTTCACTGGAATACCCCCTTATCAGAACTTCAGGAGGAATTCATGGTAGAAAGATATGTAGGAGCCCAGGATTCCACCTGGGATGATAGCTGAGGAGGAGGCTCTAAGGTCAATGGGGAACTCAGAACTCTAATTAAGTCATCCTGATAAACTGGGGAAAACAATGCACCAATGGTTTAATATCATTGAGAATAACTATCACCTACTCTCTTCTTGATCACTCATATGTGCCATGTGAGAACCATGATTATCTCTGAGATGCTCAGGTCATTTGTGGCCACAATCTTATTTATTTACATGACATTCCTAAGAGGTAGGTGGTGGACAGCTATAATAGAATTATCTTCACTTAATGAGAGAGACAGAGGCCATTAAGCAACATTTCCAAGGTTATAAAGCAGGAAAAGACTTAGTCCTAAGGTGAATTATTTCTCAACTCCACAACACCAGGCTGAAGTAGAAAAGCTTGAAGTTAGACCTTTGAGGCATGAAAAACTGGAACATATTTCATAAGTAAAATAGCCATGGGCTGAATCTTTCCCTTTCTAGGTGGGTACTTGTAGCTGCAAACGCTCCATGGGAAGGCTGACTGCCATGTGCATGTACCTACACTGGTCACTGGGAAGATCATTCAGGTAGTCTTTCTTGTTGCTCCAATCCTCATGGAGCTCATGAGCTAATGGGAAATAAAATGTGCATGCAAAAATATACTATTTCAGGACTAGAAAGCAAGAATTACTAAGTGCCAACATCTAATCAAATGTTTATCAGTGGTAAAATGCAAGCAAGAAGTTTGATAAGTCATTCTATATTTATACATTTGTTCATTCATTCATTTAACAAATACCTACTGAGTACCTGCTCTGTTCTGGTTGCTGTACTAGATCCAGGTGACACAGTGATTACCAAGAAGGACACAATCCCCGACCTTGTGATACTCATGGTTTATATGTGTGCTATCCAATACAGTAATCACTGGCCACACGAGGCTACTTACTTTAAAACTTAAATAATTAAAATTAAATAAATGCAAAGAGTTACTTTCTCAGTTGCACAAGCCACATTTCCAGTGCTCAATAACCATATGTGGCTGGTGGCTACCTTACAGGACAGGACAGATATGAAGTATTTCCATCACCACAGCATGTTCTGTTGTTCAGAGGTCAGCAAACTGTGATCCATCAGCCAGATCTGGCCCACCACCTGCTTTTGTAAATAAAGTTTTATTGGAACACAGCTACACCCTTTTGTTCATGTATTGTCTATGGCTGCTTTCACACTATGGTGGCACAGTTGAGTAGTTGTGAAAGATACTGTTTGGCTCACAGAGCTGACATATACTTACTATCTGGCTCTTTTTGGAAGAATTTTTCCAACCCTTGGTCTAGATAGAAATACAGATGCAGAAAAAGTATGAAAAAAGAAATGGTGATTAAGTAAGTTCCTTAACTTAGGGAAAGGTATATTTCAGATAACAGTGAAATAAAGGTATGCCTTCACTGGAATACCCCCTTATCAGAACTTCAGGAGGAATTCATGGTAGAAAGATATGTAGGAGCCCAGGATTCCACCTGGGATAATAGCTGAGGAGGAGGCTCTAAGGTCAATGGGGAACTCAGAACTCTAATTAAGTCATCCTGATAAACCGGGGAAAACAATGCAGATATGATGGGGATTTGACCTAGTTCAGGAAAAGAGAAAGACCGCCGTAAAGAAGACAGTGCTTAAAATGAGATCTGAATCACCAGTAGGGATTTACCAGGTGCAAACAATGTTCCCAGCAGAGAGAAGAGCCTGGGGAACTGTGGGAAGAGGGAGGGTGGTGTTTGGCTGGCATGGATAGTGAGGGGGCAGGCATGGCTGAGTGTCAGCTCTGGGAGAGGAACTCCATCCACTTTGTCTGTTGCAAGTACACCAATGCCTAGAATGACATTTGATAGGTAGTAGAAAGCCAATAAATATCTGATGAATAAGTGAATGAATGAATTAATAGGCTGGGGAGGTTACATTGAGCTGTACTAGGCCCAGGTGACAGTGATTACCAAGGAGGACACCATCTCTGACCTCATGATACTCATGGTTTATATGTGTGCTATCCAATACAGTAACCACTGAGTTTAGGATTGCAGCCTTGATCATAACAAGGGAAGCCACCAACAGATTTTTTTAAGGAAATTCGTGGCTTAACAACCTGATCAGATAGTGTTTCCAAAAGGGCCCTTAGAAGGCTGTGTTGAGAATGGCTTTTCGGGAGTCCCACATTCAGTGACTCAGTGATTTGCAGTTGTGTAGTTGGTAAGTTTAAGGTCCTTCCCATATCCACTGTGGAAGATTTAATTAAGCAAGCTTATTCAGTTGTTTCTGAATATTTGAAGTTAGAACCAAAAATCAAAAGGAAAAAGTCTCCTAAACTGCACGAGAATGAACCACCAACAAAGGCATGCTTTCACATCAGGTGAGGTGTGCACTGTGGTATTTCTTTATCATGCCAAGCAGCCAATGACTCATGGATGAGTTGAAACAAGGGTGGGGCTCCTGGAAGCACACAAAATGCAGTTCTGAGAGTCATTTGGCTGAGTACAGTGGACTGAGCTTGGATTATAAGCAATGGTTTTTCTCTTTGAATAAAACTGAACCCATTTCTTCTTGCATCTCAATGATGCTGAACTACTGTACCTGGAGCTCACCCCAAACTTCCTGTCCCTTGAATCTAGACCACACAGTGCCTGCTATTCAGCAACATGGAGATGTTGAAAGCCTTCCTACCAAGAAGGGGAGAAACTTGCCAAGAATCCAGTTGCTGTTTCTTCTCTGCATGTTAATTAGGGTTTGTCTCATGGTTGCACATACCTCTTCTCCTTCCCTCTTTGCCCATTTTCTCTGCCTGTCACTCTATAAAGCCACACACATTTTATGGACATCTAAAACAACCAGGAACCTATTACCTAGTTTATCTTTTGCTTGCCTTTAAAGACAGAACGTGTCTGTGAAGCAATAGTACTTAGCTGAATGTGGCTGAAATCTATTGTTTTCATGGAAAGCAGTACATGTCATTTTATTTTCCATGAAAACCTTTTGCTCCTTGGAAAAATAAGCATACTGTATCTAAACAACCAATTCACCAAGAATTTAACATTATTTCTTTGTTTCTAAAAAATCTGATAATATCCATGGTCAGAGCTATAATTATCTAATTATTTTTCTTATAATGTGGCATATAAAGTAGAACAAAAGTAAATTCTCCCAGAGCAAGGCTATCTGTGAGTAGTTTTTACCTATACTTCTGAATCAACCAGCTTAGAAGATCCAGGTATTTTTATCCATCACTGTTTCTGAGCTTTAAGTAATGGATGGATGCAAGGCATGAGTGATCTGATTAGTAAAAAGATGTATATTTTAAAAAAGAAAATTGATATTCATGACCTGTGTATTTCAGCTTCTTTGAGTCACTTTTTCAGCCACCATGTGGAATAGATTGTTTTTAGTCTATAGGCACCCGACTGAGTGGTCTTGTTGGAATTGACCAATGGGAAGCATATTATCTCATTTTCTAGATCTTGTGACACATTTGACCAATAACCCTTTGGAGAAAATGCCAACCCCTCTTCCATAAGCTAACAAGCCAAATCCTGAAGTACATCAGTTGTGAGATTTTCCCAGGTGTCCCCCAAAATTTGCATGGGTTGGCAATAAGTGGTAGTGCCAAGGGCTACTATCAGGTTTGTGTTTGGTTCTATGATGTGACAAGTGGTGTTGCGTAGAGGTGCTAGAAACTGGAAGTGGACAGAGGTGTGTCTTGCCCTGGATTGGACACTCTGAGATCTTGGGCAGGTTATGGAACCTATTTGAGTCTCAGTTGTTGGAGAAATGTGTCACAAGATCTAGAAAATTAGATAATATGCTTCTCTGAGATCTGAGATCAGTTCTGTCACTATTATTCCAGTGTTGGTGAAGATCTGGATCCAGTTTCTTCAGGACTATCAGAATAGGTGATGGAGAACCATGCCACGTTGTATGAACCCAAGAGCCTCTACCATGTCATCAATGTTGCTGCCTCAGGAAAGCTAAGCAAAGGAACCAAGAAGTGGATTGACTCATGTTTTATGGTATGGTGTATTTGCAAATGGAGTTGAAGCTATCAAGGGTTCAGAAGAGGCAATTCTAAGGAATGCATATGCTATATAAAATAAGGATGTGAAGACAAAGATTTTCAAAGAAAGAAATTTACAGAAAGTTGTGCTATCCCATGTGCCATGTAAAATCACTTTGCTGCCTGGTTATGAAATCTAAGGTAGAATATTTTTCAAGGCTTTTAGAATCTTGTGGATTTTTTTTAAGTTTAATAAGACAGACCCTCAAGGCTATTCTAAGTATAATAACCAAAATATCACTTTTTTTTCTTGTTCTGAATTTAACTATTGAAGGATAGAGGCTCTGCTATTTTCAGTTCCTACCTGTTTTTGTAAGGAGAATTTTGTATGTACTGAATAAGGGCTGGATGAATGTCTACTTCAGCCAGTCCTTGGAGACACCCTTGAACTTAGAGTCCAAATACCTGGAATTATTGTCCAGCTCTGTCCCCATTACCCATGTGGGTTTGGTCTCATTATTTTTCTGAGCCTTGGTTTTTTCATCTCTAAAGTGGGTCAAGAGCAGTCATTCTGTCTACTTCACAGAATTGTTATGAGGGTCCAATGAGATTCTGGGTATAAGGATCAGTATAGTTGATGCTGAAGTTAAAAAGGTCAAAGAATGGGGTTAAGTTTTTAAGAAATCATTGCCTTAATTTTGAGTTCCTCAGAAGAGACTCTGAGTAAAGGATTCAAATGCAAGTTGTTTATTTAGATGGTACTCATAGGAAACACTGGTAGAGGAGGGGGGATGACACAGGAGAGGGCAGGAAACCAGTGAAGAGTGTGCCATCAAGCCATTTACTGCTGTGGGCAACTGGAGCTCACTTCCAGCGTGGACTCTGGGAGACAGTGTAGAACATGCCTCTAAGTTTCTGACTGAGGGGTGACGGAGCGGGAGTGTTTATCCTCCTGCTCTTATCAGTCAGTGGTTGGGAGTGCCTCTGGGGGTGTTGATTTCCTGGCACTTGTGTCCTGATACACACCAAGGCAGAACAAGCTTCAGGGGCCAGAGAAAGTCCTCAGGCAAAGACACAGAGCTGCCCTTTGGAAGGAAGGCTGTGTACACGGCAACGGTAAGAGCCCAGAAAGGAAGTGGGCATGGGCCAACGGGGTCTGCTCCCATCATCCTGATTTCATAACTTCATCCCCTTTACACGTGGCCTTCCAGTCTCCATATGATTATTCTCTAATATCCAGTTTGTTTGTATTTGAAGACTTGTTGGACTTCTACCCAAGTATTTCTGTCCCTGTGTTAAAGGCAGTGACAATGAACAGTCCAATATGCATCATCTCATCACATTCTGGCACTGCTCCACCAAAGAAAGGCTAGCAATAAAAATCAGGCAGATTCCTGGGCCAAAACTGGTAACAGCTCAGATGTATGGAGAATTTCCTCTGGTCTTTGGCGCTATACTAAGTCTTTGCATATGCCATCATATTTACTTCTTACAACAACCCTATTGGGCAGGCATTACTATTATCCTCACCTTCCCTGGGGAAACTGAGGCACAAAGAGATTATGTCACTAGCTCAAGGTCACAGAGCTTCCAAAATGAAGCTAGAATTCTAGTGTAGGCAGTGCCAAGAGGAAGCCCTACTCCCAGTCTCTATGGGATGATTCAGGTTTAGGGCTATGGGGTGTGGTAACAGGTTATATGATACGGGAGTCAGAAAATCCTGGTTTCACTGCTTACAAGCATGAGGGTGATTGACCTCTTTGAAATATGAATCCTTATATGTGAAATTTGAAAGCCTATTGTGAGGATCAACAATATTTCAAAAAGCTCAAACACATGGTAGGTCCTTATGCAAGGTAGCAATCATTAACTCTAATTAATATTGATATCGCTGATGGTATTCTGAGATATGCCATGAAGGAAGTTGTCTACATCTAACTCTCATTTTGGGAAATAGGAAAGGAGATGCCTATACTTCTTACATGAGACAAATGCAGTTTTGCAATATTTATTTTGAAATTGAGGCTAAAGAATTTGCGATAGCAGATACCACTTGGAGTCATCAAATATTGTGGTCCTTGGTAGTTTGTTTTGACAGGTGGGAGGTTTCCAGAAAATGCAGCTTCCCAGCAAGGGCTGTTGTCTTGGTATCAAGGGACTCAGGGATCGCACACTGATGTGATCTTGGAGGTAGCCTCTTAGCTTTGCTGAGCCTCATTCCTCCATGTGTAAGAAGACGGGATAGAGGGGAATTGCAAGAATTTCTAAACCAAGTTCCCCTCCTCCTAACTGGATTATAACAAAGATGAAAAAGGAAGCTTGTTCTCAATACCTTTAGAATTTCATGCATACAACAGGGGAGTTTTTCTCTATTCAGAGAGCCTTCTGCTGAGCTCTTTGTTACCCCATTAGATGTCAATTTCCATACTACTCAGTGCTTTCATCCAGAGAGTTAAACTCTCCAGTGTGGATGGTTTTATAACATCTTTCCACAGTCAAAGCTATATTATAAAACTCTTTCCAATAAGAATAATCAAAAGACATATATTTAGGTCAAAATTCACTAAGAATTTTGATTATTCAATAAGAATTAATCAAAAGACATGTATTTAGTTCAAAATTCACTGAGTAGTATACCTCAGATTTATGTGTCTCATTATATTTGAATTTTACCTCAAAAGAAAGAAAAAATCAGCTATAAACAAATATTGAAGTCTAGTTAATGATATGCATGTGGAAGCGTTTAGGGATGAAGTATATTGATTCTACAACTTTCTTTGAAATACATAAAACATATGGACTGTTGGATGGAGGGAGGATCCTGGATAGATGGGTGGATAGACATTTGATAAAACAAATATAGTAAAATGTTGATTGTAGAATCTAGGTGGTAGGTTTATGAGTATTTATTTGCTGTAGAACTCTTTTATTTTTTCTGTAAGTTTGTGACTGTTCACAATCAAATGTTTGAGGAAGAAGTATTTGTTCTAGTGAAAAAAAATAAAGACTCTGAAGCCAGCCCTTAACTACTAACTAGATATTTAATCTTAGGCAAATTTACTTACAATCGGTTGACTCAGCTAAAAAATGGGGATAATAACAGTATCAAACTCATAAGGTGTTTCTAAGGTTCAAATGAATTAATATTTGTTAAGTTCTTTTATGTAGTGTGATGTAGAAGTTTGTTAAATGTAATTTTAAAAATAATCTCATATGCAGAGATGGTGGGAAATAGATTGCTCTGGCTCTCCTTGGATATTCAATCCTAAGAATGCAGAGTTTTATTAAAACCAGATGACAGGCCTATACTCCCTGAGGTATTATTCATCTTTTTCCCTCTAATCCAGGCATATTTCATCTACTAAGAGGTAGCAGCAATCATTAGGATGAATCAATAATATTTAATTTCTGTTTTCATTTCCTTCCAAAAGTTCCACTTGCTTAAAGCCTGTTCCCTGACCCTAGGCTTAGAGTATATGCAATATCTGTGTATTAATATAAAAGCATATCATACGAAATAATCTAGTGTTTTAGTGATTCTTAAAAGGGACAGTGACTAGTAGTCAAGTTCTCCAACAAAGACACCTGTAAATTAATTAACAAGAGGTTAAATACACTTTGAAGTCTACAAAAGCCTGTGAGCCTGTGTATCACGCAAGTGAGGCTTTTTCCATCTTTTACACAACTAAGCATGTGGACAGCAAAGGGTAATTTAAGTAACAAACAAAAGAAGTTGAAATGAGAGTTTTTACTTGTACTTAGCACAGAGTCAGTACACAACAGGTATCTACTAAATGATAATTCATCTCCTTTCTTCTTGCTAGGCACCTTCCCCACCCCCAATGCCCTGCATCCTCCTGTTCCAGGCCCAGACAATGGAGTCATCTCAGCGGAGGCTCTGGACACCATAGAACAGGAAAGAACTGACCCCACTGTGTCTGTCTGAATTTCTGACTAACAGAGTCCGTGAGCACAATAAAATGACTGTTGTTGAATGCTACTGTGTGTTGGGTTGGTTGGTTATGCAGAAATAGATAACTGGGACACAGGGAGAAGAGGTGAGGCTTCTGCAACAATCCAGCTGAACAGTAACAGTGGCGGAGAGCAGGGGCCTGCTGTGCAGGAGATGAGGAGTGGTCAGAGTCTGGATATACTGTGAAAGCAGGATTGTAGATTTATTGACTGGTTGAATGTAAAATGAAAGAGAAAAGTCATGAATGATGCGCAGGTTTTTGGTGTGAGCCACGGGAAGGACAGAGTTTCCATTTACTGAGATGAGAGAGGCTAGAAGGGGAGCAGGCTTGGGGATGGAGGATCGGGAGCTCAGTTTTGGAGATGTTAAATTGGGAGATGCCTTGGGTTACCCAAGCAGAAAGGTCAAGTAGGTAGTTGGAAATGACATAGATATGTCACAAACACACACACACACATACACACACAGTGATGAGACAGAATCAGAAAGCGTGGAGTATAAACGAGTTGTCCCTGCTGAACTGTACCCAAATCACAGATTCCTGAGCAGACAAATGATTGATTTAGCTGTGGTGTTGCTTTTGTTAAGCAGCAATAGATATGTGAACACATGGCTATTCCATTTCTTTAAAATGCCTGGAAAAGCCACTCGCTTCCTCTCCACTGTCAGTGCTGGAATTCACATTTTGAGGGAAGGGTTTGTGTTGACTTTCAGACTTTGGCAAAGATGTCTTTCCCAAGCTGTGCACTTTTATTTTGTGTTTTGGCATAAGGATTCTATGCTTAAGATTGTACTTGGTGTAGGCAAACACAATGAAGTCAAATACCATCAATGGAAGAGCAGGACCAGCTGAATGCTGCCAAATCTGATGTGTAATTATCCAACATGAGGAAACCTGTGATTTATTGAATTATTTATGAAGAAAGCGATGGCTCAGCAGAGTGTGTTTAGGGGCAGTTTTATTAATTAAAAGAAGAATACACGTTTTAAATTAATTATTCTTAATACCTGCCAGTTACAAATTAATTTCATCTATTTGTTGAAGTTTTCTAGGAAAAAATTTTCTCTTTGGAAACAGTGCTAGAGGGAGATTGAGGTTAATCTAATTACTTGCAAGAAATCAACTGCATTTAATTTTAAATATGCTTAATTTATTCTTTTTACTAAGTATTCTCACCTTTGTCTCAGTAGGCCTGAGCTAATGTAGTTTTTCTGGGATTATAAAGTATACCAACCTATACATTCATGTGAGAAGGAGCTGTTGCCACCGTATTAGAAACAAATTTGAAATTTAGATTAAACATTTGGGAAAAGACACTGTAGGTATAGCTCAGAGAGGTATTCAGAATTACTGCTCACAATTTACCCATCACAGTGCCACCCAAATCCTGTTTCACTCGAGAGTTTTGCCACATTGAGAATCATTTGATTATAGCAGAGGCTGAGATGGTAAATGTCTAGAAGGCTGGCAGGGCCTGGTGTGAAACTACAGGAAGGCTGTCTCTGAATAGAGGTCATTGTCACCATGAGGGAAAACAAGCCCCATGTCAACAGATCTTATGGTTTTCAGAAGAAGCCAGAAATCCAAATTGGGTACGGAGGGGTGGAGGAGAGAAAATCTCCTGACTTATTAGCATCTAATCTTTAGAAATTCAAATAGTGTGGATTTGAGGAACCATAGCTACCAGCCAGAAAGCTGTAACCTCTGAACTATAGGAATATAGGGTAAGAAAAATAAGAGGTCATAAACAGAGTGCTAATTTCTCATATGCACTTAGGAAGAATGGTTCAGGGAATTTGGCTTCTCTTAATTTAGACTTACTATGTATTTTTAAAAAGTAATAAATGAATGTCACATCTTTATTTTCCTGTTTTGTTGTCTTGACACTTGATCCTGGCATGTGCAAATTTGAGGAACAAGAATGACCAACCACATGTACTTGATTCCCCTGACTAGCCCTGATTTCAAATATTAGGTCCCAAAGTGTTTGTCAAAATGTCATAAAACTGACAGTATTTTACTGACCAAACCTCATCTCTCATGCTTCATAGGAAGTAACACACAAACCTTTTGTTAGACAATGCATTTATAAAGCTGGATTCTCTTGATATGGTATAACCAGGTCTTCAAAAGTTGCCCAAGCAACCAAGCAAAAAGCTATGCACAAATCATAATTATCCTTGTAACTAGAAGTTATACCTGACTGTTCTTTCTCTGCCAGGTGAGGCTTAGCCTTTTGGAAATCAAGGATCCTTTTGAGAGAAGCTGATAGATACTTTCTATAGAAAAATGACTATAGCCATAGTCACAAAATTTTCCATGTAGAGAGTTCATATTTTCTCTGACTTTCTCAGATGCCCAGGTTAAGAATCTCAGCTCTGGAATGCCTTTATTAATTAAGTTACCTCTGCTCTCACAACCCAACCAGAAAAACCGGCAAATCAACCTCTCCAGAGAAGATTGGTAAGAGATTCACAAGTTGATCTACCAAAGAGAGAAAACCACACATAACCCAAAGCCACTTAGGCAACAAGCCCCACATGTGTTAGTCATTTATTTAAAATTTTTACATTGGAATTTTGCATTCTACTCTGTAATACATTCATATTTCTTTTAGTGTCAAACTACTTTTATATCCTCCCTCAAAATATGGAATAAAACTGAACTAAAGTTTAGAAAGGCATTTCTTTTCTGGTGGCTTTTTAACACCCCATCCCCTCTGGATTCCCCAGTGGACCCCATAAGGAGGATTGATAGCAGGAAGACCACTGGCTTCAACACTGATAGAACTGTGTTTGCGTCTCAGTTCTGTCCCTTACTAGCTGTGCCACATCAGGCAAGTGGCTTCATGTCTCTGATCCATACTCCACAAGGCAATGGTGAGGATTAAATGAGATAGTATTTATAAGGCTTCCAGTAGCTGTCAGATATAGAGTAGATACTCAGTAAATGGTAGCTATTATCTATTGAAGTTAGCCTGCAGCCGTCTCTTCCTCCTCTACTGATATATGAGGGTTCAGCATAATGCCTGATATATAATAGATGCCCAATGAGTGATAGTCTTAAACCTTTAAATTTCCTCATCCATGGTGACTTCTCAGTCCTTATTTTATTTGGCTTGTCAGCATTTGATGAAAGTAACCAATCTTTCCTTTAACCATCTTCTTCTCTTGGCTTCTAGGATATGACACTCCTATATCACTAGCTGTTCCTTTGCAGTTTTTATTCCTGGTTCCTTCTTATCTCCCTGACGTTTAACCAACAGAGTGACCTAAGGCTCAGTCCTCACACCTCTTCTCTTTTCTCTCATGCTGATATTTCTCCAAATATGGTGACTGGATTCCAAGAATGAGTGTTCTAAGAGGACTGGGTTCAAGCTATAAGGCTTCTTCTAACTTAGTCTCAGAAGTCCTACATTACCCCTTCTGTCACATTTCATTGGCCAAGCAAGTCATTTGGTCCAGCCCAGTTTCAAGGACAGTGGAATAGATTCCACTTCTCAATGAGAAATATACCAAAGATCTTGCAACTATCCTTTATTCACCACATCACACATCTAAGAGATTGGTATTACCAGGAAACGCTGTACTAAGAGAACTGTCTGCTTAGGGTGGCCATCCTTGAGGATAACTTCTGAAAGTCAGCTTATCTCTAGAGCTCCATCTGGGGCTTAGTCTGGGCCCATATGAATTGGATTCACATGGGGTCAGTTTTCTTTAAATTTAGAGTTGTTTGAAGTGAAGAATGGCAGGGGTGGGGCGGGGAGGGGGTTGGCCAGTGCACTGATGCAGTGTGACTGTGAGTGGACAGTTTGCATATGGAAAACTCAGGTAGTGACAGTGTGGTGTCATTTGTGATGACAAATTTTCATTAATCATAATAAAGCAAGCAAGCTAAACAACCCACAATACCTGTCACTCACACTGACTTTGCCCTTTTAAGGCTGACTTCAGTTTGCCCCTTCTCGATGGAAGCAGGCTTGAATCCCACTCCTGCAAACATCTTGTATTTAGAGAGGCAGCGTGGGCTGGGGAGTAAGAACTTGGGTTCTAGACCTGAACAAACTTGGTTTCCAAATTTGCTTTCTTCCTTAGGAGCTGATCACCTTGGTGAACTTACTAAATCTGTTTCCTCACCTCTAAAATGTGTCTGATGATAATAGTGTATACCTTGCAAGAATATTGTGAGATGAATGCAAATCTTAGAATGCTTGGCATTTAGAAAGACTCACTACATGTTTGGGATTACCATACTTAACTATTTTCTCCTAAGGTTTTTAAACCATGGGTCAAAATGTATTAAGCATTGGAGTATGATATTATTGAAAATTTGTGGTCACAATGAAAGCATAAGCCCCTTTTTTTCCTTAAATGTTATTGATACCTTAGGCAACTTAGCATTCTGCTTAGTTGTTAAAATAAGAGTTTATACATCTATTTTACTGGGAAACAGATAATACCATGGGATCTTGAACAGTGTGTTGGAGTAAAAAGAAGTTTGGCTAAGGTGTAGAGTTTGTGTTCGTTTTCTTCCAGCTGGATGACCTTGGGGGAGAGCCTCAATTTCCTCATCTGTACAAGCATGGCTAATAATATCCATTTGGCAGTGTTGTTATGAGAATTAAATGAGGCAAATTGTATAAGAAGACCTGGTTGCTACCAACAATATTTTTTATTATCCTTACTGTTTCTAAAAAGAAAACCTCAGGCCCAGCACGGAGTCACTTTGGCTAGGCCAAGTCACCAAAGTGGGGCTTAATACCTAACCAATTGCAGTTTGAACCTCCCTGGAAATAGAGTCAGTTAGGGATTTTCTGGTCAGTATCAATGAGGTAATTTGTCACACGTTCCCTTTCAATCCCCCAAAGGAAGGTGACCTCACCTAAAAGAATCCTTTTTCCTGTTCATGATTTCCTTGCCTTTAAAAACTTTCCTTTTCTGTCGCCCTTTGGAGCATCTCTCTATTGCTGGATGGGGTGTTGCCTGATTTATGCATCATTTAATGAAGCCAAATAGATTTTAAGATTTACTTGGTTGAATTTTGTTTTTGACGGATTTGGTCACAGTGACTGGATCCAAAGTGAACCTCCTATGCCATTCATGCACAATGAGAAACACAGGCGTGGTACCCAATGAACGCTTTGCGTTCCCCGTCTTTCTCAGTGTTTCTGAGGGCCATTGGTGAATTTCTTTTGGTTGAACTCTCCTCTTTTTGTGTCAACTTTCTGATCTAGTTGGATTTCTAGTCCAGGCTTAATGGGTCAGTCTAGACTGACAGGAGGCTGTAACAGAAGTCCAGTCCTTAGCCTGTGGTTTAGTCTGCTGTTCCACGTTGAATTCCCTTTCTTTAGATCCAGTCCACAGTCCCCATTTACTGGGGTTCTGGCTTAATCCGCTCCTCAGTTCCAGTCTGCATTTACTGGAGTCGGCGGTTTAGTCCATGCTGCTGGTGGTGCTTATGGCCCTCTCTTGGCCAACCCACATGACATCTTTGGTTTACTGTTGGTGTGTTGTGGTGTACATGGTTGGTTGTCTTGTTGTGTGTAAATAAATGCTTTAGCTAAGGGGATCGATCCTTTAAATTCGAAAGAGTCAAGTGTGCCACCTTCTGGCACTAAAAACTATGGTTCTGGAAGCTGTGACTCTAGAGAAAATGGCAAAATCTTATTAGGTTCTTTTACTCCCTGAGAACTTGGCCTGTCAGGTCGGGGGCCTTGTGATCAGACAGAAATGTGGGTTATACCGTATTTGCAGCCAAAGATGGCTGAGCAGACATGTGAGTTAAACTCCAGTTGCAGCTAGCGTCTTCCCGTACTTCTTCCTGCCTCAGGGGAAATGCTGTCTGGAATAACTATGACTAGTGCAAAGAATGTTTCAATTAAATAAAATAATTTAAGAAGTGCACTTAAAAGCAGTCTTCAAAATTCCAGAATAGCTTCATTAAAAGTTTTGTTGCAAAAAGCTAATGAGAATTTAAAGATTTGAGGTGCCTAAAACAAAAGACGTTAAGACTGCTGTAACTCTCACTGCTTCCCTCTCTCCTCCTTGGAGTATTCAACTTAGGGATCCTCTGTTTGAATTATTTCTCCACTCTAAAAAAAACTGCATAACTGTAAACAAAAGTCTATCAAGTTAATGGCCTTACTGACACCTCCATATGAGCCCCTCCAGCATTGACACAACAAGGATTTTTCAAGTTGTTGTTTCCTTACACAGCCAAGAAAAAACTCTGGTAGATACCATAGCTCGTAGAGGGGATCCTGGAAAAACTGGCAAATGACAGCAAAAGGGTAAAAATTCATACCAGAATCGGTTCTTCCAAATGTCTTTCCATAATGAGCAGTCAAGAAAGGAAAATAAAATTTCACATTGCCTCTTACTTTCCAATCGTGATCCACTGGTTATTGATCCTTTCTTTCTCTCCCAATGATAGCTGTTACCTTCTTGCTGGTCTTGTTTTACATCCTAAGAACTGCGCTTGGCTTTCTGCCTGCCTGGGACACACAAGTTTTTGGCTCTTTCATTTGACTATCTTTGGGAGTGGCTCTGGATCTTGGGGATATAGAATCCTTTGCACCTTCGTCAGAGACCCTTCTGTCACATGAGGGTGTTGCTCAGTACTGCCAAAAATACTTGGTGTTTGTCTCAGCTGAAAACTGACAAGATATTTAAAAGAATTTTTCTGTAGCTCTGTAGTCAAAAGTTGGCCAGATTGGAAGCTGATATTTAGACCCTGATAGGAATTTTTTAAGGCTTTCTTCCCTAAGGTAAAATTAGTATTATGTGCCAAGAGGGAAAGAAGCAAATTGAGAATAACATAGTTGGATAGGTGGATCAATCTATGATGTCCTTTAAATTATAACCCAATTATTTGAGGAATTTAGAGCAACTGTTTTTTATCTTACAAATATTTGTGAAACTAGAAATACAACTCTAGAAACAGGTCAAACCCACCTATCTTTACCATTCCCCAAATCTCCCCTATTTATCTCAAAAGAACTTGTAACATCTTTGGGAATTCTTATGTAGATCATCTCCAAATCTTAAGACTAAAGAAAAAAATAGAAAAAGAGGTCTTTTAAAAATACAAATGGCTGTAGAAGAACTCTTGACAAGAAGCCCACAGCTTCCATAAGGGTGCTTGTCAAGGATAAATACAAATCTTGTGTTTTTTCCACAAGTATTAGTAGAAAAAACATTTAGCCATCTGAGCAGGTAATTGTAATATATTACATGTGTCAGAAAAACAGTTTTGATACAACTTTTCTTTTATAAATTAGTGAGTTTTACATTTCATACCTGTTTCATGACTAAGAATTTTAAAACAATAATTATAAAGTCTCTGTATCTGTCTGTATATTCATGTATTGTAGAGGTGTGGTATTTTTATCTCCAGGTGATATTTCCAAAATTAGTTTGTGAAGAGCTCTATTTATTTGGTTTAAAATAAGTGCTCATAAATTAAGCATTTCTAAATCTCAGAAATATAATAGAAACTAACACAAATATTTTTCAAGTTCATGTGATCTAGGATAATTTTCAGTAGATAAAAGCTAGCTTAAGTTTGTTAGCTTAATAAAAACAGACATGTCTTTAGAGTTATTAATATTAAGTATACTTTTACTCTACCATTTACTAAGAATAAGTTTATGTTATCTCTGTTACAAAATTTATTGAGAAAAACAGCTGACTTTGTCTAATGTTCAATAAAGTTTTTGTGGGTAATCTAAATATAATTATGAACAAGTAAATTGAATAGGTATAAATAAGATAAAACATTTTTTAGGTAAACTCTAAAAATAGTTTCTCCAAATCTTTTTGGTAAACCCAAACCTTAAAATTTTTCTAAATGTTGAGTTAAATTAAATTCCTTGGGGATTTAGATAATTTCCAAAAGATAAAATATGGAAACATTACTTACTAAACAAGTCTATTTACTTTTTTCTTCTTATTACAGAGAAACTAAAACACTTGGGTCTTTTGTTAAACATGCATTGTAGTTTATTGAAAGATTATACTATGAAGAAGAATCAGTTTCTAGAAGTTATGAAACATTGCCCATAAATTGCCTATCTAAAGAATATTGGTATAATAGAGAGTTCCCAATTGCTTATTTATTTATATATTCTAGAACTATTGCAGATTAATTTTAACAATTAAACAAATAATATTTATCTGTGTGTTTGTTTGTTAGTACAAAACCACTCCAATTTTTGGGCTGCTCATCCCATTATGAAACAGAATTTATTTCCCTTCCCTGTACATCTGAGCTGGTCTTGTGACTGGCTTTGACCACAGAATGTGGCAGAAATGAACATAAACTTTAGGAAGACTTGCAGTTTCCATTTTCACTCTCTTGGAAGCCAGCCTTCATGGAAAGAGGCTTGGGCTACTTTGCAGATAACGAGAGACCAGATGGAAAGGATGTTCTTGTGAAAGAAACACAGGTTGTCACAGTCAACAGCCAGCACCAAAGTATCAGACTTGTGAGTGGGTCATCTTGGATACTCATCGAACACCATGCAGCCCACAGACAAGTCATCCCTACCAAATTCCTGGCCCATAGAAATCATGGACAAAACAATAATTGTTTTAAGCTATTGAATTTTGGGGTGATTGTTACACAGCAATAGATAACTGCAACATCTATTGTAGAACTTACTGTTAAATACTATAATTTACCTATTTACTTGTCTATAAACAAAAACAATATTTTCATCTTAATAACTGCAGCACCTGACATACAGGAATGCTTTATAACAATGAGCCCATGAAAAAAATGAGACTTCTCAGAAAGATCAGTGTGACAAGAAAAGCCTTGTTACACTGGGGATTTTTTTAAGGAAATGAGAACTGAAAAAAAAAGGTACTAGAGAATGGTTGTAGAAGAGAAGAATGCAATGAAAATTCAGAGCAGTTGAAGGGGATTTGCAAAACTTACAATTTATGAATTCTCCTAGTAATTGGTGAGATCACCGACCTCTGCCTCCATCAGTGTGCAGCCCAAAGGAGCCCTACAGACACTAGTATTTACAAGACCCTGTCAGGCAGCTACCACTGCGCACAGTTAAACTGTCAGTCATGGCTCCCGTTCTGCAGTGATGTACACTGTAACCAAACAGCAGATGTACCAGGACACTGTGCGCCTCAAGAGGACATGGAGACTGGGGAGAATAGCAGGCTCAGTGTCAGGGCTTCTAGATGAGAAAGGATCTCCGTGATAAGCTGTGTTCGCCTTATCCCTTCATGTAGCATCTACTGGAGCACCACCTGAATCAGTGCTCTCCCTCGCCCTCCCTCACCAGACTGACAGAAGCTTCTCAAATGTCCTCACAGCCTTTGCACTTTCTTTCCCTCCTTCCTGGAATGCTTGATGACCCGTGTTTCCCACACCTTCACCTAGCAACTCTTACTTTCATCTCTGGGCCTCTCTCCCTTTTAAAAATCATTCGGCCCCCAAGAATAAACTGCCCATTTGCTCTGCCACTCGAGATCCAGTCTGAGTCCTACTGGCTCTCGTAAAGCTGTCACTGATCACACCCCACCTGTGGTTTCCTAGAATGTACTGGAAAGGGAACTGGCTCGGGAGCAACATGGATTTGGATTTAAATCCTGGCTATGCTGGTTTGTGATCCTGCACAAGTTCCTTTATCTCTTAGGTTTCCCCATTTGTAAACTGGGCATAATGCTACCACTTCATGTTTTGAGGGCATAGGAGACCCCTACATCAAGCCCCATCCTGGCACATAACACAGCAATGATATGTGTTATGTTTTTCTCCTCTCTGAATTTCTGGTACTTAATATCTGTACCACTCATTTATTTTTAATTCATAACTGCTCTGTGACAGCTCTTGACCTTGCACTATTATTTAACTTTAATATTATTGTTTAATTTTAATATAAGCTTTCATCTGATAGCCAAATTGTTACTTTTATATACTTTTAAATATCCAAGGATAATAGATTCTTAATAAATATTGGTGCATGAATGAATGGGCCACAACCTCTTAAGTCTCAGTACACTGGATTTTGAAAAACCACTCCATTCAAGGTCAAGAACTCAGTGAATTAGAGTGACTAACTCTTGTATATTTTTTGTTTCCTGGGAAAGAATGATTAGGGAAAAGTTCAAAAGTTTTCCTTCATCTATAGCATCTATATAGTAGAAGAAAATGCAGACTCCATCCCAGAAAGGTACTTCCGAAGCAATGCAGTATTAAAAGCAATGAAGACACAAGGTCTACAATCTTTCTCAATTAAAATATATGGCCAGGTCAAAAATAATGAGTGGGAGTAAAAGAGCAATTATGTGAGTAATGATCCCCAATTAATTATATGGTGATTAATAAATCAATAGGAAATCACAGGAAGTATCACGTTTGGACTAAGACAGTAGGGCCCTTTCCACCTGTTATGTGGATATACTCAGGAGGAGGGAGAATGAATCTGCCAAGACAATAGCGCTCTGTTCCTGACTGAGGATCCATCCGTCAGAAACAAGAGGTGGAATGACGAATTAGAAGGGAACAAATGAACAGACATAATTAGTGATGAAAACGAATTCCAGTGCATCCTCAGCTCAGGCACAGTTTAAGGGGAAACAACAGGCAATACGGTCAGGCTCAAGAAAAGCTTCAGAAAGGAATTCTAGAAGATTGCCATAATGGAAGGAGTCTGGCCCCCTTGCCAACCTTGAGGTTGGAATAGTGAGTTGACCCCAGTGTTAGGGTTTTTCTGTTTTATTTTTTCTTTGTACTTTGTTTTTCCTTATTTATTTATATTTTATTTTTTATTGAAGAACAGTTGATCTACCAAATGAAGTATGCCACACAGTGATCCACTAGTTATGTACATTATTAAAAGAGCTGGGGTGTGGAGACCAGGCACCACTGGAACAAAGAGAAGGGAGGTTTTTGAGAGACTAATAGTGATTTTCATACTGTCTTTACACCAGAGAACTCTTTGTTCAGAATCTCACAGGGTCCATAGTATGTAAAAGAGACAACTGCGTTGCTCTAGGATTGCAAATAAGCCAGAAGAGAAAGGGACAGGGGTTTTAGGAGGTGCTGGTGGAATTTTAGGTGCTGCTTCATAGGACCTTAGGCCTGGAGGAACACAATGGGGAGACGGCTGGCCTACGGTATCAGAAAGCCTTTATGGACTGCTTTTGTTAACTGGCAAGGTTTTTGGTTAAGACCCAGTTTGTTAAAGATCCCCAAAGCAAATGTACTAAAACTAGTAACTGAAGATAATGATAGTAAAGACAACTTCATCCACATAGTGGAGGGGAAAACAGGATCTTATCTGCCTTACCACACTAAGATCTCAGAAGGGTTCATTCTTTCTGGAAAATATTATTTGGAAGTCAATTTCAACTTAGTAGCATCTAAATCTGTCTGAGGCTGGAGGTTCTGGACTGTCTTTCAGAAAGAGCTGCTCACAGGGAAGCCTCCAGGGCCAAGGATATTTACAAGACTGTAATTATTAATGAACCTGTAGGATCCTGGGTTTCATCCTTACTGAGGAATGGCTGTGCCTATCCAGCTTAGTTTCTAACCTCAGGCATTAGAAGGTGGTTACAAAAACAAGCTGAAGAAACAGAACAGCTTTGAGTGCATTTCTGCCCAAATGAGAGCCCTCAGGGTCAGAATGGTCCAGAGGGTATGTGAGAAGCCAGTGTTGCCAACAGTTCAGAGCCAAGGAGCATCTTAGATGGTAGCCTTCTGGCTTGACACTTAGTGGCAAAACAGATGGTGGCTATTGTTATGATTGCCCTCATGCCAGTAATAGCAGCTAAGTGATTTCTCTTCTTGTTACACTAGGTTTTGGATATTCAGCTGGGAGAGGCCAGACCTCAGGTTTTTGGTAGTTACTTCTAAGGTTAGGGTAATACCTTTCGTTAAGATGGGACCACAGGCTTTTCACACACACCCGAGGCTCCAGGGGGCCCCCCTCACTGTCACCTCTTCCATCTAGACACACAAATTTAATCAACCACGTGGTGGAGTGGCCCCCAGCCAGCTCCTCCTGTCCTGTGATCTTATAACAACCTGACCTTTCCCCTGGGCGGCTGCTGGCTCTCAGGGTAGACCAGTGATGGAGGACTGCTCGGGTTCCTGCCAGCTTCTTGTTTCCCAACAGTGAAGCTACCTGTTTGGCCATGCTAATTTGCTCCTGAAACCAGTGAGGTCAGCCCTGAACCTCTTCTCCCAGCCAAGGGCCCAGGTGTCATGTGCTGTCACAGGTACCTCTCAGACCCAGGCTTCCTCTCAGAATAAGCTGACATTGCTTGAGTTCCTCCTCCTCCTTTACATCCCCATCAAACTTTCTGTCATAGCAGGGGTCAAAAAAAGCCTTAAATAGAACAACAAAAGTCTGTTTGGTTCCCGGGTGCAGCGTGTAACAGTAATTACCTTGCAAAGGAATATCTGTGATGTCAAGTCTCAGAGGAGGACTCTGGCACTGAATACAAAAAAGAATTTGCCTTTCAACCAGAGAGGTATTTCTCATGTCCTGGGGGAAAATGCCATCCGGCGCGTGCCACATAATCTCAGCACCATTTACTTTCACTTCTTTGTTTTCTTCTGAAGCATGGTGAAGGCAGCATGTTGTGACTTCTTGATGGACTGAAATTTGGCTGAAGAGTTTGTGCCTTCCCAACTCTGCCCCCTAAAATGCCCACGAAAAGACAGATGTCTAGTAGGTATGGTTGTATTTTGGGGAGTTTATGGGTCTAGGATTAATGTGTGTCCTGTCTTGTATAGAAAAGAAATGCTCTCCTTTCACCACACCTCAACTTTTTGCTAGCTATGCACTTGAAATTAGCTGAAGCAGAGTCAATACACATAAAATACTTCAGAAAAAGGACTTTCGGTTAGGACAGTTTCAAACAGCAGTGCAAAGAAACATTTCAACGTTCAGGTCATTCAGAGTAAGTGGGGAGGGGTGCCTCTTACCTGGGCTTCTCTCACTATCCTGTTCTTGGTGCAGTTTCCACTTTGTGAGCTGTCTTTCTGTTTCCTGTGATTGTGAAGATTCCCGTTGCAAACAGCACCACCTCCAGGATTAGCCATTTGTCTGAAATGATGGAATCTGGCAGGTTTTCCTCCAGAGGTTCTTGGCACGTTTTAGTTTTGAAGTGGGTGAGGGGATAGAAGAAAGCCCTTTGGGCTGAGCTCTTGAAGGAATCGCACCAATCAGACTCTTATTCTTCCAGAAGAAGCAGCAGCCTATCTTCTGGGCAGATCTTTGAAACTAAAAACAAATGGTTACCTTTGCACTCCTCAACTCAGAATGTGGCCTCCATGGCAACAAGCCTGCTTCTGAAACTATAAGGGAGATTGTCCATGCTGGCTTCTCGGGTGGCCAGAGGAAACCAGGAGACAGCAAAACCCAGTGACAAACTGGGAGGAGGCGGGCTGGGAGGTGGAATCTTTTAAAGACACACACACATGCGCGCACACACATACACACACACACACACACACACAGCAGGCACAGGGAGACTTCTCAGTACAGCCAGTCCTGAATTTACCTCTATCCCCCAGCCCCTCCCTCCTGCATCTAATTACTATTTCTGGTTGTAAACCAAGCTCAAAGTCAACATTTCTTTTTGCTGTAAAATAGCATTCAGAAGTGGTTGCCAGGGCCTGGCTAGAGGGAGGGGAGAACAGGAAGGGAGTGTTTAATGGGCACAGAATTTCTGCTGGGGAAGTTGCAGAGTGTTGGCAATTGATGGTGGTGTTGCTTGTAAAACAATGTGAATGTGCTTAATGCTGCTGAACTGTATACACAAAAATAATTAAAATGGTAAGTTTTATTTATGTATATTTTACCATAATATGAAAATGGTAAAAAACTTTCAGGATCCCCCTGATGTTAAAACCAGTCATATAATGAGAGCTACTAAGTCATTGAGAATTCCAGTAAGACAGAACTGTGGGACACAGAATATTGGTTTCTTGTTAGGGCTGCATTATCCTTATCATGTGTCCTTGGGGGAGCTGTTTACGCTCTCCCGCGCTCTCTCTCTCTCTCTCTCTCTCTTTTTTTTTTTTTATCAGTTTCTTTACCTATAAAATAAGGCAAAACATTGTTAGTGAGTTAATGGATGATGGGGTGGTAGCAAAATGAAACTGTAGCTTGGGTATGTCACCCAGCCCCTGAACTCCTCTGGCTACTAATTAACTCTTATTCCCTCAGTGCACCAGTCACCAAGGTCTGCTTTCTCCTATCAGCATCAAATAGCATTGTGGCAACGTGATTTGTTAGATAGTGTCAATCATTCACAGCTTGCTGAGTCCTCTCAAGCCCACCCTTGTGGCTCTCCTGAATGGAGACTTCTTTGTTAACATCAGGCACTTCAAAAAGAAAGCCATTTATTGGGTCAATGGACAAAACTGAACACTCACATGAAACGGACAAAAACAAAACAAACCCAAACAAAACAGAAATGGCCTCTGTTGTCAGAGCTCCATTTCTTGGTTCTCAGCTCTCTGGAAGGGTTTGTTTCCCTTCCAGAAAGATGTGGCTTGCAGAGGAGGTGATGACAATGCTTTCTTAACCATGCCTCATACGTGAGGATTGCCATTTTTTCCACCCCAGGGAAAGCTGAAGAAATAAATAAGGTCTTGGGCCAAATGATGGGATGGAGTTAATATCACGTTTGCCCAGCCTTTTGCATCTCACGCTCAGACTTTTTACTGGTCTCTCCCAATCTTTGTCATCAGAGCAGAACTAGCTTTTCACCAGTCTTTCTCTTCCATGGCTGTGACACGGAGCTGGGGGCTAAATCTGTGTGCTGGCTAGTTTCTTTCCAGATTTATCCCCAGAAAAAGATGAGCAGGCAGGATGGAGTGTTGATAGCTGTTGGCCCCACTGCCTCAGCTTACTTAGAAAGACATGCTACAGACACAGTGTTACTTTGACTGAACACTGTTTGACCTGCACAAAGTTAGTTTTTGAATAAGGTTTTTGAGATAAACTAAATTCTGAATATTAGATGTTTCTATCCCTTCTTCTCTTCCTTCCCCTTCCCCCTCCTCTTTTGAATTTCCACTTTTCCCTTCCCTCCTCCTCTTTGCTTCCTCCTCTTTTTCTTCTTGTTTTTGTTTTCTTTTTACAAAGGGACAAAAACCATACCTAAAGAAAACATCTCAAAACACAGCTGGAATCTGTGTTTTTTTCTACTCCCACCTGCCAAGGTTAGATAATTACACATCAACCTTCAGGAAATATCTACAATACATCTTCAGTGCTGAAATGTTTCCACTTTACTTGCTGTATTAGAATATATGGGAATCGCTGTGTGCACAGAAACGTCTTCAGCACTAACCATTTGGCGTCAGGTACTGTGAATGTGTGTAACCCGTGGTGGCTCATTGTTTCATATCATCTCCAGCCAGAGTAAGTGTGGAGGTCTGTTTGAATGAGTGGTAGCTTTGAGCTTACGAATATCGTTTACCATGGTCTGAATGTTTGTGTCCCCCTAAAATTTATATATTGAAATTGTAACCACCAAGATGATGGTTTTAGGAGGTGAGGCTGTTGGGAGATGAGACATGCTGGGGGAGCCCTCATGAATGGGATTAATGCCCTTTTAAAATTACAGAGCTCCCTTGCCTCTTCAGCCATGTGAATTTACAGTGAAAAGATGGTTGTCTAGGAAGTAAGCCGTCACCAGAAACTGAATCTTCCAGTGACTTAATCTTGGACTTCCAGCCTCTGGAGCTGTGAAAAATAAATATCTGTTGTTTATGAGCTACCTACTTTATGCTATTTTGTTATAGCAGCTGGAAAGAACTAAGACATCAATTAACACTAACCCACAGACTAAATATTGGATATGATGTGATGTCTCTGAATAACTAAATAAATTTCAGATCAACCAGTAAACTTCACAAATGTTTGAGTAACTACTATTTGTTAGTTATTTGCTAGGTCCTTCTATACAACAGTGAACAAGACATACGCGGTCTCTACCCATACAGTGATGTCGGGGTTCTTATTTGCAGAGTTGAAGAATGAACTTAGCAAACACCCAAGGTAAGAGAGCCAGGCAGAGGCTTTTATTGAGAGATACAGTGAGAGGACAGAGCTCCCAGCTCATGCCAGGAGGGGACAAGAGAGCCTAGGGTGGTGCGTTGTCTAGGGGATTTATAGGCAGTTGAGGATTTTTGGGAAATGATAAAGGGTTTAGGGGTGTGGACTTGTTAAAAGTGGTTTTAGGATGTTTGCCTTGATGAGACATCAAGTCCCTTTTAGCATGCTAAGGTGAATCCTACACATGATTACAAATGATTAACATAATAAAAACATGGGCTGTGCTGAGATACTTTCCTTTATTTGGGGAATATCAATTGATCTTACTGAAAAATGACTTAAAGCTTAGTGTTTAACAGGAGTTTTGGTAGGGGGTTTCCTTGCATCTAGTTACGTTGCTCTGACTGTAAATGTCCTGCCTTGCTTTTACCAGAGGCCATCACCCTATTCTGTCTAAGCCCATGGTCCCTGTCTCAGCAGGACTGATTTAGCAGCACCTGTATGCTCAGGACATCTCATTATGGAAGGTAAAAAGAAGCCGGTCCATCAGTGCTCTTTTCTTCTCTATGGGAGAAGAAATTCTAAGGTGTGTTCGCAGTCTCTCAAGTCCTCCCTGGGATTGTGTCCCTGTTAACTTCAGCAGTAGCTTTCTTGTGAAAATACCTATTATTTGTTAGCTTTCCTCCCTTCCTTGTTTTATGTACCCAACTTTCCAAATAAACTGCTTGAACCCAAATCCTTCTGTCAGAGTCTGTTTTGGGGGAATCTCAGCAAAGACAAGCCTCAGTTAGCACATCAGATCTCTTCATCAGAGATGCAATTGGATATTTTGAATGATTAGTATTAGATTGCTCTGAAGATTAAGAGAGATGCATATGGAAAAATTCAGTATGTTCACTGAGTAAAACCTCAATACGCTTGAGAGAGAGACAGAAAGTTGTACACTTGTGTTTCCCATAGGAGACATTTGTGGGATATATAAGAGAGCCTCTGCCACCTTAGGAAGGAAAGCCATGAACTTTGAGTTATAATATCATAAAAGCATTCAGCATTCAAATGAGGAACAGGCTCTGAAAAGTCGTTTAGAATGTGTTTTATCTACAGAAAAAGTAAAACTAATTTATCCTTTCTTTAAAGCTTTGATTCAAAGAAATCCTTTTGTTTCTTGTCAGCAAAGTGGGGTAGATGGAAAATATATAATCATTATCTGTATTTTCTACTGATGCCATAACAAACGTTTGAAAAATTGGCTGTAACAATGCACATGCATCACCTGACAGTTCTTTAAGTCACGAGTCTGACATGGTCTCATTGGGCTGAAATCAAGGTATCATCAGGACTGCATTCCTTTCTGGAGGCTTTAGGGCAGAATCTGTTTCCTTGGCTTTGCCACCTTCTTGAGGCCACTCACATTCCATGGCTTATGGCTCCCTTCCTCCATCTTCAAAGCCAGCAATGTCACGTCTCTCCAGCTTTTCTTCAGTCGAACATTTCTGGCTGACTGGAGCTGGGAAACATTCTTTGCTATCAAGAAATCATATGGTCAGATTGGTTCCATCTGGATAATCCACGATAACCTCAGAACAACTTCAGTCTTATCTGCAGAGTCCCTTCTGTCAGGTAAGGTAACACAGTCACAGCTTCCAGGGATTAGGACACAGAAATCTTTGGGGGGCATTATTCTGCCTACCACTGATCTATTCCTACTAACTTAAAATCTATGAAGTCACAGAGGGTCTTTTTATTTAGTTTCTTACTCTTTCTAGAACATGAATATAATAAAAGTGTATTTTTAAAGGTTTTCATGGGTTTATTCCTCAAGTTGAGCATCCCAAATACTTTTTAGCAATTTTTTTATTGCAGTCTGAATTACATAGACAAAAGAACACTAAGTGTACAACTCAATAAATTTTCAAAAAGTAATTGCATCTGGGACCACCACTCAAATTAAGAAAAGGACAGTCTAGCCTACAGAACCTTCTCCTACCCGGTGCTATTCATTACTCTTTCCTCCCCAGAAAGACCCACTATCTGGGTTTCTACCACCATAGGTGAGTTCTGCCCTTTAATCTTAAATAAACAAAATCGTACAATATGTATTCATTGGTATGTGGCTTCTTTCACTCAGTTACTGTGTTTGAAAGAGTTTTCCATGTTGAGTATGTGGGCATAAATTGCTCATCCTGACTGGAGTATAGTATTTCTATGAACATACTATAATTTATTGCAGACATTTGGGTTGTTTCTAGTCTTTAGCTATTAAAATTATTGTTCTGTGAATTTTCTAGTATATCTTTCAGTAAACATATATATATGTATATATATAAATTTTATATATATATATATATATATATGCATTAATGTTGGGTATGTACCTAGGAATAAAATCACTGGAGCATAAAGTGTACATGTGTTCAATTTTGGAAGACAATGACAGCTTTCCAAGTGCTTGTACCACGACTTGTACAGTTGTTCTACATCCTCACCAACACTTCATATGGTCATTCTTTCAAAAAATTTTTTTAACATTCTGGTATTTAGTTGTATCTCATGGTGGTTTGTTCGTTTGTTGTTTCATTTTGTGGTAGAATTTACATGCAGTGAAATGCCCAAATCCTAAGGGTGCAATTCAATGAATTTTGTCAAATCTTAGATTTGTTTGAACTTCAAGGTTTCAAGTTGTTCAACTGTACCTTTTTTTAAGAGAGTTGTAGAGGAATTCAGTCTCTTTGGCTGAAGAGGGAATGCGGTATTCATTGTGCCCCTGATCCACTCTTTCTAGTGGGAGGTGTGGTACACAGACCCAGATGAGCACTCGGTTGGGTCTGTGGACGATCGGATTGACTGAGTTAGTATGCGCTGCTCATCTCAGAGGCCATTTACCTCCTGACCCCAGGGAAACTCGTCCAGGAGAAGGAAAGGCAGAACCCCAGCCTGCAAGTCTCAGTAACACTGCACGGTAACCTGCCAGCAAGACAGTTTGCCTGTTTGGCTACAGGCTCTTGTTGCAGTTGTCAAACCACAGATCTGTGATAAGAATGAACTCCAAAACTTTGACTTAAGATAGTCTCTTTCCTTCCTTTTCTTTTTTGCTCTTGTCACACATTTCAGTATGAGTCATGTGTAACTAGGTATTGATGTCATGGTTAAAACACCTTCTCTTCCCCAAGCCCTTGGCACACACAGGCCCTGATGTTTCCATCCTTAGCTTCACTACAGGAACTGTGTCATGTAGTTTTAGTTTGCCTGCAAGTAAAGAAGATGGATAAAACATTTGGTTGATAAAAAGATGGTGGCCTGAATGTTCTCTGTCAAATAAAACAGCCTTAACTTTTATTTCAGTAGTAAGTGCCTCATAGAGGCTGGGTGCTGTGGGTAGCTGGCCCTGCTGGGATTAAGCAAATGAATTTCTCTGAATCTTGTTTATTTCCATCTATAAAAGATGATAATAGCCTCCTAGGGCTGTAATGAGAATTATATGGGAGAAATGGGGAAGCACAGAACACAGAAATTTAGTGCCTGCTCCTTTGTCCATGAAGATTCTCAGTGATGATATAACAGCATTCTTGGAGCTAAAAGAAAGCCCAAAGACACTGTAAGTCTGAGTGATGTAAGCCACCAATAAAGAAGGCTCAGCAGGAAGGCCTGTGACTCCAGAACATCCTTCTCCTCTTAGAACTTCTACCTAAGAAACCAGGAAGAGCTGGACACTGGCAGGCATATTATTATCCAGTCAAGGTGCGATGTCCACGCTGAATGACCCAGGCTCTTCCATCTCAGACCATGGCTTCCAAAGCCACTGTGCTCATCGCCTTTTCCTTGGCCAAAGGAGAAAAGGCAGAGAGCAGTACTGTGGGAGGGTTTTATGGGCCAGGCCTGGCAGTGGTACATATCATCTGTTCCTATTTCCACTGGTTGCCCCTCAGTCATCTGGCCACACTTAGCTGCAAGGGAGGCTGGGGTATGCCATCTAGCTGTGATTCCAGGAAGAAGAGAAGCATGTAGATTTTGATGACCATTAGCAACCTCAGCCACACCTGGCCAAAAACCTGACCTGGAGTAACCTTTCCCATGTTCACAGGAATAGAGTTGTAGCCACATCACTGTTGTAGCAATACAGGTAAAAATTAGAGGCTCTCAAAGAGTATCCATAAAGTACTTTTAGTCCTATTGTTTAAAACCTATTTCTAGACTTCTTTAACACAAAGACTCTGTGGGAGGCATTTATGTTGCCTGTCTCTCAATTTGCTAGGCAGCTTATTTGGACTCCTAAATGTGACTAGGTAATTTTATATATCTGTTGGATGTGGTAGGGCTGAAAAAGCCCACCTGGTTCCAGAACCTTGAATAGTAAACCCAGGTCAGGTGGCTGGCTCTGGAGGTAAACCCTCAGGGGATTCTGGTGCCTTGAGATGGAAACATTTTCTAAGTTTCCAAGGGGCTTGTGGCTGAGCCTTTCTGACACTGACAATAAGAAGTTCCTCACTGTGAATCCTAGTTGATGATGAGCATTGGACCTACTGCAGGGCTGAATCTTTCTAAGCATAGCAATCATAAATAAAGTACATAGGAATCACAGCTCACAACTCAGATGTACAGAACCTAGTTTTAATTTTGAGGACCCTCCCCCCAGAGATTCCATGAGGTAGTTGAGATAATCTCAGTTCATTGGTCTAATTCTGGGGAGATCTCATGACCTCAGATTGTTCTGGAAAGAGAAGGCTGGAAGAATGACCATGTCTTTGGTCATTGACGTGTTATCAAGCATCTTGCCATTCCGCACTCCTGCCCCCTTCAGCTCTAGAGGATCCCCCTCTGCTTTCCCTGTGCGGTGTAGGAAGGCAAACCAGTCACTCTGTTCCTTCCCCCACCTGGATCCCTGTCAGGAATCTCTGTAAGTTTGGCTATGACCTCATCCACCTAGATTTCCTCTGCAGCTGTTCCCTCTCCAGGGACTTCCCTCTTCTAAGGGGCACTGCCTGGGGCACAGGGCAAACCCTCCCACTGCTGCCAACCTGTCCTTCTGCTCTTATTACTTCCCTTCTGATTGTTGTCTTTCCAACCTGGAAATGCTTCTCTTCTAGTTCCTGAGTACATCCCTCTCTTCTCAGACATGCTGCTCTCACTCATGCAAGTGTTCCCATAAGGTCTTTACTATTGGAACACAAAAGTCCAGAGCAGGTTATTTTTATTCCTCTGCATCCTGTTCTGTAACTTCTCTCCTGGTTCAATGGGAACAGAGCAGCTGAATAGCTAGGATGAGGGGTGAAGAGGAAAGTGATGCCCATCTGTTACTATTGTAGAATGATATTCTATAATAAGGATTTACTTACCTACCTATCCATCCTGACAACATATAGACAACAGACGTACAAAGAAAGAAAGCAAATGTATTGGCCTACTGTTGCATTTAAAATGGATGTGTGATTATATGAAAGGTATTGAGACTAGATCCCAAGAAAAAACATATTTTTTTCTTTTGCTTTTTCCTTTTATTGTATCACATGAGACAATGGATGCTAACTAAGTTTATTGTGTTGATCTTTTCACAGTATGTGGAAATTAAGCCATTGTACTGTACACCTTAACTTATACTTGAGGTATGTCAATTATATCTCATATAAAAATGCAAAAAATATCTTGTGCATCGGCTTGGTATTCAAGCTCCAAAGCGATTATTTTATTTGGAGTTTACCTTTTTCTCCCTTCTGCAAACCACAAGGAAGGTGTGATGTAAACTTAAATGGGACCAGTCCTGGGGAACTTGTTATAATATAGGTAAGAATTCTAGCTTTCTTCAGACTGGCTTGTTGTCATTAATTTATTTTTTCCTTCCCTGAACTTGTGATTCATATTTTGCATAGCTGCTGTAAACATTACTTCTTGAATTTCCAGACAGAGTAAATATGTCCAACAAGTAGGCCTAAAGGAAGGAATACCCACATGATTTGCAGGCAGACCCAGTACAAAATGAGAATGTGGACCCTTTGTCTAAAGAAGAGACAGAACATTACCAACACCCCAGGAGCTCCCTAATGCCCCCTATAGTTATAACTTTCATAACTTTCCTAAGAATAACCATTATTATCATGACTTCTAACAGATGAGCTTGGCCTCTCTTTGACTTTATATTAATTGAATCATGAAGAATGTACTCTTTTGTGTCTGGCTCCTTTTGCTCAACATCAGGATCATGAGATTTTCCATCTTTGCATGGAATTGTAATTTGTTTATATTTTTTGATGGATAACATTCATTTTACAGAATCTTAAAACTGTTTGTACTAGTATCATACTAAGTCTCCCTTTTCCCCAGATCTTTTCTCTGACATGAGTGCACATACACACACATGTCGGAATGAATTTGGTCCACTCAGAATGGAGGTGGGGAAGGTAGGGCTGTATGCTAACTGGGCCTTCACCTTTGGTGTATTGGTTGCCCAACAACCGTAATATGTTAAATCTCCAGAAGATATTGGTTGACACATTTTAATCACATTGTCTTCTCTTCCAAATGGCAACTTTTTTTCTGCCTGTGAATGAGTAAGTCCACGAAAGTTTAGCTGGTGATGTGCCAAATCTATATTCAACATTTTTCCAGTTCTGGGAACCTGAAACTCTCCCTCTTTCCACTTCCAGCTAGTTGGTTTCCAGTTCTTACTATGTGAGCATGATGATCAGCATGAAGAAATCACACATATGTAATGACATATGGAAAAATTCACAGAAACAGATCATAAGTAAGATGTGCATCAATTACAGCTTAGCTTATTTTCATTGCAGGGATATGTCACCAAGTATCTTCTTCTAATATTTTTGAAGTTTCCAAGACTGAACTTTATTCTTTTTATTTTTTAATTTAGAAGTATTATTAATAGTTATTTATTCATATACCATATATCTAACCCACTTAAAGGACACACTTCAATAATTTTTATTATACTTACAGAATTGTGCAATCACCACTACAATTTTAGAACTATGAAAATGTTAAAGGAAATGTGACACCTGTTAGCAGTCACTCTTCTTTTCCCCCTATTTGCTTCTAGGTAGACAATCAGCAATCTATTCTTTGTCTCCATAGTTTTACCTTTCTGGACATTTCATATAGATGGAAACATACAATGTGGTTTTTTTGAATGGTTTATGACTTCATTCCTTTTTCATGGCTTGATAGTACTCCATTGCATAGATATACCATCTTTGCTTATCTATTCATCACTTGGTAGATATCTGAATTATTTCCAATTGTCTATTATTATGATCATTTGTGTACAGGTTTTATATGAAAATATATTTTTATTTCTGTTGAGTATATGTGTAGTTGTGGAATTGTTGGGCCATATGTTAATTTTATGTTTAACTTTTTAAGGAATACCAGACTGTTTTCCAAAGTGGTTGCTTAGTTTTACACTTTAACCAGCAGTGTATGAGGGTTCTAATTTCTTCACCTTCTCACCAATACTTGTAATTATCTTTTTTTTATTATTGCTAGTCTAGAAAGTATGAGGTGATCTCATTATGGTTTTGATTTGCATTTCCCTAATAGCTAGTGATATTGAACATCTTTTCATGTGCTTACTATGTGTAAGTCTTCTCTGTGGAAATGTCCAATCAGATTCTTTGCCCATTTTAAATTATTTGGTCTTTTATTATTGAATTCTAGGAGTTCTTTAATATATTCCTGATACAAGTTTCTTTTCATTTATACGATTTGCAAATATTTTCTCTCATTTTGTAGGTTGTCTTTTTAATTTCCTTTATTGAAATATAGTTGAGATATGTTATATTAGTTTCAGGTGTACACCATAATAATTTGACATTTCTATACTTTGTGAAATGATCACCAATTTACCATCTGTCATCATACAAAGTTACAGTATTGTTTTCTTATGATGAGAACTTTTTAAGATTTCCCATCTGAGCAACTTTCAAATTTGCAATATAATATTATTGACTATAGTCATCATACTATACATTACATCTCCAGGCCTTATTTATTTCATAACTGAAAGTTTGTACCTCTTGGTCTCCTTCACCCATTTTTCCCACCCCCAAATCTCTTCCCCTCTGGCAACCACTAATCTCGCCTTCACTTAGTATGATATTGTTGAAGTTTACCCAAGTTGTCACAGATGGAAATATTTCATTCTTTTTCAGCTGAATAGGTATGTATATACCACATATTATCAATTTCTCCAACAATAGACTTTTATGTTACTTCCATATCTTGGTTATTGTAAATAATACTGCAAAGGGGTGCACATATCTTTTCAAATCAGTGTTTTAATTTTCTTCAGATAAATACACAGAAATACAATTGCTGACTCATATGGCAGCCCTGTATTTAACATTTTGAGGAACCTCAATGTTGTTTTCCATAGTAGTTGCCTCAATTTACATTCCCACCAACAATGCATGAGGGTTCCCTTTTCTTCACATTCTTGCCAACGGTTATTTTTTGTCCTTTTGAAAATTGCCATTCTGACAAGTGTGAGGTGGTATCTCATTGGGGTTTTGATTACATTTCCCTGGTGTTCAGTTTTGTTGACCATCTTTTCAAGTGCCTGTTGACCACCTACATGTATTCTTTAGAAAAATGTCTATTCAGATCCTCTTCTTATTTTTAATTACAGTTTTTTTTATTGAGTTGCCTGAGATTTTTTTTACATATTTTGGATATTAATCCCTTATTGTATATATGATTTGCAAATATCTTCTATTCAGTAGTTTGCCTTTTTATTTTGTTGATGGCTTTCTTCACTGTGCAGAAGCCTTTTAGCTTGGTGTAGGTCTCACCTGTTTATTTCTGCTTTTGTTGCCATTACTTCTGGAGTCAGATGCAGAAAGATACTGCTAATAGCAATGTCAAGGAGCTTACCACCTATATTTTCTTCCAAGAGTTTTATGGTTTCTGGTTTTATATTCAAGTTTTTAATCCATTTTGAGCTAACTTTTTAAGCATGGCATAATATAGTTGTCCGGTTTCATTCTTTGCATGTGGCTGTTCAGTTTTTCCTTACTGTTCATTGAAGAGATTCCTTTCCCCACCATATATTCTTGCCTTTTTTGTCATAAATTAACTGACCATATATGCATGTGTTTATTTCTGGACTCTATTCTGTTCTACTGATAGTATGTTTTTATGCAATACCGTACTGTTTTGATTATTATATCTTTGTAGTATAGTTTGAAATCAGGATCATTGTTTCTCAGAATTGCTTTGGCTATTTGGCATCTTTTGTGGTTCAATATAAATTTTAGGATTGTTTATTATATTTATGTGAAAAATGCCAGTGGAATTTTGATAAGGATTTTCTTGACTATGTAGATCACTTTGGGTAATATGGACATTTTAACAATAGTAATTCTTCCAATCCATGAGCATGGAATATCTTTCCATTTATTTGTGTCTTCAATTTCTTTCTCAAGGTCATATAGTTTTATGTACAGGTCTTCCACCTCTTTGTTAAATTTATCCCTATGTAGTTTACTCATTTTGATGCAATTGTAAAAGAAGTTATTTTATTAATTTATCTTTCTGATGGTGTATAAAAATGCAATTTTTGTATATTGATTTTGTACACTGAATATTTTCTGAGTTTCTTTATTCTAAATTTTTTTTTGGTGTAATCATTGGGTTCAATGAAAAAATTGAAGACAAAATAAAAAAGTACCTTGATGTAAATGAAAATTGCAGTACAACTTACCAAAATATATGGGATGTAGCAAAGTATTTCTAAGAGGCACCTTCATAGTGATTCAGGCTTATCTTGAGAAACAAGAAAAATATCAAGTAAGCAATCTAACTTTACACCGGAAGTAACCTGGAAAAGAACAACAAAGCTCAAAAATAGTAGAAAGAAGGAAATACTAGAGGTCAGAGTGGAAATAAATGAAATAGAGACTATAAAGACAGTGGAAAAGATTAATGAAACTAAGAGCTGGTTCTTTGAAAAGATCAACAAAATCAACAAGCCTTTAGCTAGACTAAGAAAAAAAAGGCTCAGATAAATAAAATCAGAAATAAAAGAGGAGACATTTTAACAGATACCGAGGAAATAAAAAGGATCAAAGCAAACTGTTATGAACAACTATATGCCAACAAACTGGACAACCTAGAAGAATTAGATAAATTTCTATAAACATACAATCTTCCAAGATTATCTCATGAAAAATTTGAAATCTGAATAGATCAATTGCACTAATAAGGAGATAGAATCAGTAATAAAAAACCACCAACAAACAAAAGTTTAGTACCAAATAGTTTCACTGGTGAATTCTTCTAAACATTCAATGAAGATTTAATATCTATATTACTCAAACTCTTGTAAAGAATTGAAGAAGAGGGAATGTTTCCAAATTCATTTTACAAAACCAGCTTGACCCTGATACCAAAACGAGACAGGATGCCACAGGAAATGGAAATTACAGGCCAATATCCCTGGTGAATGTAGATGCAAAAATCCTTAACAGAGTAGGAAAGTATATTCAGCAATATATTAAAAGGATCATACACCATGATCAAGTGGGATTTAGTCTAGGGATGCGAGGATGTTTTGACATCTCCAAATCAATCAATGTGATACACCAAATTAACAAAATGAAGGATAAAAATCATATATGATCATCTCAATAGATGCAGAAAAAGCATTTGCAAATTTCAACATCCATTTATAATAAAAATTCTAAACAGAGTGGGTTTAGATGGAATGTGTATCAACAGAATAAAAGCTGTATATGACAAGCCCACAGCTTGCATCATACACAATGGCAAAAAACCTTTCCCTTAAGATCAGGAATAAGACAAGGATGCTCACTCTCACCACTTTTATTCAACACACTATTGGAAGTCCTAGGCAGGAAAAAAGGATAAAACGTATACAAATTGGAAAGGAAGAAGTAAGACTGTCACTATTTGTGGACAACATTGTTTTATATATAGAAAACTCTAAAGAGTCCACCAAATAATTGTCTTTTTACTTTCTTGTTGTCATCCTTTGAAGCACAAAGTTTTTAATTCTGATGAAGGCTAGTTTATCTTTTTCACTTGTGTTTTTGGTGTCATTGAACTTTATTTATTTAGTATTTTGAAGCAGTTTTGAATTATTAATACTTAAAAATTCACTGTATATATATATTTTTCCTGGATTTTGAATCCAGGAAATCTACCACAGGATAAAAATGTTAGGTGGCTTATTGGTGTCTGGTTATTTTGGCAGTCAGAATGAGAAGATCCTTGAGATCCTATTAGAAGATCCTAACATATATATTCACTAAAGATTACATTTTCCTAAATGTTGTCCAAGAACATATTCATGGGATAAAGTGAAAGATTGAAAAGTCTGTCTTGATTTCTGACACCCACAAATACCTGTGCCTCACTTTCAGTCTGTAAAATCCCACCCCCTTCCTTTGTTTACTTAGAATCCATGGGGCAGAAACTTGGACTAGCATCCAAATGTGGTTGCTAGCATTCCCCAATTTTCAACCCTGTTCATATCCTCCAAACTTGCTTTATTAGAAAGGCAAGGCTCCCATCAGACTTGTCTCCAGAAACCACCTGCTTTTTGGTGATGATGAGATAAGAGCTTTTAGTTCTCCAGCAAATATAGTATTAGAGCCATAAAAAGAACAGAGGAAACACTTCTTAGATGCATACAAATTGGGTGTCTAGTCCCCAGTGTCTGTCACAAGAAATGGTCCTAAGATTCACATGTTCCTTTTGCCAAAAAAGCATCTGACCAAGGACCTCATGCTGTCAGCCAAGGGGGCTGATGGAACATTGTTGATGCACCAGATAAATGGTTACCTATGTGCACAAACTTGTTTAATATTTTATAACCTACATTTCTTTTTTGATGGTTTTTATTCAGGTGAGAACACTCTAACAGGTGACATTCACCTCTTTATCTTCCACCTCACAGGGCACAAGTTTATGTTGTGTATTACACTGAATTATGAAGTGTCTGAATTACAGAAAAAGAGGAGTTAACACCTGAGATCTCAGGGAACATTTGACCTAAATGTTCTCTTCCTGTCCAATCAGATATCCCACTCATCTGTCCTTGACTAGCGGTGAGTCTTTGTTCCCAAAGTTTATCTATTCATTACTTTGGAATTCAACATGATATTATTTTATGTTGCAAGAGGGAGTTGTCCTAAAAGTGGCCATACTTAACCTTTGTGTGTGTGGGCAATAAGAACAGATAACATGAGATCTACTTTCTTAAAAAATTTTAAGTGTATAGTACAGTCTTGTTAACTGTAAGCAAAATGTTGTACAGTGAATCTCTAGAACTTACTCAACCATGCATAACAGAAATTTTATACCCACTGAAAGCAACTTCCAATTTTCTACCTCTGGGAGTTCCCAGCCCTTGGCAACCAACATTCTACTTTCTGTTTCTCTGAGTCTGACTGTATTAGATTCCTCAAATAAATGGAATCATGTATTATTTGTTCTTCTATGATTGTCTTATTTCCCTTAGCATAATGTTCTCAAGGTTCATCCATATTGTTGCCTATAGCAGAATTTCCTTCTTTTTATGGCTGAAAAATATTCTATTGTGTGTATACACCACATTTTCTTTATCCACCCATCCGTCCATTAGTGGATGTTTAGTTTGTTTCCATATCTTGGCTATTGTGACTAATGCCACAATGATTGTAGGAATGCATAAACTTCTTAAAGATTATGATACTTATTCTTTTGGATAAATACTCAGAAGTGAGATTATTGTATCATATAATTTTATTTTTAGTCTTCTGAGGAAGCTCAATACTATTTTCCATAGTAATTTGTCCATTTTATATTCCCACCAGCAGTGTACAAGGATTCTAATTTCTCCGTATTCTTGTTAACACCTTTATATATATATATATATTGTGATGGCCATTCTACTAGGTTGGCTTATCTTGAGTCCTGTAATATCTTCATGCAATCTGGACATCTCATAAAGGTCTTTTGGTCCATACATCATTATTAAGTCTGTTTCTGGGGTGATTAAAGACTGGGACTTCTTATTCTGCCATCTTACTGATGTCACTTACCACGATGTTTCCAAGGACCATTTAACTTTTAAGTGATCATTTCTTTTTTAAAAAATGAGGCTAATTGTAGTAAAATAGAAATATATCTTTATTGTAATTTTTTACTTTATGTGATGGTATCTTACAACAATATCTTATCTTTCATATGAGGGAGAGACAGGCATATATTTTATTTTTATGATTCAGAAAATTGCATCCAGAGAGGTTAAGCTAATTGCCCAAGATCTCATTCTGTGAAAGAAGGTGCTCACATGATTTTATCTGAGAGCATGAGAAGCAATCTCCCCTACTCAATAACATACGGGGAAAAGGATGACACTTCTGAATCCAAATCAGTTGCTAATTCTCTGACAACTAAGGCCCAGAACCTCCCTACTTCGATAATATCCTGATTTGGGGCCCAAAGGTGTGGTATTTTGCATCTAAACTCCTTTGTTTCTTGTTCATGCTTGGTTGTTTGTAGTAAAGTTTGTGTTGGAAACAACTGAATAAACACATTCACCAGAGGGAACAATAATAAATGGTAATATATATATATTTATAGCACATATTCACTCAAACATGTATACATTTATAGGCACATAAAAGCTAACCCTAATCAGTGATGTAGTAAAGGCAATCATCGTAGAAGTAATTTTTAAGTAGAATACTTAAAGGGCAGGAGATATGTTTTGACAGTAACAGACAGAATAAATTATGTGGCTTCTTTGGTGATGGACCAATGCAACAAAAATGCTATGCCTTCTCTTCGGAGTCCACTGACATTATTCTACAAACAATGATCGTTCTGATGTAGACTGGCTCTTTTTGTGAGGAAATTCACACAGCAATACACAGAAGATGCAGGAGGAGCCACAAGAAGACTCGAAGGATGCAAATGCTATTTTCTAATTCATCAGGCTATAGGATTCCACAAATACACTTCATTAAAGAAAAAAAAGTAGAGGCTTTTTTCCTACTAACCTGTATGTTAGAGGCTACTGCAGCACAGAATAATGCTCATGACAATAGCCATTAAACAGTATTTTTCTGGCTCCACCATCCAATGTCTCTGCCAGAAGGAAAACTCTCAAATCCCTCCTGAATCTTTTGGGGGTGCCACCGCAGGTTTCTTACATGCATTGTGCAGATAAATCCACTTATCTTGAAGAAGATGTGTGAGCACATAGACTCTGCATTTCCTCCCCCAGTGCTTTGATTCCCTTGTGCTAATCAATCTCCATCTGTCGTAGGGCGTTGTCACCGCTCCAGGACCTGGCAACGTCCTCACAGAGGCAGCTGATCTATGACATAAAGGGTGTCACCGTTTATGCTGAGGGTGCCCATTCGGGATCCTGCTGGCCCTGATGCTGTTTGCTCGCTGTTCTCTCAGCCTCATGGAGAGTACACAGAAGTGACTTTACTTTTCCACTTGCTCTTTTATGAGGGTCTCTCTTTACCCTTAGGCCTTCTCATCATTCTCAGGGGGCACCATACTGACACTGTTCTGTGGCCCTGCCCCATTATCCTTGAATCAAAGTTGGGGTTTGGGCCTTCTGAGACCTCTATTAAAATCTATCTTGGGAAGTCCTCCAAACACATACAGATACACTGGAGTCCTTAGAACATACATAGTTTAGACTCCAACTGGCCCCCTTCTACATAGACTACATTCTCAGTGATTGGAAGCATTCCAGTTCCAAAGACAACCTTCTTGAGGGCATAAATAGTCCAAAGGAAATGTAGCCCGTGTAGAGAAACCCTACCCCCCAGAGTTAACAGGGAGTAGACTTAGGACATATACACACAGCAATTTAATCTCATTCTTCTTAAAGGGTAAATTGGGTCTGCCCAGCAGCCAAGAGTCCTTTGGAGGACTCAGTGATGTCCTGGGGGCCACAGTGGCCTGAGTACCTCTCCTAGTCATTTCTAGAACAAGAGTGGGAGGTTTTCATTACAGCCTTGAGTGTTCTGTGTTCTTACTGTGGGCTTGCTGCCTTATCAGGGAGATGATATAGTGGGGGCTTGCTTTTACTTTTTCCACTTAACCTCTTGGTTTTCCCAAGGAGGCTTGATTTCATTTGTAATTCTGTATCTGTTTAAATCAGAATGCCCTTAAATTTTACTTTCAGATTGGAGTGGAGGAGAGAAAGATGTGAATCTACGACAACTGTTCTACCCACAGCAGAAATGACTTTTTGATGTCTGAAGGCTGAAGAGCCTGATGTACTCCACCTTGTCCTATACCATCCCACCCCAAAACCCATCATTTCTGAATACTGTGTTAAATGCTAAACTGTTCCCTCCAACTTAAGTGGCATTGCTCTACAAGCTTTAAAATATTTCTTTGAAGTCCTCAAATCAAAATATTTAAAAACAGTCTCCTGACTTCCTTTCCTTGATACTCATTGAATTTGCATTCTTATATCAGCCTCTTACAAATAGCACCTCCATAAATTATGTGAAGCGTTTGTTTGCTACCTCATTTAAATCCTAAGTGTTCTGGTTACCAATGTTCCCACGATCATCATCCTAGATGTGGCATGGAGCCTCGAGTGTTCTTGGGCAATTATTTGACTTCTCTGAGCTGATTTATCTTTTTCTCACCCATTGTACTGAATCCTATGGGAGGCATACAACAGGTGTTCAAAAAAAGGTGTGCTGAGTGAATGAATGAGCCTCGGTCTATCCTTCTGTGCAGTGAGGAAGTTGGAGTAGCTTATTATAAGCTCTCAACCAGCCCAAACATTTGAAGATCCTGTAGGTCTGTTTCATTGTTACTGCTCAGGATACTGTGCCATATGCTGTATGAACAAGTTAGACATGATGGCAACCTGCATTTAGTTTTCTACTTTAAGCAAAGGCCATTCACATGCACATATACTTATTGTCATAAAACGGAGGCACATGCATCATGCACAAAATGGACTTCAGGATTAAGAAGTTTTCTTTTGAATACTATACATGTATTTTCAGGATATTCTTGAAGAAACTAAATGGAAGATAAATTTGTGTGTGTTTGTTTTGGTGAGCAAAGCTTAGTTAGATTGTTCTGTCATTCATTAAAAGCATCTAGACTACTTCATCCAAATACTTTCAAGGAGGGCTAGTTGGTAGTTGGTATGTTGAACTGTTATTTAAAATCTTTCAATGAGAAAAATGTATATATGTATCAGGGAACTGGTTCTGATTTGAGATACTTTCTCTAGTGAGGGACAAGCTATATAGTTTTGGAGGCAGGCTGACATGGGCTTAAATTCTGCATCTGATCTTCTCCTTTCCACCTCCAAGCTCTTTGCAATTCTGAGAGTTTTCCATTTTGTATAATATATGACAAATAGACAGTATCTCCTATGTTTTCAGAATTTGGGGCACTTTGTAGTGGATTTATTGTCTTTTTTCCAACTAACACACCCATTTAAAAAAATTTAATACTTAATATTTGAAAATGAGATTGACATGCTGTTTTAAAATAAGTTTTTCCTGTAATTCCCATCTTTTCAGAAACACTATAGAGGAAATGCATGCTAATAGGAAATTAAATAGTGTCCTTAAAGGGAGAGAACATAAACATGAGAAATCGACCCAGAAACACTCTCAGAAATTCTGAGTGGTTAGTCTTCCCTAAACTGGAAAACTGGCCATGGGGGATAAAGCGCAAAGGACCAAAGATAAACAGGATTAATAATGATTGTTGTGGTGGGAAGGTGCCTATAGTGACACAGAGCTCGAGCAACCATCAACCATGACAAATTGAGAAGCTCCAGGTGCAGCCAAGGAGGAAGCTCTTTGCCTGCTGAACCCCTCAGGCCTGCCAGCCTAGTGTTGGCTTCCTCTGCATGTCATTGAGGAGTCTTATGAGGTACAGTAGCCAACTGTGTAATCTGGACACAGACCTGTGTCCTCAAAATGCTGATATCATCAAGTCACCAGCTACCGGATGGGCCTTCTTTCTATTGGATTGTCCTACTATGAGGCCTTAGCAGCATGGAAACAACCCTCAGTCTGTCCCATCTCCTACCTGTTTATGTGGATGGGTTCTGGGTAACGCAAACTTCCTATCTAGGCTGCAACATGGGATCTTAATGTCAATGCAATAGAACCCTGTCCTTTTGCAGTCGGGGAAACTGAGGTCAAACAGTAGTGTGACTGGCACAGGATGAGCACAACTGGCTGGTAGCAGAACTATGAACCCATTTCTCCTGATCCTAAGTCAAGTGCCTTTTTCATAAGACTGCCTATTCTGTGAAGAATATAACCATGTGAAGAGGAATAGTTTAAATATTCATCCATATTCTTAAAAGGAAATGTAAATTTTATGTGTCCTATTAGCAATAACTTTGGGAGAAGTCCCTCTATAGATGGTTCTAGTGCTAAATGGCTGATTCTCCGAAGATCCAAGGAGAGGTCTAGGGCCACAAATAACAAAAACAAGAGGCTGCATGGTGAGAGCCCAGTGGTGAGTACATACTGGCTTTGGTATAAATTCAAGACGCCAGTCTGAGTCAGAGCTAGCTCATTGAGGCTTGTAGGTGAGGTAATTGCAGCTGAGATAAGATTTAGTCTAATGTAACCTTTTGGGAGTGCCTCATTCTATTTCCTGTGTTGTTTATGTGTTTGATTTGTGCAATTCTCACAACATATGCTAAATCCTTTTTTGTGACATAGTCAGGTGAATGCCACCCATCCAGAATAATTTTTTACAAAAGAAAAAGGAAAAAGAAAAAATGAGTCCAGAAGCTTAGTACTTTCAGGAGGAAGACTGGATCTCTTTTAACTTTATTTTATACTATTTTTCCTTTGGCTATGGCATTCTCAATCATGTAGCCAATAATCCCATCTCCCAGACTATATATAATTCTAATAGTTATACCTCATAAGAGCATTTATGTATACATGAATAAAAGTCTATTTCTCTGTTGTCAGATGGTAGTCACTAGCCACAAGTGGCCATTTAAATTAAAACTTAAAACAATTACAATGAAATGACAATAAAAATTCACTTCTTTAATCACAGGAATCACATTTGGCTAGTGGCTTCCACATTGGCCAGTGAAGATAGGAAACATTTCCATCATCACAGAAAGTTCTGGTGCACAGTTTACTTGGTAAAGATGAAAGAAGTGGGGTTATATAATTGGCCAGATTATATTAGCTATGCTGAATGACACACCTGATTGAACAATGAAAATGTTGGAGTATTTTTTAAAATTTTGTTTAAGTGCCTTATTGAGTTGTCATTAAAAAAAAAGGCATCTGTAGCTTCCAAACTGAAATGAAAGCAGTGGCCTTGTGAATTAGGCTAAGTGCCATAGCTGGAACTACTCCAGGAGGGCCTTTGAAACTTGGGTACTGAGCTTCTTATTTGGTTTTGTGAGACAGAGAGCACAGGATACGAATCTTAGGGACCACCCAAAGTGGAAGCCTGTTAGGACATCTTCTTATAATGCTAGAATTCTTCAAGGTTATGCCCTTGAAGGGAAGGTGAACTAGAAAGAAACATCACTCTGAAGAAAGAGATATCAATAAAGCTTGTCTTTTTTTTTTACCTTGGTAGTAGATGGAAAATAAAAACATCTCTAAAAATACGTAAGCCAGCTCTCACATGGGTTTTAGTCCATACTCACAATACCTTTGTGGTCTGGAAAATTTCAATCAGATAATTTAATTTAAGTGATACCATTTTAATAATGCTCTTAGGCACCTGGTGATGAAATGCATATCCTTTCTGTAAAAATCTCAAATTTAAACTCACATTAAAAAACTCTCAAGGACAAAATTTCAGATAAAAACAAGCAGCTCACAGTAAAAAAAAAATCACTGTATAAAAGGAAATGATGCTCAAAGTCATTTGTAATAATAGAAATACAAATGAAAACTCAAATGAGATGCCATTGTGCACTACCAGCTTGATAACATTTAAAATATTTAATGATATCAAATGATCACTATGATGTAAAGGAAATAGAATTTTTATCCACTGTTGGTTTGGGTGTAATGATACAACTTTGGAAACCAATTTAACATCAAATATATTAAACCTATGCATTTCTATAATGCAGTAATCCACTTTAAGGGATAATTCTGGAAAGACAAATACCAAATGATTTCACTTATATACGGAATCTAAAAAACAAAACAAACAAAAACAGATCCACATACAAACAACACTGTTGATTACCAAGGGGGAGGGGGGAGGGGTGCAAATTAGGTGAAGGGGATAAAGAGGCACAAATGTCAAATAATAAAATAAATCAGTCACTAGAATGGAAGTACAGCTTAGAGAATATAACCAATAATACTCTAATCCTTGGTATGGTAATGAGGTTAACTAGACTTACCATGGGAGCATTTAGTAATATATATAATCATTGAATCACTATGTTATGCAGCTGAAAACAAGATAATATTGTATATCAACTATATTTCAATAAAAAAGAGATAACTGTGCACTCATATAACAGAGTATGTGTGTAAGTATGTTCATAGTAGCATGATACATAATAGCCAAAAGCTGAAAACAACCTAATTTCCATAAAAGTAGATTATGCAGTGGAATACAATTCAACAGTGAAAATGAATAAATGGCAATAAATGGCAGCTATATGCTTCAATGTGGATGAAACTCAAAAACATGTTGGATGAAAAAAGCAAATCTTATAATATTTATAGCATAATTCTATTTATATAAGTTCAAAAACAAGGAAAATTATATTATGTATGCCTTATATATCATTATGTTTATATATATTATATTTATATATGTATATTTGAGATATAAGCATGGGTGGCAAAACTTTAAAAACACTGAAAGAAAAGAATGAGTAACACACAACTAATGGGTGAGAGAGGGAAGTGATCCAAATGAGCTATACAGGGGAGCTTCTAAAATATTGTGTCTTCAATGTCTTAAATTCAGTGATGGAAACACAAGTAAGTTTTAAAATACATAAGTATATATATACACTTAGTAAATACATAGGAAATATATATATAGACTTCATATCCTCTTGTATATTTGATCCATTAAATCATAGTGAAACTTCTGAATTAAGTAAAATTCCTAGGATCATCTAGGATATAAATGGCAGTGCAGGAATTGCAACCCATTCTACCAGGTCAGTTGGCCTCTTCTTCCACCTAATCTCCTTGGCATGTATTCTAAGGAGGAGCTTTCCCTCCTCACCTCTTCTTCAGTCATCAGTAATCCTTAATATGTTTTCTATCTTCCATAAATCTGCAGACATTTCTTGTCTTTTAAGTATAATCCCACTCCCTATTCTCTTCTTTGTTTTAGCATAATACAATCACACACATAAAAACACAAGCTGACCTCAGAGGATGCAGAGATCATTCAAAGCACAGAAGAGAGCTTAAAGAAATATAGTGATTTAAGACAATACTGTATCCATAAAACAAGAACAGAATGCTATGAAAAGAAACAGAGCATATAAAGGAATCCTTTTAGTTAAAAAGGAAAATTTGAAAAACAGATCTCAAAATGTTGAGCAACAAGAAAAGGGTATGGAATGCTTTAGACAAACAGAAGCAAAAAGATCTATCCAGGAGGCCCAATGGCCAGCAAGTAGTAGTGCCAGAAAGATAGAGGAAATTGATCTAAATCATCTGAGAAGCAATGAAGATATTTTTTCAGAGCTGAAGGGGAGAAGGACTCTTTAAATAGAAAAGGCTCACGTCTACAACCTGATTTTGAAATGTCAGAACACTAAGAATAAATAGAACAAAAGAAATTTTGGCAATACAATTCTTGTTGTAAACATCAGATATTAGAAAAATAATAAAACAATGTTTTCAGATTTCTGAAGAAAAATAATTTGCCTTCCTCCCTTTCTTTCCATTTCTTTTTCTTCTCTTCTTCTCTCATCAACTACCCACTTGTCCATCCATCCATCCATCCATGTTAACTCATCTTTCCTGAATTTTCTTTTATTGTCTATACATTTCTTAAGCTATTTCCTTATAGCAGTTTCCATGTGCATAATAAACAGATCTGCCAAGTATTTCCTTTCAAATCTGAATATGATTAGGTCTTCTAGTATAGCATTTCCTGGTCTGTTTTCATATCTTATATTAGAAATTTTTCCCTTGTTATTTGTTTTCCTGAAAATGAACACTTATTAATACAGGCTATTCTGACACTTCTCATTTAACATGTAAACAGTACACAGAGTCAATATGCATCTAATTAACTCTACCTATTAGCTGTCTAATATTTTCTTGTTAACATTTACCACAATTGATTCAACTACTTGCCCACTAAAAGCCATTCCATTTACTTCTAGTAACCATGTGCTAGTCTCTTGGAGTAGTAGATGCCCAGAGAATTAACAAATATCCCAAGTGGGGAGCTGGGGAGACCCCAATTTTTCACCATGTATCTCGAGAGTTTGCACTGTGTGTGTCACTCCATGTCAACTTTCTATGCAGTATCTGTACAAAATTTTCTGATATTTCTACACAGAACTATCATCTCTTATCACTTGAAAATACATCTCAAGGTAACAGCTTATCTTTTCTTTTATAGAGGGATACATGAGTTATACATGATGTGAGGCTATTTTTTCCTTTTCAAATGGACTTAACTCACGCTTCCCAAGCAAGTCACCAGAATGACAGATTCTACAGATTTATATCTTGCTTTTGAACAGGAAATATAATTTGTGACTCCCCAAACAGGTAACCTTAAGTATACACTTCTTAGAGCTTATCTGGGTGAGAGATGATGAATAGCAATTTAATTTTGCTTCCTAAGCTAATTACATAAAGCTATCTGCTGCCTTTTTTACAAGAGCAATATCTACCCAACCGATAAGAAACACTTCAATAAGCACTATATTACTTTTCAGCATAAGAAATAATGCAGCCAAATTAGTTTTATTTCCAAAGCAAATTTTATGAACCATGAACTTAATTGAAAAAAATTCCTTAAAGAATGTTTATGATGAATACTTTAAAGTGTATAAATATAGCATTTGAACATAATACTGAATTTTTATGTAGCAGAACTTTAGTCCCTATAAATACAGATTTCTTTAAACACACCACTTCTTTATCTTTTCCACTGACTTTTCAGAATTTTTGGCCCTAATTTAGTATTTGAGATGTAACTTATTATTACAGTATTAGTTTTATAAAATTCATTATCTCTTACAAACACTATTCATTTTTAAAATCAAAGCATTGTATTTTATGTTTACTATAGGGTTTTTTTTTGGTTTTATTGCTCACCATTAGACCTTTTTCAGCCATTATTTCTGTCACTTTAGTTTGATAGATCTCTCAGGTGATATATTTCAGTGTTATGATTTGTTAGTTTTTTTTTCTGGGAGGTTGAGTGATGCTACATTTTCACTGCCCTAGAATTTTTTTTAATGGAGTTATAATTAACATAAATGCCGAGGTGTCACATGTTCAGATTGATGAATTGTCGACAGTTGCACAGTATGTGTAAACACCGCCACAAGCAATATGCAGACCATTTGCCCATCCTCCAGGAAGTGGCTCCAAGTACCTTTCCAGTCCATTCTCATTCCTTCCCTTCTCCTCCACTATTTGGTTTCTGTTCCCATAGATTAACTTTCTCTGAATTTGTATTTGAAACAAGCAGAATCACATGGTACATACTCTTACCTGGCTTCCTTAACATTCTATTTTTAGGATTCAATCATGTCATTGTTTGTCTCAGCAGTTCATTCCTTTATTGTTAAACAGCATGCTGTTATATGAACACATAGCAATTTGCTTATCTAATTCTTTGTTGGACATTCGGGTTTTTTGCAGTTTTCAATATTTTGAGTTTATTTTTAATTGTTGGGGCTGTTTTTAACGGACCTTTTGGTGGACATATGTTTTCATTTCTATTGGTTAAGTACCTGGGAGTGAAATTTCTAGGTCATAAGGTATAGTTAATCTTTATAAGAAATTGTCCAACAACTCTGAAAAGTGATTGTTTTACTTTATACCCTAACCAGAGGTACACAAAAGTTCTTGTTGCTCCAAATGCATAGCGAACACCTTGCCAGGACTAATTCTTATCATGCGTCCCATGACAATTTAATAGTGGCCTGGTTGTTTTTTTTATTTCTACTTTTTTGGTTTCTGCTAATTGATCCTACACAGTGCTTCAAGGTTCACTGTTCTAGGATTCAACTCTAGTGAAATAATACTCAGCTCAAATTCTTTCAGTGGTGTCCCAGTCAGAACCTGAGCCTGACACTGGAGATTTTCTGATTTTCTGTGATCTGATCCTTACTTGCATTTCTAATTTTATCTCCCAATCTCTAATACATAAATTCCACACACCTTACATTCCAGCCAAGCTAGCTATTTGACTCTTCCCCAAATCTGCTTGATGTCTTCCACTCTGCTTTTCCTCGTGTTCTCCACCCTCAAATCCTTCCCTGACATCCTTCATCTCCAGAGCCTGCCCCTTCCGCAGGACTCAGCTCAAATTGTAACTTTCTATGGCATCCACCCCCCGTAGACATGAAGTTGAACTTCAGAATCCCTTTAGAATTTGTTTTTCCCTTTGACTTAGGATGTTTGACTTTCACCTTTTATTATAGTTCACTTCCTGTGTGCCTCTAAGTTCCTTCCTCGTTGCAAGCATATTTGAAGGTGAGAAAATGTATTCCATTTCTACTCTGTTCATAGTGGGCCTCAATAACTCTTCACCCAAGGATGCATTGTATGTAGAAACGGCGAGCGCTATTTCTAAAGCAGGGGGCTGGGTATCACTCCTTTTTAATTGCATTTTATCTTGGTGTCAGCTTATTTAAAACCGGTTATTCAGAGAGGCTATCAGACCCATTGACCAGACACTGTCTGTGTAAAAAGCAGCAGAAATGATAAAAGCATGGGCTTTGGAACCAGACATGTGTTTCCGCCCCATTTACTAGCTGCAAGACCACGAGAAGGTCACTGAATGCTTTCTGAGCTTACAGTTTTCCTCATTTATCAAGTGAGGATGATACTACTTCATTGTCTTGTTGTGGCAATCAGATGAAGTACTCAGAATATGTGAGTTTTCTTCTTTAATGCAGCATGCTGATCCACAAATCAAACTTTCTCTTTAATAACTGTTTTCTATGTAAAATGTAAAAGATGCCAGGGAGGACATTCACGATGGCCCCATATTGGCAACAATGAATTAAACCTAAGGACCGCATGAGTTACATACCCACCTTCTAAACAGGTACTGTGGCCAGCCCCTGCCTCCCAGGCTTACCAGGAGGAGACACATCCTACTATCCATGTGCCCCTTCCCAGACTATTAAAAATGAATTGGGAGAAGTAAGAGATTCATAAAAGGTGTGGGTGTCAATCTGGTGAAACAAATGCTCAGGCTAATAATGCTCACTTATCTCCAAAGTCAAATGATGGGAGATTTCTCGGAGAATCACACATAAAGCCTCCAGGTGGACATCTCCCAAGGCAAGCAGGCTTGCCCGTCTTCCCCACAGCCTAACTGGAAAGGGAGGGAAAAGCCAAGAGGGCGGGAGAGAGAGGAAGGACTGATGGAGAAGTCTACTCACAACTGGAATGCAAACACAAAGAGTTTCCTGAGCTGGCATTGCAGAAAAGAGTCAGTTCTGTGTCATCTTGTCAATTCTCCACTGAAGATGATTGCTTAAAAGGCCAAGGCTGCCCACCAGGAAAAGTGTGTGGGGTTTTCTATCCAGAAAGGAAGATAAGGGAAAATGAAAAGGGGCTGAAGTGAGCCGCCACATCAGCAAATTGGTAGGGAGGCCTTTGAAGATTTTGTGCTTGCAACACCTTCAAAGGTTTCTTTCACTTGGATGGTGTTGGTGACCAGTCTGTGGTAGCTCAGAAGCAACAGTCACCGAAGAGAAACAATGACAAACTTACCCGGTAGAAAGGCTTTTACCATTTTCTTTGATCACTTCCTTCTCATCCAACATAGAGTGGTTGGAGACTGGAAGAAAGAGGATCACCAGGGACCCCAGAGATGGGCTGTATCTTCTCATTCACCACCTCTGTGGTGTTGGAGCAGAAGGAAAGAGCAGACCACAGTCTCATCCATTCTGAAGGTGCCTTGGCTTGGAGAAGAGGAAAGGCAAGATTTAAATGGGTATTTAGGTTAAAATTTTAAAAGGAATAGAATCCTGGTAACTCCAAGTGACTAGAAAGTCACTGAATGGTGAAAGTCTAAGAGGAACCTAAGGGCCTCGACAGGGAGAGCTAGCAGAGCTCCAAAGAAAGTAAGAATGGTGGAAATAGGGTTTTTTTTTTGTTTTTACCCCACTGTGTTGATAATGAACTGACCAAAAATGCATTCAAAATAATAAAAATTTCACAAATTATTCTTGTAGTCAAGAGGTACACAAAATTTAAGAGGACACTAAAGTTTCATAGTAAGTCACCTGCACAGTATGTATTTTTAATGTTGACTTGGAATAAATTTTACAGAATTTATGTGGATTTTTGGCAGGTCTTTTTATTATTATTTTTAATCTTGGGAAGCAGATTCTACTAGACATCTCCCCAACAGCTTTAATAATGGAGCCCTATTTTGTTCAAGGCGGGGCAGTGTCGTGTCCCAGAGGCTGGATCTAAGCAATCTAAACCGACCTTGGTGTCCCCACTCTTGCTGGTGACCGTGTGCGGGACAGGCTGCCAGTGAGCTGTGCCCACATGGGCGGGGAGGTGTATGGACGAGGTTCCTTCTAACCCGACACACATGCACGAGGAGGGCAGAGCCGCCCACTGCGCGCCCTCTCCGTGCGTCCTGTGGCAGGAACGCGATTCCGGGAGCAGCCTCAGGTCTCTGGCCCAGCAGGGGACGGTTGTGCAGACGTCCCGGGGAGCGCGGGCTGCAGGCGGGAAAGCCACGCTCCTCCGCCAGAGCCGCCCGGGCCGCCTTCCTGTGCTCGGGAGACGGGTGGCGGCTCCCAGTCCTGGGTCGCGGACTCCGGGTTCCTGTCCTTGGGAGGCGCCAGAGGCCGCCCCAGGCTGGGGCCCGGCGGGAAGGAAAGGCGGCCCTTCCGGGACTGGACCCTGCTCAGCAGACGCGGTTTTGAAGTTGCTGGAGCGCGAGGGGCTCCACTGCCGGCCATTTAGCGCCCAACCCCAGAGGTGATTCATCCGCTTAGAGCCAAGGAGTCTCTAGGTCTCATTCACAACGAGCTTCCAGGGCAAGTGGCCGCTGTGGTTTACGCACCTGACCCTGTGCGTCTTTGAGGATCTCAAAGATCCCCCTGGTTAGAGAAAAAAGAAAACTCTGTGGTCCGGGTAGATGCCAGGATGACTAGGCGTGGGCTGACCTCTTGTGGTTGGGCATCAAATAGATGCTTCACTAAGAAATTATTCCCCCAGATTGCTGAGCCTCTGTGGGAAGGGAACAGGGGGCCCTGAGAATAGAAAATAATATAAACGGATTAATTTTTCAGATTGTATGATGATATTCTTTGACCCCATTTTAAAGGAGATCTATAGAAAAGACAGTATTTAATTCCAATTTGTTTGACAAATCCAAATGGCACAGGTAAAAGTTATCCAAAAACTGATTCTGTGTCCAGCTAATTTCCAGGATGTGGGAGACCCCCTTTCCTTTACTCTTCAGTGATCACTAATGTGAACCCCCTGTAGGTACCTGCAGGTATTTCCCCGAACCCCAGGAGTGCTAGAATGTTCCACAAACCCACCTGTGCCCCTGGGCACTTCATGCTCCAGTCTCAAGCTCTTGCTCCCTCCCTCCATCTACTCATGCAGGTTTCTCACCATCTTCCACACTGTTTCCCAAAGAACATGGACAAAGATGACCCCTCTAATCATAACTTACAAAAGGGCTATGAATTAAACAGATTTTCCTGACACTTGAGGATTAAGGACCTTCAATGCACAAAAAAAGAAACTTAAAAATACAGCCCCAGCTTCTATTTTCCTAAAATTCATCAGCTGTCTTTTCCCTTTGATTCCTCAATTGGTCATAGTTCCTTGCACGATGCCATGTTACTGGGGCCTGTGCTTTGCCCCAAAAAGAGTCTAAGTTTTTTTTATCATTATTATTTTTTTACATTAAGGTATTATTGATATAAACTCTTGTGAAGGTTTCTCATGAAAAAACAATGTGGTTACTACATTTACCCATATTACCAAGTCCCCGCTCATATGTCAGTTCAGTCCCAGTGATTCCCTACACCATGTGCACTAAACATAATACCCCACAATCCCCATCTCCTTCCCTCCCCAACCACCCTCCCACACCCCTCCCCTTTGGTAACCACTAGTTCCTTCTTGGAGTCTCTGAGTCTGCTACTATTTTGTTCTTTCAGTTTTGCTTCGTTGTTATACTCCACAAATGAGGGAAATCATTTGGCACTTGTCTTTTTCTGCCTGGCTTATTTCACTGAGCATCATATCCTCCAGCTCCATCCATGTTGTTGCAAATGGCAGGATTTATTTCCTCCTTATGGCTGAATAGTATTTCATTGTGTATATGTACCACCTCTTCTTTATCCATTCATCAACTGATGGACACTTAGGTTGCTTCCATATCTTGGCTATTGTAAAAAGTGCTGCAATAAACATAGGGGCACATATGTCTTTTTGAATCTGAGAAGTTGTATTCTTTGGGTAAATTCCAAGGAGTGGGATTCCTGGGTCAAATGGTATTTCTATTTTTAGTTTTTTGAGGAACCTCCATATTGCTTTCCACAATGGTTGAACTAGCTTACGTTCCCACCAGCAGTGTAGGAGGGTTTGCCTTTCTCCGCATCCTTGCCAGCATTTGTTGTTCTTAGTCTTTTGGATGGTGGCCATCCTTACTGGTGTGACGTGATATCTCATTGTGGTTTTAATTTGCATTTCCCTGCTGATTAGTGACATGGAGCATCTTTTCATGTGTCTGTTGTCCATCTGAATTTCTTCTTTGGAGAACTGTCTCTTCATATCGTCTGCCCATTTTTTAATCGGGTTATTTACTTTTTGGGTGTAGAGGCGTGAAAGTTCTTTATATATTTTGGATGTTAACCCCTTGTCGGATATGGCATTTACAAATATATTCTCCCATACTGTTGGATGCCTTTTTGTTCTGTTGATGGTGTCCTTTGCTGTACAGAAGCTTTTTAGTTTGATGTAGTCCCATCAGTTCATTTTTGCTTTTGTTTCCCTTGCTTGAGGAGATGCGTTCAGGAAGAAGTTGTTCATGCTTATATTCAGGAGATTTTTGCCTATGTTGTCTTCTAAGAGTTTTATGGTTTCATGACTTACATTCAGGTCCTTGATCCATTTTGAGTTTACTTTTGTGTATGGAGTTAAACATAATCCAGTTTCATTCTCTTGCATGTAGCTGTCCTGTTTTGCCAACACCAGCTGTTGAAGAGGCTGTCATTTCCCCATTGTATTTCCATGGCTCCTTTATTGTATATGAATTGACCATATATGGTTGGGTTTATATCAGGGCTCTCTAGTCTGTTCCATTGGTCTATGGGTTTGTTCTTGTGCCAGTACCAAATTGTCTTGATTACTGTGGCTTTGTAGTAGAACTTGAAGTTGGGGAGCATAATTGCCCCAGCTTTATTCTTCCTTCTCAGGATTGCTTTGGCCATTCGGGGTCTTTCGTGGTTCCATATGAATTTTAGAATGATATTCTCTAGTTCGTTGAAAAATGCTGTTGGTATTTTGGTAGGAATTGCATTGAATCTGTAGATTGCTTTAGGCAGGATGACCATTTTGACAATATTAATTCTTCCTCTCCATGAGCACGGAATGTGTTTCCATTTATTGGTATCTTCTTTAATTTCTCTCATGAGTGTCTTGTAATTTTCAGAGTATAGGTCTTTCACTTCCTTGGTTAGGTTTACTCCTAGGTATTTTATTCTTTTTGATGCAACTTTGAATGGAATTGTTTTCCTTATTTCTCTCTCTGCTAGGTCATTGTTAGTGTATAGGAATGCCATAGATTTCTGCGCATTAATTTTGTATCCTGCAACTTTGCTGAATTCAGATATTAGATCTAGTAGTTTTGGAATAGATTCTTTAGGGTTTTTTATGTACAATATCATGACATCTGTGAACAGGGACAGTTTAACTTCTTCGCTGTCAATCTGGCTGCCTTTTATTTCTTTGTGCTGTCTGATTGCCGTGGCTAGGATCTCCAGTACTGTGTTGAATAGAAGTGGGGAAAGTGGGAATCCTTGTCTTGTTCCTGATCTTAAAGGAAAAGCTTTCAGCTTCTTGCTGTTAAATATAATGTTCGCTGTGCGTTTGTCATTTATAGCCTTTATTATGTTGAGGTACTTGCCCTCTATACCCATTTTGTTGAGAGTTTTTATCATGAATGGATGTTGAATTTTGTCAAATGCTTTTTCAGCATCTATGGAGATGATCATGTGGTTTTTGTCCGTCTTTTTGTTGATGTGGTGGATGATGTTGATGGATTTTCGAATGTTGAACCATCCTTGAATCCCTGAAATAAATCCTACTTGATCATGATGGATGATCCTTTTGATGTACTTTTGAATTCGGTTTGCTAATATTTTGTTGAGTATTTTTGCATCTATGTTCATCAGGGATATTGGTCTGTAGTTTTCTTTTTTGGTGAGGTCTTTACTTGGTTTTGGTATTAGAGTGATGCTGGCCTCATAGAATGAGTTTGGAAGTATTCACTCTTCTTCTACTCCTTGGAAAACTTTAAGGAAGATGGGTATTAGGTCGTCACTAAATGTTTGATAAAATTCAGCAGTGAAGCCGTTCGGTCCAGGGATTTTGTTCTTAGGTAGTTTTTTGATTACTGATTCAATTTCTTTGCTGGTAATTGGTCTGTTTAGTTTTTCTATTTCTTGCTTGGTCAGTCTCAGAAGGTTGTATTTTTCTAAGAAGTTGTCCATTTCTTCTAGGTTTTCCAGCTTGTTAGCATATAGATTTTCATAGTGTTCTCTTATAATTCTTTGTATTTCTGTGGGGTCCATCATGATTTTTCCTTTCTCATTTCTGATTCTGTTTATGTGTGTAGATTCTCTTTTTCTTTTAATAAGTCTGGCTAGGGGTTTATCTATTTTGTTTATTTTCTTGAAGAACCAGCTCTTGCTTTCGTTGATCCTTTCTATTGTTTTATTCTTCTTGATTTTATTTATTTCTGCTCTAATCTTTATTATGTCCCTCCTTCTACTGACTTTGGGTCTCATTTGTTCTTTTTTTTTCTAGTTTCGTTAATTGTGAGTTTAGACTGCTCATATGGGAATGTTCTTCTTTCCTGAGGTAGGCCTGTATTGCAATATACTTTCCTCTTAGTATGGCCTTTGCTGCGTCCCACAGATTTTGCAGTGTTGAAATATTGTTGTCATTTGTTTCCATATATTGCTTGATCTCTGTTTTTATTTGGTCATTGATCCATTGATTATTTAGGAGCATGTTATTAAGCCTCCATATGTTTGTGGGATTTTTCATTTTCTTTGTGTAATTCATTTCTAGTTTAATTCCTTTGTGGTCTGAGAAGCTGGTTGGCACAATTTCAATCTTTTTGAATTTACCGAGGCTCTTTTTGTGGCCTAGTATATGATCTATTTTTGAAAATGTTCCATGTGCACTTGAGAAGAATGTGTATTCTGCTGATTTTGGGTGTAGAGTTCTGCAGATATCTGTTAGGTCCATCTGTTGTAATGTGTTGTCCATTGCCTCTGTCTTCTTACTTATTTTCTGTCTGGTTGATCTGTCCTTCAGAGTGAGTGGTGTGTTGAAGTCTCCTAGAATGAATGCATTGCATTCTATTTCCTCCATTATTTCTGTTAGTATTTGTCTCACATATGTAGGAGCTCCTGTGTTGGGGGCATAGATATTTATAATGGTTATATCTTCTTGCTGGATTGACCCTTTTATCATTGTGTAATGTCTTTCTTTGTCTCTTGTGACTTTCTTTGTTCTGAAGTTGATTTTGTCTGATAAAAGTACTGCAAATCCTGCTTTTTTCTCCCTATTAGTTGCATGAAATGTCTTTCTTCATCCCTTCACTTTTAGTCTGTGTATGACTTTGGGTTTAAAGTGAGTCTCTTGAAGGCAGCATATAGATGGGTCTTGTTTTTTTATCCATTCAGTGACTCTATGTTTTTTGATTGGTGCATTCAGTCCATTTACATTTAGGGTTATTATGGATAGGTATGTACTTATTGGCATTTCAGGCTTCAGATTCATAGTTACCAAAGGTTCAAAGTTAACTTCCCTACTATCTAAGAGTCTAACAATTCACTTAATATGCTATTACAAACACAATCCAAAGGTTCTTTGTTTGTTTGTTTGTTTCCCTCCTCCTTTTTCTTCCTCCTCCATTCTTTATATATTAGGTATCATATTTTATACTGTTTGTCTATCCCTTGATTGACTTTGGGGATAGTTAATTTTGCATTTTCTTAGTAATTACTGTTGTATTTTCTTTACTGTGGTTTTATTACCTCTGGTGACAGCTATTAAACCATAGGAACACTTCCATCTATAGTAGTCCCTCCAAAATACACTGTAGAGATGGTTTGTGGGGGGTAAATTCTCTCAGCTTTTGCTTATCTGGGAATTGTTTAATCCCTCCTTCAAATTTAAATGATAATCTTGCCGGATAAAGTAATCTTGGTTCAAGGCCCTTCTGCTTCATTGCATTAAATACATTATTCCACTCCTTTCTGGCCTGTAAGGTTTTTGCTGAGAAGTCTGATGATAGCCTGATGGGTTTTCCTTTGTATGTGATCTTATTTCTCTCTCTGGCTGCTTTTAATAGTCTGTCCTTATCCTTGATCTTTGCCATTTTAAGTACTATATGTCTTGATGTTTTCTTCCTTGGGTCCCTTGTGTTGGGGGATATATGCACCTCCATTGCCTGAGAGACTCTCCCCTTCCCCAGACTGGGGAAGTTTTCAGCAATCACCTCCTCAAAGACACTTTCTATCTCTTTTTCTCTCTCTTCTTCTTCTGGTACCCCTATAATATGAATATTGTTCTGTTTGGATTGGTCACACAGGTCTCTCAATATTCTTTAATTCTTAGAGATCCTCTTTTCTCTCTGTGCCTCAGCTTCTTTGTATTTCTCTTCTCTAGTTTCTATTTCATTTATTTTCTCCTCCACTGTATCCAATCTGCTTTTAATACCATCCATTGTGTTCTTCAATGATTGGATCTCTGACCGGGATTCATTCCTGAGTTCTTGAATATCTTTTCGTACCTCCATGAGCATGTTAATGATTTTTATTTTGAACTTCCTTTCAGGTAGAGTCATGAGGTTCATATCATTTAAATCTTTCTCAGGAGTTGTATTCATAATTTTACTCTAGACCAGGTTCCTTTGGTGGTTCATATTTGTGTATGGCGTCCTCTAGTGCCCAGAAGCTCTACCCTCTGGAGCTGCTCAGCCCCTGAAGCAATGTTGGGGATTTTAGGGGAGTGGTATTGGTGCCTTGGGGGAGGAAAGAGCTGTTTCCTGGTTCCTGGCTGCTATGCCTGTCTCCACTGCCTGAACCAGTGGGCCGAGCACACAGGTATAAGCCTCTGTGCTTTGCGTTTTTAGTTGCTGTAGACAGATCTTCCCTCTGGCTGGCCTAATGCCAGGGTAGGGTTTCCCGGTTGCAAGCCCGGTGGGGCTGGCCAGGAGAAAGGCGCACTAGTCCGCTTGTCACAGAAGGGGTTTCTTGGAGCTGTGTAGGCAGCCAGGGAGCTGGAGCACCTGAAGATCATGAAAGCTCCCAATCTGCTGGGCAGAGTTCACCTGGACAATTTTGTCTATGTGTCCTTTCTCCTGAGCAGTCAGCTCTGTGCAATCCTTGCCCCTTTAGCAGCCCTCTTGCTAAGGGCTTCTTTGTTAGGAAGTCTCTCAGACTACCCGCCTTTCTTTTGTCCCAGAGCAGCTGGATATGGATCCCTGCTTTCCACAAGCAGCTAGAATCTTAGTCTCTCCAGGAATTCTGCCTGTCTTAGCTTTCCAACCCCCTAATTACGAGAGTATTATGCAAGCACCATGAAATGTAGGTTTGTACTCCGAGAGCAGATCTCCAGAGTTAGGTATTCAGCAGTCCCAGTTCTCCACTCCCTCCCTGCTCTGTTCCTCTTTCTCCTGCCTGTGAGCTGGGGTGCGGGAAGTGCTTGGATCTGGCAGGACCACAGCTTTAGTAGGTTACCCTTTTCCATGAGGGCTGCTCTTGTCTCCAGGTGCATGCAGTTTGTTGCAGTCCTTTTTCCTGTTGCTCTTTCAAGAGTAGTTGTATTACTTATATTTTCATATTATATGCGGTTTTAGGAGGAAGCCTCTGTCTCACCTCTCACGCCACCATCTTTAATCCCTGCAGTCCAAGAGTCTAAGTTTTTTAATGTCCTCCAGAGTGAAAGACCCTGAGCCTTGCCTCGGTTCCCTCTCTGAGGAATCAAAGCATCAATTCACATCATATTAAGCTCTGCAGTGATGCACTGGATTGTGAGGACACCCAGATGCTCTTGTGCTGAGGGCAGAGAAGGGAGAAAGTGTGAAATCTTACAGACTGAGCATTTTGTATGTTGAACAGTTTTATGCCCAATTTAAAACAATTCCAGACTGTATTATATCAATTACCCCACTCCCTACTTCTGGTTTAGTAGGAGGTAATTTACAAGGGTGGGGAGTTCTGTGGTGCTGGTAATGTTCCACTTTTTAATTTGGGTGCCAACTCCATGGATATGTTTAGGTTGTGAAAATCCATGCAGCTGTACACTTAGGATATTTGCACATTTCATTATGTATGATATTCTTCAACACAAATTTGCTTGAAAAGTCTAACGCCTTCAAACCTCCATGAGCATCCACAGGACACACACATCCAGCAGGTGGTACTTGTGAGAAGTCAATTCTAGAGAAATAAAGATGCCGCCTTTCTCCAAACATGACTGCAGTGTGAGTAAATGTGTGAATTCACTTCATGTGCCTTTTCTAAAGAAAGGGGTCAAAAATTCATGAAGCTGAAAAAGACTCCCCAAATACAATGGTAGTGATTACATAGGGAAAAATTCAGGCTAGTTTAATGCTCTCCAGAGTAGTCTGTCATCTAGAATCAATTAAGGTGATAAAAATGAGAGATTTAGTTGTTATTATATCTGCTTACTATGCATTAGTAGTTGAAACTCATTTCTTATATTTTGTTATTTTGCTTTATTGTTGGCAATATCACATATTCTTGGAGGTCTTAAATGAACTTAAAAAAAAATCTCCTCCAAACTGGCAGTGGCCTTGTGACTCATCCCAGTATACTAGAAATGAGAAAAAAGAAAGTGGAAAGTGGGTTAAATCCATACCTCTTAGCAGTTGAAACACATGTGGTGAACCACATGATCTCTCAGGCTGCTTCCTCACCAGCCAGGTAATCCTCACATCTGACCTCCCCACGGCCTTGTAGAGAATGAAAGAGATGCTGCACATTTTCATCCTCCACAAACTGTATTCATAAGATGCCTCTCGATGATTGAGGATTTGTCTTGAGAAAGAAGTGAAAGACAGAAGACATCCATGTTCTGTAACCCTTATGGAAGCTTCCTCTTTCCAGTGCTTTGGTACCTTGTAGAAGGTCTGCAGGAGGCAGTGCTGGTAACGTTAAAATCCATTTACTGCAGACCCATGTTCGCAGCAGCATTATTCACAATTACCAGGACAGGGAAACAACCTAAGTGTCTGTTGATGGATGAATGGATAAAGACAATGTGCTGTGTGTGTGTGTGTGTGTGTGTGTGTGCGTATCACCTTAAAGGCATTTTGCTAAGTGAAATAAGTCAGACAGAGAAAGACAGGGAAGGACAAATATTGAATGATCTCACTTATATGTGGAATCTAAAACAAACAAACTCATACAAAAGGAGATCATACCTGTGTTTATCAGAGACAGAGAGTGAATGGGAGAGGGATTTGGAGGAAGGTGGTCAAGGGTACAAACTTCCAGGTAGAAGATGAACAAGTACTGGGGATGTGATGTACGACACGATGACTATGCTAACACTGCTCTATGCTGACTCCCAGAGCTCTCCAGTGGCATTGTGCTCCCTTGCTCCAGTGGTTACGGGCCTGATATCAAACCTATTCTGCCGTGACTTCACCTGTCTCACTTCTCCACTGTCCTGCTCATTTTCCCTCACCTCCTAGGTATACTAACTGCCTCAAAACCCTGCCTTAGCATCTGTTTCTGGGGAATCCCAAACAAAGACAATGACCAATCATTGGGTCCAGTTTGTGGCTCTTGAAATGGAACTTACTGCCTCACTTGTGGCTTTTTTCCCGATTGTCTATGCCACAGGCCATGCCTCAAAGGTTGTAAGACTGACTTGCTAGTGCGGTATTAGCTTATTTTGACAGATACATGTCCGTATTCACTAGCAGACTTTCCAAATTAATCTTAGTGTTTAGTGTCGTCTGGGCCGTCATTCCTCTCCAAAATACTAATTCTTTGGATTTCAGAATAACTCTAAAAAAAAAACCCTTAGAATATATTAAAGATAAAGATGTGTGTTTCCTTAAGGAAAACAGGTTTCCAAATGTTCTGACTTATCAGGAGGAATGTGATATTTTAACAGATGAGATTCATTCCACTGTGCGATTCTGTCTCTCCATTCAATCCTTTCCCTTTTCTTTATCTCTCCACCTTGCTTCCCTAATCTTTCGTCTTGCCGTGGACACCAGCTTTCCACCCCACGTTAATAGAAGAAATATCAGATGATTCCTCTAGAAACTGGTGGTAAACAGACTCTCAGATAACAGTATGCCTTGCAATATCTTTTTTCTTAGTAGTAAGTTAATTTAAAAGACATTGGTTTCTGAGGACTTCACAGACTGAAGTCTCGCTAATTAGAATATTCTTTTGTGAGGCCAGCCCTCTGGGAGTCATATGTTATAGTCTGAGATCTCAGATACCTTAGGACAGCTCAGACACAGTTCCCCTGATGGAGAATAGACACAGTATGGCTTAATCAAGAGGCAGACAGAGACTAGTATTTTTAAAAAAGAACTTAAAAAAAATGTCACCATCATGGCAGACTCCATCTACCTTCAAGTAATTTCGTGGGAGAATAAGGACTGGCTTATAATCACTAAATCACTTGGAAACCAAATCCTTCAAAACCAAGAGTCCACCATGAAATATGTTTTCTTTGTTCAAAGAAAAGGAAGAGAAGACATTCCATCCCTGAGATGAGGGTATTGGGTCAATAACAGTGGCTTGAAACCCATCCTTCTCTATATATCTGGAATGCCAGGAAGAGATATTTCCTCTCAGTTTTTTCTACTACATAATTCAGAGTGGTATTTGAAGAACTCAAAGACCTTTCAAAATGGGTGGGATCGAAAGACAAAAGAAGGAAGCTCCTGTTGTTACTATTGACGTTTCCTGCGGAATTCTGTGGAACCAGAAGGGGTGGTTCAGAGTCTCCTAATGCTGCTTCTGTAAATTCAGCAGGGAATCAGAATTTTCAGAGTTCTGAAATCTTCCCTTTGAGGATTAAGGGCTACCATGTTATGGACGTGATAGTACATCTAAGTTTTCTGTGGGGAAAAGAGTATGTCATTAAAAGCAGGATGTGTGGCTAAATTATAGTTTGTTTTGTTGCTGTGAGCATATCCCATGTTTTTATGGCCTGAATTTTCATTTCTGTGCATAACACGTCTTACACATTTACTTAGTCAAGTGTGTTTGCATAGCTCCCTTACAAAAATGCTGGAGTTTCTGAAATCTGCCAAACACAAAGGGCCCTGGTATGGTTTTCCTACATATAAATACAATAACAATGATATTATTATACACAGCAGTACTAGTAGTGTAACGGTAGTATAACTATTACCTGGACCCGATTCCAATGTGTGTAAGTATGTGGGAGGGGGTCTTCCCACACATACTAACACCGAGCAATTCTCGAACACCATCAGGGTGTTGGAGAACTCAATTCAATTCCGATACTATCTGCCCAGAGACAGCACCAGATTCCCAGGTTAAGGGCTCCGTCTTACAAGACTGCCCTCCACCCCCAACTCCAGACACCAGCCATAAACCCCAGGCAGTTCCCTGTGCTTCTGACCTGCTGGCTACAGATTGGAGGTTCCAACGATCTCCCCCTTAGGTTTGATTAATATGCTAGAGCAGCTCAAAGAACTCAGAAAAACACTTACTTACTAGTTTAAGTAATGATGCCATAAAGGATACAAGTTAACAGCCAGATGAAGAGAGACATAGGGCAAGTTCCCAAATAAAGGAGCTTCTATCCTCGTGGAGCTTGGGGCCTGCCTGGCTCAGTGGCACATGGAGATATTCTGGTTCCTCAGGCTTAGAAGCTCTTCCTTTCCAACAGAGAGGCAGGATCCAAGAGAGCAGACAGCAGTAACCTCTTCTCAGGGGTTTTGTGAGGCTTCATTGCATAGTCATGATTGACTAAATTATTGGCCATTGGCTGAGTCAGCCTCCAGTCTCCCCACCCCTTGGGGGGGGGATGTCTAAAAGCCTCTGATTAACATGACAAAACACCCATCTCACCTTTAAGACTGCAGTGTTTTCAGGAGCTGTGGGTGAAGACCAAATATACCTGGGAAATATATATTTGGTCATGTGAATGACCAAATATGTATTTCTTATGACTCATTATATCACAGGCCCTTTGATGAAGAGGAAATCAGCAGTCCTTACGGTGGGATTTTAAGGTCACTGTGTGCATGGAGTGTTCACTTAAGTGTTCTCATGGATAATGGCATTTCCCACAGCCTCTATGAGCTGAAAAGTTTTATTTTTATGTGCTTTGACCACAGTTTTAAACATTCTTAAATCTTCCGTGTTCATAATTTGAGTGTATCTCTCCATCAATCAAACATGCATAATAAACATTCTTTCCTTTTAAAGTAGGAGATAAAAGAAAAGTTAATTCTAGGGAAAAGCGGACATTTTAGTTTTTAAAAAAAATAAACTTGTTTCTGTGTGCTATTTGAATCATTCACAATCAAAAAGAGAATGTGAAAGTGTTTAGGATGCATCACTCACTATAAAGTTATAATATTGAAGCTGAGAATTAGAAGTTAGAGATGATTTTTTTTAGGTTCAAAAAGTCATATTTAATAGTTTTTAACTCTCTTAAAAGAAATGAAACTTTTCTATACTCTGAGTTTTAGTTCAGACTTTCCCTTTAGTGTTTAATGACTCTCCCCACATCGGGAAAACAAAGACTTCACTGGGGTATGGCTCCACCCTTTGGACAGGTGTGTGCCAGACAATCAACAATGACTGACTCTCTTGGGGGCATTTTACTGTTCTCAACTCTCAACCTCTGTATCTCCTTACTCATCCACACTCTTAATACAGAATTCACTTTGCTCTTTTTCTCATCAGAGCTATTGATGAAAACAATGCATGAATATATTTTATTTATCTCTATAAAGTTTCTGAAACCCAGTTTTTAAAGTGTGACATTATTAAATGCTGCAAGATTGTAGACCAATAAGGACTTATATATGCCTCTAATGGGCATAGTAATTGTTACAACACTTTGAAGGATAATTTGCTATATCTGGAAAAATTGCATATCACATGATCCATCAACTGACACTTGTGTTTTTTATATCCATAAAATTAGGATAATAATTATCTATCTCATTGGGTTGATGTGAGAATAAAATGACTTAATATATGTTAAATACTTACTTAGAAGTTAAATTTTTAGGTCTCAGTAAGTTGCATATTTTATTTTTAGTAGTACTTGTAGTAATGATATTTTTATTAGATATCACTAGAGAAACTCTTGCACATGTCTACAAGGAGATATGGGCATGAGTGTTCACAAAAATATTTTTGTAGTAGAAAAAATAATTGGAGTGAACCTAAATAATAAACACTAGAATGGATAAAAATGTCATGCTGTATTCATACAATGAAATATTACTACAGCTACATGTATCAATATGGATAAAAATCAAGAATATAATTTTGATTGAAATAAAGCAATTTGCAAAAAAGTCTAAACTATGATACCAGTTACATATAGGTTATGTGTGTGTAGACAATACAGGATATTTTTAGGGATGATTATATATGTAGAAAAGTATGAAGAGACACATGGGAATAGTAATACCCAGAGTCTAGCAAGTTGTTACATCCAGTGAGGAGGAGTTCTATGGGCAGGAATGAGACCACTAGGGCTTCGGATGGATTGGAAGGGTGTCATTCATCAAGCTGGGTAGTATGTTGTATCATTCCTTAATGTCTTTCAGTGACTATTAAACATTGCACAACAAAATTAAAAAGCCACAAATGGCAAAAGTAAAGAATAAAGAGCGTATTCATGAATCAGGTTTTCATATACTCATTGGGAAATAGTTATTTGTTAACTTAGTAAGGTGGCTCTTTGGCTTGAATATATTGTTTTATATAATGATGTCTTGAATTTGAGTCCTGGCAAAGGATTAAAAATAAGTGAAATGCAAATGCCTGTGAAAATTTATGTAGCAAATATTTACTAATGGACATTTGTAGGGCTAATGATAACAAGATAGTTGACCTGCAGCTAATCACACCACCAGTGTAAATAAGGCTGCAGTGAAGCTGTCATTCTGATTTTCTGTTGCATCCCCCTGACATTGTGCCCTAACCCGATGGTCATTGTCCATTTATGTCCAGACTCTTTTTGTAACATTTAAAGTTTCTAGAGGGCTGAGTTTCAATTGAAATCACCCATCACAGTTCATTCATTCATCCAACAAGACATTTAATGAGAGCCAACTATGTGCCTAGCATTGTACTATACAGTGACTAAATCTCTGTCAATTGAGTCTTTATTAAACTACCCAATAAGAGAAGCTGCCTAGACGAGCATAGAAAGACAAAAGAGTAACAATGCACTGAGAAGACCATTGTTCTGTGCTGAGAGTTTTGGGTCCTCCATCCTTACCAGCCTACTTTAATCTTAAGTGTTTGTGCCTTCTGTATTTTTAAATGTTTTTTTTCCCCAAAGCCAGTAGCCTTTTATAATAATCTATAATATAGATAACAATTGCCATCCTTAATTCATATATGAAAATATAAAGGCACATTTTTAGTAATAAAGAGAAACAGTTTTCACTGAAATAGGCTTCTTTTTCTACTCAGCATTAAGGGACTGATTTAAAAAGCAGTTTTAGATACCATGACCTGATTGCTCAAGCCCATAAAATCCAGAGGAGCTAACATGGAGTTTGTTAAAGGAGCTCCCAGTGTGTGTTCTGCCAGCACTAGGCCCTTGTCACATAGCCACATGTGGGGTTGGGGTTTCTGAAGTGGAAAGCTGCCTTCAGAAAAATCTCTGCAGTCATGGTAAATATTTGCTTGTTTGCCTTCTTCCTCCATTAGCTCAAATCTCCCTTATGAAGAAAGGCAGTAAGTAGGAAGGAAGATTTTGGAAAGTGAAATATGGGAACTGTAGTAGATCATCCAGTACAGGTCTGTAAATTTTCTGTAAAGGGGCAGATGGTAAATATAATCCATTCTGTAGGTCATATGCTTCCTGTGGCAACTTCTAGATTTGACCATCGTTGCATGAAAACCTCATAGGGCATGGCTGTGTTCCAATAAAAGTTTATTTTCCTATAAAAACACAGGGCCAGATCTGGCTTATCAGCAGGGGTTGCTGACCACCAATCTAGTTGGATCCTTTTTTTAAAAAAAGAAAAAGGAACACCAATATGCCAGTAAGGCCCATGCTCTTGGCAGGGTCCAGAAAAAGTTATGACTGAAATAGCAAGACACAAAGTGAGAGTGAACACAGTAGCATTTACGAAAATCAAAACATATGCACACCTTACAACACCACACATTTTATGTGAAGCATACAAAATGAAAGACATGTTAAACATATAGTGATTTCCTTTGGGAAGGTTAGGACAAAAGGGGGTGGGAAACTGGAATAAATAGGAAAATACACTTCAAGGGATGGATGCTGTTTTATTAATGGAATTTCTCATTAGCTCAACCCCGTGCTGCTGAGTCCCCACCAAGAAAAATCATACTCAAAAGAAAAAAACACAAATTTTCACCGTGATTTGAACCCAAAGCTGTGTAATAAGACTTCTCGGATGCAGAAGTTCATGACTTATCACCATCATGATGTAGCCTCACTGTACAACTCTACTTGATAAATACTGAAAACGATCTAAGTACAATGCAGTAGCATAGTGTGATTTGTACAAGCAATGAAAATGAACTAAATGTCACTTCTAGGAGTTCCTCATCTTTTGGGAGAAAATAATGTTTAAATAAGTGTTATGTAAGGTATGCTCTGTGGACAACTGCTAATCAGCGTCTCTTCACTACAGATCTGGGATGAGGCAACTACGGCAGTTGAGAACATGTGCTTAGTTAGACACTTTCATGACCGTTTGTGCGACAGCATTGAAGTAAACTTGTCGAACTGAACCCGGTATAGACTCAGTCAGGTGTTGTTGAACTCACATGATGAGACACAAATGGCAGGATGTGCATACTTGTTGAATGCAGTAGGGCCGTGTTCTGGAATAATTACCCAGATTAAGGAGTTGGTGACAGATTGTAAATCAAGTACTGTTTCTTCACCCAAAGAGTCCTGTTGTGAAAAAAGAAAAATCCAGTTGAATTCAACAGGGTTCTTTAAAAAGCAGTAAAACATATGAATTCCACAAAAGCTAATAATTCAAGTTATTTTCTTTTGCAGGTGATAATGTGGAAGCTGATCATAAGCAGTTGCTCATGTATGTAAAAGTACGTGATTATTGAGGGAAAGGTCAGCAGAGAATGTTTCAACTCTGGAATGAACTTGGTTTCTGCAAGGTAAACAGCAAGGTTGATTCTGACTTTAAGGATAAAATTGGACAGTCTCTATTTGTCTAATACTCTAGGCATTTCATTGATCTCAATATTGACTTACAAGGAATAAATTCAAGGAAAAAACAGAATCTGGGAGAATAGGATTTCTGTAGAGTAGTTACATGACTTAATAACAGTTATAAGACAATCATGCCAACAAGAACCTGTTGTACAAATGGAACCCCTCCTAGTTCTTCTTCTGTGTCTTTCCTTGACTGGTCCTAGTGCTGGCCCCTAGGAACAGAGGGACATGGAGCCTCCCTCCGCCACACCTCTGTCCGTGTACCTCCATCTAAGTTCCTTAGATCCCTATCTTCTGTTCTCCACATTGCTGCTGTCCTGATCCCCAGGTTCTGAGCCCCAGAACTCAGAGCCTTTCCTACCCATGTTTAAGTTCTGGCTTTCTCCCCAAGGCTGGGCCACTCACCTGGAGGCTCCATGTTTTTCTGCACCTGCTCATCACATCAGCACATCGGGGCTATCAAGTCTTGAGCAGCCAAGATTAGGAGTTGGGAGCAGGAGAGGACACAGCTGGGGCGACCAAGGTAGCTGGCACTTAGTTCTATCACATGTCCAGAGTGCGACGGAAGGTGCTTCAGTGGGGTGAGGTCAAATGCTCCCTGGGCAAAGTCAGAGCTACAGTCTCTGACCCATACCCAGCATTTGCAGGCAGCCCTTCCACTTGGCTTTTCAGTGCCAGTTCACCCCTGCATCCTGGGAATGAGTCCCCCACTATGGGCACCTGGAAACGTGGGACATCTTGCTTCATCCTGGGAAGACGGGTGAGAAGGAAGCAAGAGTTGGGAGGATACCTGGACAGTTGCTGGCTGGAGCTCTCTGAGCAGTTTCCTGGGATGGAATCACCAGAGGGGGAGGGGGAGCATGAGGTCATAAGGGTCTCATTGTGACCCACCCAGAGCAGAGTTGGGGATTGGCCAGGCAGGCAAAGGGGGTTGATGAAAGGCCGGTTGCCAGGGCCTGAGTCCAGCAGAGAGAAGGCTGGACACAAAGTGTGTGCAGCTCCTGCTCCTGCTCCTGGGCCATTTCACCACAATCTGCTTCACATGGAACTCCTGAGGATACTCTCATGCCTGCGTCCTCTCCCAGGTCTCAGGCTCAGGCTATGTGCTGCAGCTTCACTCAGTCTCCCCCAGCTTCTACTCTTGGTTCCCTGTTGCCATGGCCCTGCACTTAGACTTATGGAACCACCTGGTGCCAGCCTTTCCTACCAGCAGTTTGGCTTATTGGTCAATTATCTTCTGTGGGGCCTGTCCCCCTGGAGTCTCAAAAGCAGCATCGAAGTCTTGGTGGCTGTGATGGGATGGACATTGAGTTTTCTGGATCCTTATGCAGAGGAGAAATGCATCTTACCATAGGGAAGAGTCAAGCTTTGTAGTGGGGTCTTCCCCATTTTGAAGATGGGGCTGAGGCAGACATAGGTCACCTAGGACCAGAATGGGAGGGTACCACCAAGACACTGCTGTTTGTATGTTCCTGCAGGAGCTGCAGAGGCTGCTAGGGGGAAAGGGCTAAAAATCATGGCCTGTGTCCTGGCATAATTTAACCTGACAAAGGCCCTGGCCCCCCAGGCTGATGAGCAGCATGTAAGAGAAGAAGGTGTCTTAACAAGCACTCCTCACCCACTGGGAGAAACTGGAGCTGTGAATCCTTGAAAAGTCCCCAACTGACTGAACAAGAAAAGCCTCTCTGGATATAGCAGAGTCCAAAAGAAAAGGCACATGGCTCATAGGAGGAGCTCATAGGGAAAGAGCGGCTACTGGAATGTGCACAGACATGTCTTATAAAGGAAAATTCTGGACACACAATGCTACTGTTATTTTATTCCTGACATGTCTGTTCTTTATAAAGAGGAGGTAAGTTTCTCAAAAACAGACTGAAGATAAATAACATCTGAAGAGAAATCCAAGTAATTTTTAACACTACCAGATTATAATATTTTTATAAGAATCCTCCATGGTGTTTCAAAAAAAAAACATGGAGAAAAAAAGAAATGTGAAATTACCAAAATATCAGAAGATATCAAAAGTACAATGACAGAACTCAAGAATTAGAGGAGAAATTTCACTGCCATCGTTCCACAAATTTCCCATCAGCATTCTTAGTAAGCACACCCATGCGGTTTCAACTACAGCCTGCATTGCAGAAAGTAGTGATTTTGGTAGGATTCAGTGATTAAAAATCAGTTTACCATATAAATATAATGTCAGGACTGTATTTTTGTTTGTTTAAGATCAGGGTGAAATTTCCCATGATTTAAGTAAATTTCCTATACTGGATTTATGAGTTCTGTAAGTTATCACTGTTTATATAATTGTGTAAAATGTGTATAAACTTAAGTGTTTGTATATACATAATAAAATGATAACTAAAGTGATAACGTTTTTATTAAGGGTTTAATTTTATTAAATTCTTACAAAGTACACTAATGAAGATTTAATGTATTAAGTTGTAATTTCTTGACCCTTATCTAACTTTAAGATCTTAGACAAATGAGTCAGTTACTTAATAAGTTTTGAAAGCCTGGGAAGTTTCTAAGTAAAAAGTAGACAAAAAACACTAATAAACATAATTTCTATGCTTACTGTTTTAAATTGCAATGAACAACAAAATATGCAATTATCTTTGGATTATATCTATCTCATACAAATTATATAAGTAGAATTAAGTATGTGTATATATGTGTGATATACGTGTGTGTATCCATCTACTTCAATTGTTAAAATGATATGTTTATGGAGAAAAAAACAGTGAAGTGATTCTTGTTTTGTTTTTGTCCTTTAGTTCTTTCGTGTGTCTGGAAAAACATATCAGTTATTTTAGTTAAAGATTACTTTAATATAAATAGTAAATTACATAAGATATGATAGAGAAATACAAATATGTATAAAAGAAACATAATTCTTCACTTATAACAACTTATTCACAGGACAAATTTAGTGTAATATGTACATCATTTAATATACTGATTAAGTTAATTATATTTAAAAACTTAAATTATTGCCTATTTATAAATCTATATGCCTAAATATATACATGTAAAAGTACAGTAGTAAATCCTCTACTTCAAATTATTACATAAATAATATGAAGCAAAATCAAAATAAGTTTTTTATGCTTAGATTGGGTCTGTTAAATCTGGTATTTTTAAAAACTGAATCAGCTTAAAAATATTTCCTTGTTTGTTTTCTTAATTTTGTTCTTAATTATAATAATTTATTGTGTGTTTTTACAGTGTTGTCTAGAATTATTTCTGACTTTAGGTAGTTATGATTTATATCTTGTCTTCTGTAGCTATCAGTAATTATTTTGCCTTCTTAAAATTCAGAATAGCAATTTTTAAAATTTACCCTACAAGGGAAAATAACAACAACTAATTTTGTTAAAATTCTTCAATTCTTAATTCAAAACTATAGGAAAGACTTTTTCCTCCAATCTTGGTATTTAAAAAGGAAGAACAAAACCACAAGATCTAAAAGAGTTGTTCTTCCTCAGGGATTTGTATATAAGTAGACTATATTAATAAGAATAAATATCTTTTAATGATTGGATCCTTTTTAAGTTGAAAGAAGCAGGTTCCTATGTAAGCATAAACATGGAACAATATCAAAACTTTTTCTCCAGGATTCTGACTCACAAATCCATTTTACTTTTTGTTTATAAAAATTCTGAATAAGTAGTAGGAGTACAGACTCAGTTACATGGGAATCAATAGACACCTCCTGTGTATTTCAGTTTTTTGTTAGATCCAGTAGCCACAGCATATCTACCTTAAGGTGCACATGAAGAGCAAAATGCATGAAAACTTCTGTTGATTTAGTTCTAGAGTCTTCACTACCTTCACAATCTTTTCTTGGTAACATTTATAAAACTTTATCATACTTCATAAAATATAAAGTACAAAAAACTGCACTTTTTAGAAAAGTTAAAGTGTTTTTAAACTGGCTACATTTGCCACATTTTCCTTTAGATATATTTCTCTAAGTTTAATAGACTAAAATCAGACCTCATACTAACTTAAACAGTATTGCAAAACTAAAGGATTAATTCCATGAAAAAAAGACTTGAATAGCTTATATATTTACTGCTACTAATATACTCCTTAGGGCATGCTTTGTCCACAGGTGAGCCAAGTCAAGCTGGGATTTGACTGCTGCATCACCACCCAGTATCTGCACTAAACCCTGGAGAAGATAACCTACAACCCATTCAGATTTCCCAAGGATGAATTCCACAGATGCTAACTAGTGGCACCTAGTTCTGGAAGCTCTTGCTCCAGGCATCAAGAGGTAATAAAGCAAAAGCCTACATGATGGTACCACAGCCGTTATGCCCCTGCAGCTGTTAACATAACCAAACAGTTCACATAACCATTGTAGAAATTTTTTGGTTCTAAAAATTTTATCAATACTCAAATAGTGACAAAATATTAATCCATGTATGTTAAAGTCCTAAAAATGAGCAAAGGTCTTCAACATCTACATTTAAAACTATTGCTATGTTTGAAATACATTGCAATATTAAAAAGTGTCCTTGGAATAATTTAAAGATGCACACATTTTATTAGAGCGTGTCAAGGCTTATTTGATGAAAAGAGCAACGTTAGGATTCCTAGAAATAACAACATAATCCCCTACTGACCATCAGAATTCCCATTGTCAATTCTTAGATTTCCACAGAAAATTTTTTAAAGAGAAAGGCATGCATCTTTATTATACAGGTACAGCAGGTTTATTTTTATTTATTTATTTTTGTTGTTTTTTAAATTAAGGTATCACTGATATACATTCTTATGAAGGTTTCACAAGAAAAACAATGTGGTTACTACATTCACCCTTATTATAGAGTCCCCCCACCATACCCATTGCAGTCACTGTCCATCAGTGTAGTAAGATGCCACAGAGTCACTATTTGTCTTCTCTGTGGTACACTGTCTTCCCCATGATCCCCCCAAACCACGTGTACTAATCATAATACCCCTCAATCCCCTTCTCCCTTCCTCCCCACCTGCCCTCCCCCACCCCTCCCCTTTGGTAACCATTAGTCCCTTCTTAGAGTCTGTGAGTCTGCTGCTGTTTTGTTCCTTCAGATTTGCTTATTATACTCCACAAATGAGGGAAATCATTTGGTACTTGTCTTTCTCTGCCTGGCTTATTTCACTGAGCATAATACCCTTTAACGCAATCCATGTTGTTGCAAACGGTAGGATTTGTTTTCTTCTTATGGATGAATAGTATTCCACTGTGCATATGTACCACATCTTCTTTATCCACTCATCTACTGTTGGACATTTAGGTTGCTTCCATATCTTGGCTATTGTCAAAAGTGCTGCAATAAATATAGGGGTGCATATGTCTTTTTGAATCTGAGAAGTTGTTTTCTTTGGGCAAATTCCTAGGAGTGGAATTCCTGGGTCAAATGGTATTTCTATTTTTAGTTTTTTGAGGAGCCTCCATATTGCTTTCCACAATGATTGAACTAGTTTACATTCCCACCAGCAGCGTAGGAGGGTTCCCCTTTCTCTGCATCCTCACCAGCAATTGTTGTTCTTAGTCTTTTCAAGGCTGGCCATCCAAACTGGTGTGAGGTGATATCTCATTGTGGTTTTAATTTGCATTTCCCTGATAATTAGCAATGTGGAGCATATTTTCATGTGCCTGTTGACCAGCTGAATTTCTTCTTTGGAGAAATATCTGTTCATATCCTCTGCCAATTAAAAAAAATTTTTTTTATTAATATAATTTATTTTGGTATCATTAATCTACAATTACATGTGCAATATTATGGTGATTACACTACCCCCTTCATCAGGTTTCCCCCCCACCAACCCCATTACAGTCACTGTCCATCAGCGTAGTGAGATGCTATAGAATCACTACTTGTCTTCTCTGAGTTCTATAGCCCTCCATTTTTTAATAGGATTATTTGCCTTTTGGGTGTTGAGGCGTATGAGTTCTTTATATATTTTGGGTGTTAACCCCTTGTCAGATATGTCATTTACAAATATATTCTCCCATACTGTAGGATGACTTTTTGTTCTGCTGATGGTGTCCTTTGCTGTACAGAAGCTTTTTAGCTTGATGCAGTCCCATTTGTTCATTTTTGCTTTTGTTTCCCTTGTTCAAGGAGATGCATTCAGGAAAAAGTTGCTCATGTTTATATTCAAGAGATATTTGCCTATGCTTTCTTCTAAGAGTTTTATGGTTTCATGACTTACATTCAGGTCCTTGACACATTTTGAGTTTACTTTTGTGTATGGGGTTCAACAATAATCCAGTTTCATTCTCTTGCATGTAGCTGTCCAGTTTTGCCAACACCAGCTGTTGAAGAGGCTGTCATTTCCCCATTGTATGTCTGTGGCTCCTTTGTTGTATATTAATTGACCATATATACTTGGGTTTATATCTGGACTCTGTAGTCTGTTCCATTGGTCTATGGGTTTGTTCTTGTGCCAGTACCAAATTGTCTTGATTACTGTGGCTTTGTAGTAGAGCTTGAAGTTGGGGAGTATAATCCCCCCTGCTTTATTCTTCCTTCTCAGGATTGCTTTGGCTATTCGGGGTCTTTCGTGGTTCCATATGAATTTTAGAATGATATTCTCTAGTTCGTTGAAGAATGCTGTTGGTATTTTGATAGGGATTGTATTGAATCTGTAGATTGCTTTAGGCAGGATGGCCATTTTGACAATATTAATTCTATCTATGGGCATGGGATGTGTTTGCATTTATTGCTATCTTCTTTAATTTCTCTCATGAATGTCTTGTAGTTTTCAGGGTATAGGTCTTTCACTTCCTTGGTTAGGTTTATTGCTAGGTATTTTATTCTTTTTGATGCAATTGTGAATGGAATTGTTTTCCTGATTTCTCTTTCTGCTACTTCATTGTTAGTGTATAGGAATGCCACAGATTTTTGTGTATTAATTTTGTACCCTGCAACTTTGCTGAATTCAGATATTAGATGTAGTAGTTTTGGAATGGATTCTTTAGGGTTTTTTATGTACAGTATCATGTTATCTGCAAATGGGGAAAGTTTAACTTCTTCCTTGCCTATCTGGATGCCTTTATTTCTTTGTGTTGTGTGAATTCCAAGGCTAGGACCTCCAGTACTATGTTGAATAGAAGTGGGGAGAGTGTGCATCCTTGTTTTGTTCCTGACCTTAAAAGGAAAAGCTTTCAGCTTCTTGCTGGTAAGTATGATGTTGGCTGTGGGTTTGTCATATGTGGCCTTTATTATGTTGAGGTACTTGCCCTCTATACCCATTTTGTTGAGATCTTTTTATCATGAATGGGTGTTGAATTTTGTCAAATGCTTTTTTGACATGTATGGAGACGATCATGTGGTTTTTGTCCTTCTTTTTGTTGATGTGGTGGATGATGATGATGGATTTTTGAATGTTGTACCATCTTTGCATCCCTGGAATAAATCCTACTTATCATGATGGATGATATCTTTGAATTTTGTTTGCTAATATTTTGTTGAGGATTTTTGCATTTATTTTCATCAGGGTATTGGTCTGTAATGTTCTTTTTTGTGGTGTTTTTGCCCGGTTTTGGTATCAAAGTTATGCTAATCTTGTAGAATGGGTTTGGGAATATTCCCTCCTCTTCTACTTTTTGGAAAACATAAGGACGATGGGTATTACGTCTTCACTAAATGTTTGATAAAATTCAGCAGTGAAACCATCTGGTCCAGGATTTTGTTCTTAGGTAGTTTTTTCATTATCAATTCAATTTCATTGCTAGTAATTGGTCTATTCAGATTTTCTGTTTCTTCCTGGGTCAGCCTTGGAAGGTTGTATTTTTCTAGAAAGTTATCCATTTCTTCTAGGTTATCCAGTTTGTTACCATATAATTTTTCACAGTATTCTGTCATGATTATTTGTATTTCTGTGGTTTCCATAGTGATTTTTCCTTTCCGATTTCTGATTCTGTTCTTGTGTTTAGACTCTCTTTTTTTTCTTGATAAGTCTGAATAGGGATTCATCTATTTTATTTTCTCAAAGAACCAGCTTCTGCTCTCATTGATTCGTTCTATTGTTTTATTCTTCTTGATTTTATTTATTTCTGCTCTAATCTTTATTAAGTCCCTCCTTCTACTGACTTTGGGCCTCATTTGTTCTTCTTTTTCTAGTTTTGTTAATTGTGAGTTTAGACTGTTCATATGGGATTGTTCTTCTTTTCTGAGGTAGGTCTGTATTGCAATATACTTTCCTCTTAGCACAGCCTCTGCTGCGTCCCACAGATTTTGTGGTATTGAATTATTGTTGTCATTTGTTTCCATATATTGCTTGATCTCTGTTTTTATTTCGTCATTGATCCATTGATTATTTAGGAACATGTTGTTAAGCCTCAATGTGTTTGTGAGCTTTTTCATTTTGTTTCATAATTTATTTCTAGTTTCATACCTTTGTGGTCTGAGAAGCTGGTTGATACAATTTCAATGTTTTTGAATTTACTGAGGCTCTTTATGTCGCCTAGTATATGATCAATTCTTGAAACTGCTCTATGTGCACTTGAGAAGAATGTGTATCCTGTTGCTTTTGGATGGGGTGTTCTGTAGATGACCATTATGTCCATTTGTTTTAATGTGTTGTTCAGTGCCTCTTTCTCCTTACTTATTTCCTGTCTCTTTGATCTGTCCTTTGGAGTGAGTGGTGTGTTGAAGTCTCCTAAAATGAATGCATTGCATTCTATTTCCCCTTTTAATTCTGTTAGTATTTGTTTCACATATGTACGTGCTGCTATATTGGGTGCATAGATATTTATAATGGTTATATCCTCTTGTCGGACTGACCCCTTTATCATTATGTAATGTCCTTCTTTGTGTCTTGTTACTTTCTTTGTTTTGAAGTCTGTTTTGTCTGATACAAGTACTGCAGCTCTTGCTTTTTTCTCCCTATTAGTTCCATGAAATATGTTTTCCCATCCCTTCACTTTTAGTCTGTGTATTCTTTGGGTTTGAAGTGAGTCTCTTGTAGGCAGCATGTAGGTGGGTCTTGTTTTTTTATCCATTCAGTGACTCTATGTCTTTTGATTGGTGCATTCAGACCATTTACATTTAGGGTGATTATTGATAAGTATGTACTTATTGCCATTGCAGGCTTTATATTCATGGTTACCAAAGGTTCAAGGGTTATTTCCTTACTATCTAACAGTCTCATTTAACTCACTTAGTATGCTATTACAAACACAACCTAAAGGTTATTTTTTTTCTCCTCCATTCTTTATATATTAGGTATCATATTTTGTACTTTTTGTGTATCCCTTGATTGACTTTGGGGGTAGTTGATTTGATTTTGCATCTGCTTAGTAATTAGTTGTTCTACTTTCTTTACTGTGTTTTTTTTCCTCTGGTGACAGCTATTTAGCCTTAGGAACAGTTCCATCTATAACGGTCCCTCCAAAATACACTGTAGAGGTGTTTTGTGGGAGGTAAATTCTCTCAACTTTTGCTTATCTGGAAATTGTTCAATCCCTCCTTCAAATATAAATGATAATCTTGCTGGTTACAGTATTCTTGTTTTGAGGCCCTTCTGTTTCATTGCATTAAATACATCATGCCACTCCCTTCTGGCCTGTAAGTTTTCTGTTGAGAAGTCTGATGATAGCCTGATGGGTTTTCCTTTGTATGTGATCTTTTTTCTTTCTCTAGCTGCTTTTAAAAGTCTGTCCTTATCCTTGATCTTTACCATTTTAATTATTATGTGTCCCGGTGTTGTCTTCCTTGGGTTCCTTGTTTTGGGAGATTTGTGCACCTCCATGGCGTGAGAGACTATCTTCTTCCCCAGATTGGGGAAGTTTTCAGCAATTACCTTCTCAAAGGCACTTTCTATCCCCTTTTCTCTCTTTTTTTCTTCTGGTACCCCTATAATGTGAATATTGCTCCTTTTGGATGGGTCACACAGTTCTCTCAATATTCTTTCATTCCTAGAGATCTTTTTTTCTCTCTGTACCTCAGCTTCTTTTTATTTCTCTTCTCTAATTTCTATTCCATTTGCCGTTTCTTCTACAACATCTAATCTACTTTTAAATCCCTCCATTGTATGTTTCATTTCAGACACGGAATTTCTAATGATTGAATCTCTATCCTAAACTCGTCCCTGAGTTCTTGAATATTTTTCTGTACCTCCATGATCATGTTTGTGGTTTTTATTTTGAACTGTCTTTCAGGAAGATTGATGAGTTCAGATTCACTTGGTCCTTTTTTTGGTGTTTTTTGGATTTTTGTTTGAACTAGGTTCCTTTGACATTTCATATTTGTATGTGGCTCCCTTAGTGCCCAGGAGCTCTAGTCTCTGGAGCTCATCAGCCCCTGGAGTGATGTCCGGGGTTGCAGCAGAGTGGCAGTGGTGCCTGGGGGGATGAAAGAGCTGTTTCCTGCTTCCCGACTGTGGTGCCTGTCTCAACTCTGTAAGCCTCTGTGCTTTGTGTTTGTACGTGCTGTAGGCGGGGCCTCCCTCTGGCTGCTTTCCCCTTCAAAGTTCTCCATCCATTGTTGCATCATTTGACATCTAACCACCCTCTTTTCTTTACCTGAAAAAAGAGAATCAATAATTACTTAACATCATTTTGGGAACTAATATGGCCCTTCTAGATGAGATAACTCTGATTTTATTATGCTGTTATATGGCTCATGCTTAAAAGGAAAAACTAAAAATTATGAAGGTGGATATGGTAACAGAAACTTAAATTTGCCCTTGAGAGAAATATAAGCTCCATCCAGAAATTAAACATCTTCAGCTGTCCATATTAATTACCTTCACCTGACAAAACATAAAGTAGTGCATCTATATTGACAGGAGGCATGATTTTAGGTTAGTTCGTGACTTTGAAATGCTCTAGGAATAAAGAGATGTCCTGAAAACTAATGGTTGGTATATTAGAGACATCGAGATACTTTGCTCTTCCCTGGAGGTATAATAGGCCATAATGAAAGAGTTTTGTAAAAATGCTTCATGATGTTATCTACAAGAGCATAAGCGTGGATAAAATGAAAGTTCCTGTGGCCAGGATTCTCACCTGGCCCTGGTTGGCTTGCTCACTACACATGTGTGGGCAATACGTTGCTATTGATTCTATTTAAAGAGCTCCGCCCAGTGCTCTGGGAGACATGGTGGCATGGCTGCAAAGCTGCAGGAGAGCAGAGCAGAAGCTGGAGTGGTGGGAGTGCCGAGGACAGAGGCCCAGAGGATGGCTGTGTGGGCAGAGAGGCCCAGAGACAGAGACTGGCTTGCTGCCTGCAGACTTGCTTTGAGTGGATGGATGGAAATAAAGCCCCAAGAACATTCTACTGTCATTTCTTTGGTCACACTGAATCCATAGTGAACTTGCCAGGGGGCTGAAACCTATTGGCAAGACAATAATGGTATTACCAAGAATGTTTCTGATCTTGTCCCACCTGTCGCTGATACAACCCCAAAGGTACCATAAAGGTGGGACAAGGACATTGTTCAGGTCTTTCCTTCTGAAAAGCTTTGGCAGTAATGACAGGAGAAATAATACTGGTTTCACATTTCTGACTTGAGGAATCCTAACTTATCTTTGCATTCACTGGGGCACATTTTACTGGGACTATTACTAAGAACTTTGTAAATGTTACCTTTTATTCAGAAACTCCATTTTATCATCCATAAACCTCAGGGAAAATAGAACTATGGGAATTCTAAAACTGCAACGATCAAGCTTTCAAGAACCCTTGACCTTCTAAGGTCTGATTCCCATTAGCCTTGATCACAATTGGCTCAGTCCCTTCTAGGGCCCAGAAGTTATCTCCTTCTGCATTAACGACAGGCTGCCTCCTGGGTTAGAGAATTACTTCCAGTTCTGGACTCTACTCACAAGCTGATAGGAGTAATTACTGCAGGAGACTCATGAGATAGCTCTGACTTTATCACCAACAGCTATAAACAATTTCTAAAACTTCTGCCGAAGCAGCGGCTGCATAATCTGAGAACTGGAGATTTGGTTCTCTGGAAAAGGCATCAGAAAAACTGCCCTTGACCCTCAAAGGGAAAAGACCCTATCAAATACTGCTAATATCCAAGTGACTCTCCAAGGTATGTTGGTTTTTAGGCTGTGATTCCCAAATTAAAAAACATAAGTCATTTTCTCATGTTTACTGTCTGTCTACTCCATCAGGGGGGACCTGATACAACCCCATAGGTACCATAAAGGTGGGACAAGGACATGGTTCAGGCCTTTCCTTCTGAAAAGCTTTGGCAGTAATGACAGGAGAAATAATACTGGTTTCACATTTCTGACTTGAGGAATCTTAACTTATCTTTGCATTCACTGGGGCACAAATAATACTGGTTTCACATTTCTGACTTGAGGAATCTTAACTTATCTTTGCATTCACTGGGGCACAAATAATACTGGTTTCACATTTCTGGCTTGAGGAATCTTAACTTATCCTTGCATTCACTGGGGCACTAAGGGTTCTGAGAATCCTACAGATGTGGTTGAATGCATAAGTGTATAGTTTATACACGCTGTCAGAATAAGATCAGTTTTCTGTTCTGCAGCATGCTTTTCGTTCCCTTCTTTACTACCAGTCAAATCATGGTCCTCTGATATCTTTTTAATATGATCTCCCTTATCGTTATCCTATTTTGACCATTTGTCCCCCATGCCATGATCTTCTGCCATATAAGAAAAAAAAAGCACGCTGGTGTCTTTTTCTCAGACCATAGCTTCTGGACAAAAATTCCTATAAACCTTCAAGGTACATTTCCTTATACAGATCTTCCTGGTTTGTAAATTTCTGTCACACAACTGATCCCAAATTTAGTCTTACAAAAACTGAACCTTGACCCATGTCAAAATGCTTCTGCTGAAGCCATTACAGCCCTCTCAGAAAATCCTAGCCCAGTGGGGACTAATGTCAGACTATGTTTGGTTCAATAGTCAGGTACCCTCCAGGCTGCTTTTCAGGAACTGTTTAATTCCTTGAGGGATATGATATTTGGTCAATACTATTGCAAAATAATACTTATAATCCCAATACAGGTCAGGCCATATTAGGATTTATCCATCAGGCTTCTCGTGAATACGAGGATGACTTAGAGTGTGGCATCTGCCACATACTGGTCCTGCATATTCAGGATAATTGTTAGAGATTTTCAGATATTTAAGCTACTACCCCTCTGGTGCATCATGCTTCTCCAGAAAAACAAAAATAAGCATCCAGAAACTTCCAGAGAGAAGCAAACAGTCTACTTGGGAGAGCTGCAAAAGGAGTAACTGATGGCTCCACGCACACTATGTAAGGGCAACTCCCTGGGTAGGAACAATCCAACTGGAAAAGCTGCACTGACTCCCAAACTTACCTCTGACTCCAGCAGATGTCATGAGTTACACAATTTCTTCTCTGGATACCAAAACAAAACAGTTTAGAGCCAGTATCATGGATAGTCACAAATATGTTAATTTTCTCTGAACTAGCCAAGAAGGATTTTATACTCTGGCAAGCACTGCATCCTCCCAAATTGTACATAGGATTTTTTAAGCTACCTAATCATAGAATTGACTGCACTTATCCACTGTAGAACGAAGATCCGCTTTCTTGAACCTCTCCCTTAAGCACCTAACTCAAGCCCCAGATACTATAATGTCCTCTCTGATGTGCTCTTCCTGAGAGACTCCACAGTTCCCCTGGATGTTTTATCTTATTTTAATGAGCAATAAACTCAACTTGGTCAATCACAGGTATGTCCCTGGTGGGCATAGACCACATAGAATGCAGGACCCTTCCAAGGGGACATCCCTGGAAACCCAGTTAGAGACACACTTCTGAGGACTTTGGTTTAAACAAAAATTGAAATGACCACCAAAAAAGATGACCTTAAGTCAAAAGGTCAAGTTAGTCATTGATGACTGCATTGTTTATTTTATTTCTTTAGCTTGTGTAAATAGGTAACATGAACTGTTAAGAATATTAGATGGTGCCATTTTGTTAAAAAATATTTTTACTTATAAAAGCCTCATGTGATTCTGATGCGAGATCAGGTTGGGATCCCCTTGTCCATGCCAGGGGGATTTAATTACATCCAGGATCTGGATTTAATTACAACTTTGCAGTAGGTGGTCTTTGCGAAATCTGTACCATCTTCTTGGGCCCTGGAAAAGAGCTTTGTGGTTAGGTGGGACCCCTAAGGCCAAAGGATTATCTGCTCAAAATCAGAGTAGTCGGTAAATCATAGTAAAAGTTCTAAGAACTAACGTATAGTGAGCGCTCACTGTTCTCTTTATGATTTCAATCTCACAGCCCAGAGGCAGGTACTGTTATTAGTATTGTTTACCAAGTGGAAGATTGAGCCACAGAGATACCCAGGAATCTTGCTCCAGCGCACTGAGCTAGAAGGATGAATGAGGCATCCAAGGAGGGCATTCAGGCCTGGGGTCCTGCTCTTACGCACCATGGTCCGGGGCCCAGCAAGAACCTGGCCCTTCCCTCTCTTTCCACATACAGAACTTATGACCTGGCTCACATACTATTCCTCTTCTTTAATTCCCCTCCTGGAAAGAGGCAGTAACCAGGTGAGGACACTGCATGGCACAGGATATCATACCAATCGGCCCTGGCAGAGGCTCCTTCAGTGTGTGACGTTTCTCACTGACGCTAGGTTCTTTTTTGCATAAACTTGTGGAATAAGAGCAAAGATGAAGCTAAGGGCCCCTCAGAGGCCTGGCTTGTCCCTGGTGGAGCCTGAAGTCGCTCTGGGTAGAAGTGTGTTTCTCACCCACTTATCTACCTGCTCCCACTGGTTCAAGCCTTATGTTGTTAGTTTCCTTGTCCACCCAGGGAGGTTGCACCCACGTCGACTCCTGGAGTGTGTCAGCAGGAAGCTTCGTTCCTTGTGGTTTTTAGAGTTCCTGAGACCCTGAGTCTCCCACAGCGGGCGCACCAAGGGCACAGTAACTATTCATGTGTCATCAGCCTCCCAACAGATGACTTATTTTTTTTTCAAAAAAAGTGCTTTTTAAGAGAAAAGGCATAACACGTGTAGCTGAACTCCAATCCGCATTCCTATCTCCTCCACCCTTTCCCCAGAGCTGAACAACATCTTCAAAGTGATGCATGGTATTGGAATCCAGGCACACTTGGGAGAGATTTCAGTTCCAGACCACTATGATAAGGTGAATATTGCAATAAAGTGAGTCAAATGAATGTTTTAGATTCTCAGTGCATATAAAAGATGTGTTTTTACTATACCGTATTCCATTAAGCATGAAATAGCATTATGCCTAAAAAACAATGTACATGCCTTAATTAAAAACAATTGCTAAGAAACGTTGTCTTGTGAGGTTTCAGTGAGTCATAATACCTGATCACAGATCACCATGACAAATATGATAATGAAAAATCATGAAATACTGTGTGAATTACAAAAATGTGACAGACGTAAAGTGAGCAAATGCTCTTGGAAAAATGGTGCCAAAATACTTATTTGACACAGGGTTGCCACAAACCTTCAATCTGTAAAAAAATGCAGTATCTGTGAAGCACAATAAAATGGTCTGCCTGTACTTCTGCCGTACCGCTTGTCTACTGAACAGTGTATCCAGTTGTCTGCCTTTCTCTAGGTGTGCACAACAATGGCCTCACAGGTTCATGTCCTGCTTCTGTATATTTTATCCCCACAGGTCAGCCCCAGGAAAGGGTATAGATCCCTTCAGATTGTGGTCTCCAATATTTACACAAACAGAGAACACCGTTTGGTTTTGGAAATTTGGAAATTACTGGTTACCATGACTCTGTTTATGGTTGTCCACGGCGGCTTAAGGGCACAGTGAGAGCTGGACAAGCATGGCCTGAGCCCACCTGTTCCCGTGGAGGGGCCATTGCGCAGGCCGATTCTGGGCAGTGCTGCATAACCTGGAACAGGCTACATTTCTCAGAAGGAAACAAGCCCGGAGACCAAAGTTCTTTCTCAAGTTCTCCCACAGTCTGAGCAGCACAAATCCCAGATCGCCCACTCCTGACACCCGGCCCAGGCCGACCACAGCAGCATTTCTTTTCCCCTGCCCCAGCCGGGGGCCACGGTTTAGTGTGTTTTCCTTGCTCGGCTTCACAGAAGCTCTAGCGCCGTGCAGACCTCCACGGTGGGGCCGCCACGCTGAACTGTGTTCACCCAGGCCCTGGGAGACAGAGCCTGTCCTGAGCTCCAATTCATCACCCTAGGCCCTAGGATTCAGCCCAGGACTGTTGATCTCTGCTAAGAGCAATGTGCTCAAGGAAGGTAAACCCTCCCAAGACCTAGGGGATGGGTCTCAGCATAAGGTGTCCCCTCTTTTGCTGGTGACCGCGTCGGGGACAGGCTGCCAGTGAGCTGTGCCCACATGGGCGGGGAGGTGTCTGGACGAGGTTCCTTCTGCCCCGACACACATGCACGAGGAGGGCAAAGCCGCCCACTGCGCGCCCTCTCCGTGCGTCCTGTGGCAGGAACGCGATTCGGGGAGCAGCCTCAGGCCTCCCGCCCAGCCGGGGACGGTTGTGCAGACGCCCCGGGGAGCGCGGGCTGCAGGCGGGAAAGCCACGCTCCTCCGCCAGAGCCGCCCGGGCCGCCTTCCTGTGCTCGGGAGACGGGTGGCGGCTCCCAGTCCTGGGTCGCGGACTCCGGGTTCCTGTCCTTGGGAGGCGCCAGAGGCCGCCCCAGGCTGGGGCCCGGCGGGAAGGAAAGGCGGCCCTTCCGGGACTGGACCCTGCTCAGCAGACGCGGTTTTGAAGTTGCTGGAGCGCGAGGGGCTCCACTGCCGGCCATTTAGCGCCCAATCCCAGAGGTTATCTGCTTAGTCAGTAGAGAAAAAGAAGAGGAAGTTACGGGAAGGAAGAAACAGGTACACGGCTTGGAAAGATGCAGAAATGACTAAGCGTAGGCTGCCATCTTGTGGCCGAGCCTGCAAAGGGCGTTTCTCCAAGAAATTCATTGAGTAGTTGGCCCAGCGGAGGGAGGTTGGCAAGGCAGGAGGTCTAGCGAGAAAGCTCAACCTTTTCATTTCACCCCGTTTTTCTTTAGTCCTTTTTTATGATATGTCAAATTTCTTCAGTAGTCTTTTTCCAGCATAGCAGTAAGATCATATTTTAACTATAATGACTAGAGGCAAACTTATTCCTAGCAAATAATAAATTATTTATATGACTAATTCTGCTTCAGATTCATCAGCCATACCCGTAATGGCACTGGATGATCCCTTTCTTTAAATGATCAACATAATGCAACGGACTTGAGGGATTTGTGGCTTTTTATTTTTAACTAGAAATTTCAAAGGGTTGCCTCATACATTACCTTCTTTGTAAGAAGGAGAGCAGACTCTCCCCATTTTCCCTAGGTGGAAGCCAAGCTATGCCTGGGGTCACACACAGCCAGCACGTGGTCCCGGCGGCCTTGAACGTCTGTCCCTTAGAGCTCAGAGGTGGAGCTGATGGTCATCACTTCCTTCTAATGCATAGGACAACAAGCCAAGTCTCCATACTGTCTCATTTAATCTTTAAAAGCACCCTCTACTGTACATGTTGTGAAGCTCATTTTACAAACGAGGAAGGGAAACTGAGGGTCAGAGAGCCTGACTCCATGGGAATCTGAACCTTGACACACCTATTTTCTAACCCATCCTTCTCATCTGCCTTCATTTTCAGAGATCATCTACCCTCCAGTTGTCCTCGCTGGGCCTTACTTCTTATCTTATATAAACCTCCCCTGTACCATGGGCTTCCAGGAATTGTCTTCAGCCTTTGTTGCTAGGATTCTCCTGGAAATATTAGTTGATAAAGAGTTTCCCCCAGGAACATTTGCATTATAATAGATAAGGAGCTCTTGAACACAGAAAGCCTTGGGGATTAAGAGGCAACATGTCAGACTGCAGGAAATATATGAAGCGAGGGCATTTGGAGAGCAGGTAAACAAAGATCTCCTTTAAATAACCCCACAAAGACAGTCCTGTCCTCAGCAGCCTAGGGCTGCCAGACATCAGATCACGTATCTGGTATAATTGAAAATCCAACTGGAGGCAAGCAGTTGTTTACTTGCCATCCTGGATGGATTTATCATCAGACCAATGCAAGTAGCACCAGAGAAGAGCTGGAAACTGCCCCGAAAGCAAACAGAGGGTTTTTTTTTTCTTTCCCTTATTATTTTGAAAAACTGTATCTTTATAATTCCAAAATGCACAGGGCCATAATTTTAATTTCAATTACATTTTTCCTAAGAAAAAATTTAAAGGGCAAAGAGTAACACTCATGGAACACTTACTAAAGCAAGTAAGGTTCTGTACTCAGTTCCAATGTGGTAGTTTCTTTTTTATCTCCACACCAAGCAATTCTCCAGCTGGATGTCCTACAATTGTACAAAGTTCTGACCCTATCTACTGGAAAATAGCATCAGATTCCACAGGTTAAGGGCTCAGTCCCATAGATTGCTCCCCATATCGGAGGCCAGTCACAGTCTGGGCTGTCTCCTGTGCTTAAGACTGGCTAAAAATTAGACGTGCCCACGACACCTTACTTGGGTTCCATTATTTCCTAGACGGCTCACAGATCCCAGGAAAGTAGTTTACTCACTAGATTATTGGTTTGTTACAAAGGATATTAAAGTACACAAATTGTTAAAAAAAGAAGCAAGCCCAAATGGAGTCATTTGCCCCTCAAACCAAGACTTACTTCAATCTGTTCTAGGAATGTGAACTTTCAACAGTCAATAAGGAATTTTTTGTCCAGTACCAATGAGGTCACCTGTCACTTGGGCCCTCTCCATCCCCCTCAAAAGATGAGGTATCTGCATAAGACCCCTTGCTCTTCCTCTTAAGGGAAGGCGACCTTGTCTGAAACAGTCCTTTCTGTTTTTTGCTAAAATGTCTTGCCTCACCCTCCCGCCTATGAAAACCTTCCATTTTGTACAGTTATTGGGAACATCTCTCTCTTTGCTAGATGGGGTGACGCTGAATCATGTATCAATAAAGCGAATTAGATCTTCAAATGTACTCAGTTGAATTTTGTTTTTTAACAAAATCAATAGCTAGATGAAGAGATACATAGAGTGAGGCATGGGGAAAAGGACAGGGAGCTGCCATGCCCTCTGTGAGCATGTCACTCCCCCCGAATCTCCATGTGTTCACCACCAGGGTGGCTCTTAGAGTCCTGTCCTTTTGGGTTTTACGGAGGCTTTGTTACATAGGCATTGCCAGTTGAGCTCCATCTCCAGCTCCTCTCCCCTGCCTGGAAGTCAGGGGCTGGAAGTCCCAACACACCATTCACAGTGGGTTTCCCTGGCAACCAGCCCCATTCCCTAGGTGCTTTCCACAAGTCACCTCAGTAATGTACACTCAGATGGTCGAAAGAGGTGTGTGATGGGTATCAAGGAAATTCTAAGGGTTTAGGAAATCTATGTTAGAAGCAATGGAGATGAAGACCAAATATTTATTTCTCATTATAAATCATAGTATCACAGCCAGGCAACCAGGCCCCATGCTAAGTGCTTTTTCTAAATTTACTAATTTAGTCCCCACGAAACACCTATGAGGTATACGGATATCTCCATTTTACAGATGAGAGGTCACAGGGATTGGATGGCCTGTGCGAGGTTGCACAACTGGTATGGACAGAGTTGGGATCGGAGTTGGGACAGATTCATAGTATTAACCTCACTTGTTTGTAGTGAAGTGAAATATCAACTCTAACTCTTCATTTTAAAAATTGTTCTCCTTCTGTAGTGCATGGTAAGAAGGGTAGACAGAGGCCTGAGCAGGCAGGCACTCCAGTCCCTCCTGCGGATTGCTGTTGGACCCAGTGTTAAATACAAAAATTCATCCAAGTACATTTGAGGATCTAACAGGCTTTATTAAGGCATTTGTGTATCCAGCAGCATTGCTTCTAACACGTAGGCAGATGCTCCTAGGATGCATAAAAATGCAAGGTTTTATAGGCAGGAAGGTGGGACAAGGAGTTAATAGCAAAAGGAAAGAAAGGATTGTTTCCAGCCAGGACATCTTTTCTGGGGTGAAGGGAACAGCAAGGGGTTTTTATCAGGCAGATTACCTCACTAGTGCTCATCAGAAAATTTCAGGTTGACTGTTAAAAAGTCACATTCTTGGAATAAGTTGAAACTGTAAGTCTTGGTGTGCTGTCCTGGGAGATAAGATTTAGACAGGGCAGAGACATGGGACAACCATCATGAATAATTTTCCAAAAAGGCAAGATATAAACAGTATAGTAAGAACAGGAGGGATTCTCTCTTAAGGCTAAGATTCCATTTTAAAAACCAGGAATTTAGAAGGTAAGATTCCTAACATATTCTTTGGTAAACAGACGGTAACGCAACCCACTTTGGGGGCAGGATGGGTGGTCTTGATTGATATGTTCCTGGAGGGAAGCTGCTATCCTGGTGAGGAACTGAGCAATTTCTTGTGTTAATTTAATTTTGCAAAAGTACCTGGAGGACTGATAAGAGAGGAGAGGAGACATAATGTCTCTCCACCAGAGAGATAAGCATCTTAAGACCTCTTGACAAGTCTACAGCCTCGGCCCTTTATTACATTTCTGAAAATCCTTAAAAGATAGAATACCCAGCCTTTCAGTGCACCTCCTCTCTGAGGTCGCCCACACTCTCATTTCCTTAAGTGCATACTTTTAAGTAAAGCTTTCTCACTTCTCAACTTACTGCATTTTGTCTCTGTGCTCTTCCGGTGGTAAACTATTTGTTACTTCATTATTTCATTTAATTTTCTAGATGTTAGCATAAGTCTTCACTCTCTCTGTCCTACTTCAGCTAACTTGCTCTCTGCTGCCTGCAAGGCAGCTGCCATTCCTTGCTACTCCCGCTCTAATGAATAACACTTGTCTGACCCACTGGAGAATTCTTTCTAGTTCAAAGAACCCTCCCCTGTCCATGTTGAGGTTTCATCTGGTGCTCAGGGAGAGACTTGCTCAGACGCAGCTGCCTGGCAACAAAAGGATGCCATTTGGGGTTTGTTTCCTTTTTAACACCAGGTTCCGTGCATTGTGGGAGGCCATCTTACTGTCCAGTGGTCCCAAGGTGGAGCCCCTTTGGGTGCCATCAGTATTTCTGAGGACACTGGGGAGGGCTGGAATGTTCTCTGGATTCACATGGCCCCTCAGTGCCTCGTGGTCCACACTGAGGTTCTATCTGCTCCCTCTCCTCCTCTGGTAGGTCTGTAAACCCCTTTTCCTCCTTAGAGTTATTCTCTCTGGTACATTTTGCCAAAGAATGTGGACAACACTGATTCACCAAAGAACAATAAGCACATGGCTTTGGCATTCAGTAGACCTCACTGTGACACTAAAAGGTAATATAAGAGAATTACAGTGCAGAAAAGGGACTCTTAAAATGAAATACCAAATGCCCTTTTCCTAGAATTCAGCAACTTCTTCGTAGAGACACTCCCTGCCTCCCACTCCAAGAGTTTAAGTATTCAAGATCTTCCGGACTGCAAGACCCCAACTCCTGCTTCTCATCTCTGTCCAGGAAACAAAACACCATTCACATTAATAACCTGTAAAGAGAGCACCCTGCTGTGAAGAGGGGGGCCTTGGATGTTTCTGAACAGGACACTTCACACATAGCCGGCGCAATCTACATTGAGCTTACTTCTCCAGAGTACTGGGATGGCCTTGTGTTCGATAACCACCTAAACACTGAAAGGGCTTGCTGAAAGGGTCTCTTCCAAAAAGCAAAAAATTTTTTCCTAAATATACATTTCATTTCTATCTTTAAAACTGTTATAATAGGTGGATAGCCAGACATAAACAGGGAGGGGGCCGGGGACTTTGGATGGTGTTCCCCTTCAGTTAGATGCCTGTTCATATTCTAAACATTCCATGTAAACCCTTCTCCCGGGATGTGGGGAGTGAGGGTATAGGCAACAACCTGCCAAAACTGACGAGTCCCATGAGGGAGGAGAAGGTGACCCTGACTAACCCTCAAAATACATTATATGCTCATTAGCACACTAAAAATCACACCCCTTGGAGCCATGACAGTTTCAAGGCAGATCATATAAGAGAAAAAGAAGATGTCACCCTATTTTCAGAACCCCCTCCCTATGCTAAGAAAACCCCATCTATCCCAATGAATAATCCATCCTTTGCTTAAACTCCAGCTTTATGACCAGCCACCCTGAACTCCACAGTGCTGTCCATCTCTGGAGCAGGCCTGTGCTCCCTCCTGGAGTGTGTACTTTTGTTTTATTAAACTACTCTCTGCTTGTACCTGCTCAGCCTGCTTGTGAATCCTTTCTCCATCAAAGTCAAGAACCCTTTCCTGGGTTGAAGTCTTACCTAGCCCACAGGAGAAGTCCCCAGAGTGGATGGGCCAACAACAAAATCACAAGGAAGACATGCTTAAATATGTTGGTTTTTGTTCTTAAATTGTAGCTCTGTGTTGGTGGCAAGTAGTTAAACTGCCCTACTTCCAAATGAAGAGAGTTAAACATATTCCGCAAGGTGTTGTAAGGTTACAATAAGGTAAGTATTCAAAAGCAAATTACAAAATATAAAATACTATATGAAGGCAAGCTACTGTTGTCTCCCTTCTGTTTTCAGAGTTACTGGACTTAGTGCTTCTAGAGTTGATGAATACAAGTTCATTAGGTACCAGTGCAGTTCTGTTCAAAAACAGATGTACTGGGGGGAATATGCCAGAATCTTTTGGATTATTATTTCTAAATATATGACTATATCTTTAATTGTATATTTCCAAGTACATGACATCTCTTTCCTCTTCCTGGGGCAATTATTTTTTTTCCTTAGGAGAAAGGAAATGAAATTGTGGGGGACAGGGAGAAAAACAGATATTAGGGTTAGGATTATTCTAGCAGATATTTAATGAGAAAAAATCACATTTAGGTCTTGATATAAAATACAGGGTCCCATCAGCCCTCCCACAGGCAAGAATCTTGAAAATTCATGCAGCTGTACTCTAGTCATTTGTATATTTCTGTATGTATATTATACTCAAAAAAATCTGATTTAAAAATCTATACAAGTTATCCATGTGTACCCCACAAAATGAAATACTACACACACGTATCAGCAGGTTGTGAGAAACATGAAGAAGTCAATCATAGGGAAATAAAAAATATGCATCAGATTTTCTGCACATTTGAGATTAGTGTGAGCACAAGCATGACTTTATTTCACGCACTTTTGCTAAAGAGTGTGGAACAGGACTTCCGGGAAGATGGCGGTGTGAGCAGGGTGGCAGAAATCTCCTCCCAACACTATATTTATCTACGAAAACACAAAAAATACATCTATTCCTAAAAGAGAGACGAGAATACACAGGAAAGCGCACAGCGTGCAGCTACACCCGAGAGGACTCGGCACCCCAAGAGGCGGGTAAGATACGGAGCCGCGACCCGGGGGGACCCGAGCCCTCCCCGACCCCAGCTCACCGGCGGGAGGAGAGGATTCCGAGCCGGGAGGGAGTGGAAGTACACCCCGCGAAGTAGCCAGCCCCGGTCTGCGCGGGGGAGCGCTGACCCACATTGCGCAGTGCAGCGGAGATTGGAGAGACAGAGGGGCAGGATCTGAGCGGGGAACGCCCAGGGTGCTTGCAGCCGCTCCCGGGAAGGAAAAAAAAAAAAAAGCGCGTGCTTTCTTCAGCGGTCTTAAAGAGACAGGAGCCCAGCGGAGGAGCCGGATCGCCCCAAAACACTCAGCCCAGCAGGCTGGGAGTCCTGGGGAGTTTCAGACGCCTTAGCTGGCGACTGAGGAAGCGTAGCCATACTTAACACTTCTCACTGAGATCAACAGCCTCCTACTCGTTCCCACCCCTGCCAGAGCGATAAAGGGCCCTGCGGAGCGGCACAGTCACAGCTGTGGAATAGTGGGGCAATAGCGCCACCTAGAGCATTCCCACAGAATCTACGTCGGGTGGGCATTTTTTTTGTTTTTTTTGTTTTGTTATTTGTTTTTTCTTTTCTTTCTTTTTTCTTTTTTTTCTTCCTTTCTTTCTTTTTTTTCTCTTTTTTTTTCCTTCTCTTTTTAAAGTCTTAAAGAGCCCAGCTGACATACGTGGCAACTATCAGTGACCAATTATACAGCCATGAAAAGACAGAGGAATATGGTTCAGACCAAAATCAACCAGACAACCCCAGAGAGGGAGTCTGAAGGGATGGAAATGCACAGCCTCCCTGAAAAAGAATTCAGAATAAAAGTCATAACCATGCTGATGGACCTACAGAGAAATGTGCAAGAGCTGAGGGAGGAAGTGAGGGAACTGAGGAAAGACAATACAGAAATCAGACAAGCGATCGACAGGCTTAACAGCAGAATGGATGAGATGCAAGAGACTGTTAATGGAATAGAAAACAGAGAACAGGAGTACAGAGCAGCTGAGGCAGAGAGAGATAAAAGGATTTCTAGGAATGAAAGAATATTAAGAGAACTGTGTGACCAATCCAAACGGAACAATATTCGCATTATAGGAGTACCAGAGGAAGAAGAGAGAGAAAAAGGGATAGAAAGTGTCTTTGAATAAATAATTGCTGAAAACTTTCCCTCGCTGGGGAAGGAAGTAGTCTCGCAGTCCACCGAAGCTCATAGATCTCCCAACACAAGGGACCCAAGGAAGACAACACCAAGACACATAATAATTAAGATGGCAAAGATCAAAGATAAAGACAGGGTATTAAAGGCAGCTAGAGAGAGAAAAAAGATCACCTACAAAGGAAAACCCATCAGACTATCATCAGACTTCTCAACAGAAACCTTACAGGCCAGAAGAGAATGGCATGATATATTTAACGTTATGAAACAGAAGGGCCTCGAACCAAGAATATTGTATCCAGCACGATTATCATTTAAATATGATGGAGGGATTAAACAATTTCCAGATAAACGAAAGTTAAGAGAGTTTGCCTCTCATAAACCACCACTACAGGATATCTTAAATGGACTGCTCTAGATGGAAGCACACCTAAGGCTAAAAAGATGTCACCAGAGAAAAAAAAAATCATAGCAAAGAAAGCAGACCATCCAAATACTAACTAAAGGCAAAGAATAAAACACCTATTATAGAAAGAATGGAGGAGGAGGAATAAGAAGGGAGAGAAATAAAGAAACATCAGACTGTGTTTACAATAACTTAACAAGAAAGTTAAGTTAGATTGTTAGATAGTAAAGAAGCAACCCTTGAACCCTTGGTAACCACGAATCTAAAGCCAGCAATGGCAATAAGTACATACCTATCAATAATCACCCTAAATGTAAATGGACTGAATGCACCAATCAAAAGACACAGAGTAACAGAATGGATAAAAAAGCAAGACCCATCTATATGCTGCCTACAAGAAACTCACCTCAAATCCAAAGATATACACAGACTAAAAGTGAAGGGATGGAAAAAGATATTTCATGCAAACAACAAAGAGAAAAAAGCAGGTGTTGCAGTACTTGTATCAGACAAAATAGACTTTAAAATGAAGAAAGTAGCAAAAGATAAAGAAGGACATTACATAATGATAAAGGGGTCAGTCCAACAAGAAGATATAACCATTATAAATATATATGCACCCAACACAGGAGCGCCAGCATATGTGAGACAAATACTAACAGAATTAAGGAGGAAATAGACAGCAATGCATTCATCTTACGAGACTTCAACACACCACTCACTCCAGAGGACAGATCAACCAGACAGAAAATAAGTAAAGACAGAGGCACTGAACAACACACTAGAACAGATGGACCTAACAGACATCTACAGAACTCTACACCCAAAAGCAACAGGATACACATTCTTCTCAAGTGCAGATGGAACACTTTCCAGAATAGACCACATACTAGGCCACAAAAAGAACCTCAGTAATTTTAAAAATACTGAAATCCTACCAGCCAACTTCTCAGATCACCAAGGTATAAAACTAGAAATAAATTTTAGAAAGAAATCAAAAAGGCTCACAAATACATGGAGACTTAACAATACTCTCCTAATTAATCAATGGGTTAACGACCAAATCAAAACAGAAATCAAAGAATATATGGAGACTAATGACAACACAACAGCCACAACTTCTGTGGGACGCAGCAAAGGCAGTTCTAAGAGGAAAGTATATTGCAATCCAGGCCTATTTAAAGAAGGAAGAACATTCCCAAATGAATAGTCTAAAGACACAATTACTGAAATTGGAAAAAGAAGAACAAATGAGGCCCAAAGTCACCAGAAGGAGAGACATAATAAAGATTAGAGAAGAAATAAATAAAATTGAGAAGAATAAAACAATAGAAAAAATCAATAAAACCAAGAGCTGGTTCTTTGAAAAAATAAACAAAATAGATAAACCCTTAGCCAGACTCATTAAGAGAAAAAGAGAATCTACACACATAAACACAATCAGAAATGAGAAAGGAGAAATCACAACGGACCCCACAGAAATGCAAAGAATCATAAGAGAATATTATAAGAATCTATATGCTAACAAGCTGGAAAACATAGAAGAAATGGACAACTTCTTAGAAAAATACAACCTTCCAAGACTGACCAAGCAAGAAACAGAAAAACTAAACAGACCAATCACCAGTGACGAAATCGAATTGGTAATCAAAAAACTACCCAAGAACAAAACCCCTGGGCCTGACGGATTCACCTCTGAATTCTACCAGACATATAGAGAAGAAATAACACCCATTCTCCTTAAAGTTTTCCAAAAAATAGAAGAGGAGGGAATACTTCCAAACTCATTCTATGAAGCCAGCATCACTCTAATACCAAAACCGGGCAAAGACCTCACCAAAAAAGAAAATTACAGACCAATATCCCTGATGAACGTAGATGCAAAAATACTCAACAAAATATTAGCAAACCGAATTCAAAAATACATCAAGAGGATCATACACCATGATCAAGTGGGATTCATCCCAGGGATGCAAGGATGGTACAACATTCGAAAATCCATCAACATCATCCACCACATCAACAAAAAGAAGAACAAAAACCACATGATCATCTCCATAGATGCTGAAAAAGCATTTGACAAAATTCAGCATCCATTCCTGATTAAATCTCTCAACAAAATGGGTATAGAGGGCAAGTACCTCAACATCATAAAGGCTATATATGACAAACCCACAGCTGACATCATACTTAACGGCGAGACGCTGAAAGCTTTTCATCTACGATCAGGAACAAGACAAGGATGCCCACTCTCTCCACTGTTATTCAACATAGTACTGGAGCTCCTAGCCACAGCAATCAGACAAAACAAAGACATACAAGGCATCCAGATTGGTAAAGAAGACGTCAAATTGTCACTATTTGCAGATGACATGATACTGTACATAAAAAACCCTAAAGACTCCACTCCAAAACTACTAGAACTAATATCTGAATTCAGCAAAGTTGCAGGATACAAAATAACACACAGAAATCTGTTGCTTTCCAAACAGTAATGATGAACTAACAGAAAGAGAAATCAGAAAAACAATTCCATTCACAACTTCATCAAAAAGAATAAAATACCTAGGAATAAACCTAACGAAGGAAGTGAAAGACCTATACTCTGAAAACTACAAGACACTCCTAAGAGAAATTAAAGAGGACACTAACAAATGGAAATGCATCCCATGCTCTTGGCTAGGAAGAATAAATATTGTCAAAATGGCTATACTACCTAAAGCAATCTACAGATTCAATGCAATCCTATCAAACTACCAACAGCTTTCTTCAATGAACTGGAACAAATAATTCTAAAATTCATATGGAACCACAAAAGACCCCGAATAGCCAAAGCAATCCTGAGAAGGAGGAATAAAACAGGGAATTACACTCCCTGACATCAAGCTCTACTACAAAGCCACAGTAATCAAGACAATTTGGTATTGGCACAAAAACAGACCCACAGACCAGTGGAACAGAATAGAAAGTCCAAACATTAACCCAAACATATACAGTCAATTAATATTTGATAAAGGAGCCTTGGATATACAATGGGAGATGACAGCCTCTTCAGCAGCTGGTGTTGGAAAACCTGGACAGCTACATGTAAGAGAATGAAACTGGACTACTGTCTAGCCCCTTACACAAAGGTAAACTCAAGGTGGATCAAAGACTTGAATGTAAGTCATGAAACCATAAAACTCTTAGAAAAAAACATAGGCAAAAATCTCTTGGACATAAACATGAGCAACTTCTTCATGAACATATCTCCCCAGGCAAGGGAACCAAAAGCAAAAATGAACAAGTGGGACTATGTCAAGCTGCAAAGCTTCTGTACAGCAAAGGACACCATCAGTAGAACAAAAAGACATCCTACAGTATGGGAGAATATATTCATAAAAAACGTATCTGATAAAGGTTGACATCCAAAATATATAAAGAACTCATGCACCTTAACAAACAGAAAGCAAATAATCCAATTAAGAAATGGGTAGAGGACATGAATAGACACTTCTCTAAAGAAGAAATTC
>JAVSCE010020646.1:0-22343 GCA_032199065.1 Smutsia gigantea
AATTCATTCCATCACATTATTTTCTTTCTGCTACAAAACATTCGACACCATTCATTAAAATTCGTTTCTATTAATCAAAATTCCACTTCATACCATAACATTCCATACGATTATACACATTCCAGTCCATTTCAAACAATTCCACAACATTCCATTCCTTTCCATTACATGCAATTCATTCCCATCACATTATTTTCTTTCTGCTACAAAACATTTGAACCATTCATTAAAATTCGTTTCTATTAATCAAAATTCCACTTCATACCATAACATTCCATACGATTATACACATTCCAGTCCATTTAATATTTCTATTTCATCCCCTTCCATAAGATTCCATTCCAATCCACAAAATTCCATTCCATTCCTTTACTTCCAATCCTGTCCCAACACTCTTTTCCTATCCTCAACATTCCATTCCATTCCACAGTATTCCATTCCATTCCACAACAAAACATTCCATTCCATTCCATTCGACTCCATTCGAACACGTTATTCCGAGTATTAACTAATATTACATTCCATTCTTCAAAATTCGGTTCTTTTATTCAACATTACACTTCATACCATAACGTTCCATTCCATCACACAACATTCCATTCCACTTAAAACATTCTATTTCATTCTATTGCATAACATTCCTTTCCAGTCCACAAGATTCAATTTCATCATTAACGTTCCACTGCTTTCCTCAACATTCTATTCTTTTCCACAACATTCCATTGCATTCTGCCGAATTCCCTTCCATTCCAAATCATTCCATTGCTTTCTACTCCATTCGATTCATTCCAACACATTATTCCCATTCTTTTACAAAACATCCCATAACATTCTTCAAAATTCGGTTCTATTAATCAACATTCCACTCCAGACCATTACATTCCATTCGATTATACAACATTCCAGTGCATTTCAAACATTCTGTTTCATTCCATTCCATAAGATTCCATTCCAATCCACAAAATTCCATTCCATTCCTTTAACTTCCATTCCTGTCCGAACACTCTATTCCTATCCTCAACATTCCATTCCATTCCACATCATTTTATTCCATTCCACCACTTAGAGTTCCATTCCATAAAATTCGACTCCATTCGAACACGTTATTCCATTTATTAAATAACATTCTATTCCATTCTTCAAAATTCGTGTCTATTAATCAACATTCCACTTCATACCATAACATTCCATTCCATTACACAACATTCCATTCCATTTAAAACATTCTATTTCATTCTGTTGCATAACATTCCATACCAATCCACAAAATTCCATTCCATTCCTTAACCCTCCATACAATTCCTCAACTATGTTTTAGTTTCCACAACACTTCATTGCATTCCAAAGCATTCCATTCCGGTCCATAACATTCCATTCAATTCCACTACATTCCATTCCATTCCATAACATTCAATTCCATGCCAACACATTATTCTCGTTCTGTTACTCAACATTCCATTCCATTCATTATAATTTTCTTCCATTAATCAACATTCCTCTTTAGACCATAATATTACATTTGATTACACAACATTCCATTCCATTTCAAACACTCTTTTTCATTCTATTGCATAGGATTCCATGCACAACTTTCCATTCGATTATGCAACATTCTTTTCCAATTCATTCTATTTATTCTGTGGCAAAAGGTTCCGTTCTAAATAACAAAATTACATTCCATGCTTAACCTCCATTATTTTCTCCAACATTCTATTCCTTTTAACAGCATTCCGTTGCATTGGATAGCATTCAATTCCATTCCTTTCCCCAACATTCTATTACTTTCCACTACTTTCCTTTGCATTTCACATCATTCCATTCCATTCCATAACATTCTATTCCATTCCAACAAATTATTGCTGTTCTGTTACCTAACGTTCTATTCCATTCATTAAAATTCTTTTCTTTTAATCAACATTTCACTTCATAGCATAGCATTCATTCGATTACAGAACATCTCATTCAATTGCAAATATTGTGTCTCACTCCATTGCATAAAATTCCAATCGAACCCACAAAATTCCATTGCATTCCTTAAAATTCCATTCCTTTCCCCAACGTTCTATTCCTTTCCACAACATGACACTGCATTCCACAGCATTCCATTCCGTTCCTTAACATTCGATTCCTTCAAAAACATTATTCTCAATCTGTTACGTAATATTCCATTGCATTCTTTAAAAATCACTTATTAAGCAACATTCTACTTCATACCACAACCTTCCAATTGAATATACGACATTCTATTGTACTTCAAATACTGTATTTCATTCTATTGCATAAGATTCCTTTCCAATCCACGAAATTCCATTCCACTCTTTAACCTCCCATTGCTTTCCCTAACGTTCTACTTTTGTCCACTATATTCCATTGCATTTCACAATATTCCATTCCATTCCGTAAATTCCATTCAATTCCACAACATTCCATTCCATTCCAAAACATTCCATTTCTTTCCTTTCCATTCGATTCCATTCAAACACGTTATTCACATTCTTTTAAAAAACATTCCATAGAATTCCTCAAAATTCGGTTCTATTAATCAACATTGCACTTCACACCTTTACATTATATTTGATTATAAAACATTCCAGTCCCTTTCAAACATTCTATTTCATTCCCTTCCATAACATTCCATTCCAATCCACAAAATTCCTTTCAGTCGTTTAACTTCCTTTCCTTTCACACCACTCTATTCCTTTCCAGAACACTCCATTAAATTCCACAGCATTCCATTCCATTCTACAACATAGCATTCCACTCCATAACATTTAACTCCATTCGAACACGTTATTCCGATTATTACCTAACATTCCATTCCATTCTTCAATATTCGGTTCTACTAATCAACATTCCACTTCATACCATAATGTTCAATTCCATTACACAGCATTCCATTCAATTCCACAGCATTCCATTCCATTCCATAACATTCAATTCATTCCCAACACATTATTCCCATTCTGTTACATAACATTCCATTCCATTCTTAAAATTCTGTTCTATTAATCAACATTCCCCTTTATACCATAACATTCCATTCGATTACACAACATTGCTTTCCAATTAATGCTATTTCATTCTGTACCATTAGATTACATTCCAGTCGACAAAATTCCATTCCATTCCTTAACCTTCCAGTGCTTTACCTAACATTCTATTCTTTCCGTTATATTCCAAACAATCCACAACATTTCATTCCATTCCAAAACACTGCACTCCTTTCCATTCCATTTGATTCCATTCCAACACATTATTCCCTTTCTTTGACAACACATTCCATATCATTCAAAATTCGGTTCTATTAATCAACATTCCACTTCATACCATAACTTTCCATTTGATTATACACCATTCCAGTCCATGTCAAACATTCTATTTCATCCCACTCCATAAGATTCCATTCGTATCCACAAAATTCCGTTCCATTCTTTAACTTCTTCTCCTCTCCGGACACTCTATTCCTTTCCAGAACATTCCATTCCTTCAAAAGCATTGCATTCCATTCCACAACATTCCGTTCTATTCTTTAAAATTCGGTTCTATTAATCAATGTGCCACTTCATACCATAATATTCCATTCCATTTCACAACATTCCATTCCACTTAAAACATTCTATTTCATTCTATTGCATAACTTTCCATTCCAGTCAAAAAAATTACATTTCAATCCTTAACCTTCCATTCCTTTCCTCAACATTCTGTTCTTCTCCACAACATTCCATTGCATTCCACAGAATTCCATTTCACCAGAAAACAGTTCATTCAATTCCACAATATTCCATTCCATTCTGTAACATTTGATTAAATTCAAAAACTTTATTCCCGTTCTTTAACCAAACGTTCCATTCCATTCATTAAAATGCTGTTCTATTAATCAACATTCCCCTTTATAACATAACATTCCATTCAATTACAGAACATTCCTTTCCAATTCATTCTATTTCATTCTGTTTCATAAAATTCCATTCCAATACACAAAATTCTATTCCATTCCTTAAACTTCCATTGCTTTCCCTAACATTCTATTCCTTTCCAAAATATTCCATTGCATTCCACAGCATTCCATACCATTTGTTAACATTCCATTCAATTCCACATCATTCAATTCCATTCTGTAACATTTATATCCATTGATACACATTATTCCCGTTCTGTAACCTAACATTCCATTCCATTCTTCAAAATTTGGTTCTATTAATCATCATTTCACTTCATACCATAACAGTCCTTTAGATTATACAACATTCCACTCCGTTTCCAACATTCTATTTCATTCTATTCCCTAAGATTCCTTTCCAATCCACAAAATTCCATTCCATCCCTTTAGCTTCCTTTCCTTTCCCAACACTCTATTCCTTTCCACAACATTCCATTCCATTCCAGAGCATTCCATTCCATTGCACAACATAGCATTCCAATCAATAACATTTGACACCATTCACACATGTTATTCCGATTATTACCTATCATTGCATCCCATTCTTCAAAATTCGGTTCTATTAATCAACATTCCAACTCATACCATAACATTCCATTCCATAACACAACATTGCGTTTCATTCAATTGCATAACATTCCATTCCAATCCACAAAATTCCATTGCATGCCTTCACACGCCATTCATTTCCACAACTTTCTATTGCTTTCCACAACATTGCATTGCAGTCCACAGTATTCCATTCCTGTCCATATCATTCCATTCAATTCAAAAACATTCCATTCCTTTCCGAAACTTTCGATTCCATTCAAACTCATTATTCCCGTACTTTCACCTAACATTTCATTCCAATCTTTAATATTCAGTTCCTTTAACCAACATTCTACTTCATACCATAACATTCCATTCCATTTCACAGCATCACATTCCATTTAAAACATTCCATTTCTTTCTATAGCATACGATTCCATTCCAATCCACAAAATTCAATTCCATTCTGTAACCTTTCCTCAACATTCCGTTTCATTCCACAGCATTGCATTCAGTTCCATAACATTCCATTCAATTCCATAACATTCCATTCCTTCCTCAACATTCCACTGCATTCCACAGCATTCCATTCCATTCCATAAATTTCCATTGCATTCCAAAATATTCCATTCCATGCCATTACATTCGATTCCATTCCAACACATTATTCCTGTTCTGTTGCGTAACATTGCATTCCATTTATTATAATTGTACCTATAACTCTATATTCCACTTCATAGTATAACACTCATTCAGTTACACAACATTCCTTTCCAATTCATTCTATTTCATTATTTGCATAAGATTCCATTCCAATTTAAAAAATTCCATGCCATTCCTTAACCTCCCATTGCTTTCCCTAATATTCTATTCTTTCCCCTACAGTCCATTGGATTCCCCAGCATTCCATTCAGTTCCACAACATTCCATTCCATTCCAAAACATTCCATTCCTTTCTATTCCATTCGATTCCATTCCAAAACATTATTGCCATTCTTTTACAAAACATTCCATCCCATCCTTCAATATTCGGTTCTATTAATCAACATTACACTTCACACCATAACATTCCATTCGATTATACTACATTCCAGTCCATTTCAAACATTCTCTTTGATCGATTCCATAAGATTCCATTCCAATCCACAAAGTTCCATTCCATTCCTTTAACTACCATTCCTTTCCCAACATTCTATTCCTCTCCACAACATTCCATTTAATTCCACATCATTCCTTTCCATTTCACAACATAGCATTCCATTTAATAACATTCGACTCCATTCAAACACATTATTCTGCTTATTATGTAATATTCCATTCCATTCTTCCAAATTCGGTTCTATTAGTCAACATTACACTTCATACCATAACATTCCTTTCCACTCAACAATTCTTCATTCCATTAAAAACATTCTATTTCATTCCATTACATAATGTTCCATTTCAATCAAAAATTTCCATTCCATTCCTTAATGTCCCACTGCTTTCCCTAACATTCTATTCCTTTCCACAACATTCAATTGCATTCCACATCATTCCATTCCATTCCATAACATTCCATTTAATTCCGCAACATTCCATTTCATTTCATAACATTCAATTCCATTCCAAAATATTATTCCCATTCTGTTAGCTACCATTCCATTCCATTCATCAAAATTCGGTTCCATTAAAAAACATTACACTTCATACCAGAATGTTCAATTCCATTACACAACATTCCATTCCACTTAAAGCATTCTATTTTATTCTATTGCATAACATTCCATTCTATTCCACAAAATTCCATTTCATTCCTTAACCTTCCTTTCTTTTCTTTAACATTCTACTCGTTTCCATAACATTCCATGCATTCCACCAAATTCCATTCCATTCCATAACATTCCATCAATTCATTACAATTCGGTTCTACTATGCATTCTTCATCATCCCATAACTTTCCATTCGATTAAACGACATTCCATTCTATTTCAAACACCCTTTTTCATTCTATTGCATAGGACTCCATTCTAATCGCAAAATTCCATTATACTGCTTAACTTTCCATTCTTTCCGAAACGTTCTATTCCTTTCCACAGCATTCCATTGAATTCCACAGCACTCCATTCCATTCTTTAACATTCCTTTCAATTCCACATCATTCAATTCAATTCTGTAACATTTGTTTCCATCGAACACATTATTCCCATTCTGTAACTTAACATTCCATTCCATTCCTCAAAATTCAGTTCTATTAATCAACATTGACCTTCATACCATAATATTCCATTCGATTATACAACATTCCATTCCATTTAATTCTATTTCATTCTATTCCATAAGATTCCATTCCCATCCACAAAATTCCATTACATTCTTTTAACTTCCATTACTTTCCCAACACTCTATTCCTTTCCACCACATTCAATTCCATTCAACAGCATTTCATTCCATTCCAAAACATAGCATTCCATGCCATAACATTCGACTCCATTCGAACACGTTATTCCGATTATTACCTAACATTCCATTCCATTCTCCAAATTTCGGTTCTTTTAATCAACATTCCACTTCATAACAGAACATTCCGTTCCATTAAACAACATTCTATTTCCTTCGATTGTGTAACATTCCATTCCAATCCACAAATTCCATTCCATTCCTTCACCCTCCTTTCCTTTCCCCAACTTTCTATTGCTTTCCACAACATTCCATTGCATTCCATAACATTCCATTCAGTTCCACATCATTCCATGCCATTTTGTAATTTTCTCTTCCATTCAAACACATTATTCCCAATCTTTCATCTAACATTTCATTCCATTCTCTAATATTCGGTTCCATTAATCAACATTCCATTTCATACCATAACATTCCATTCTAATTCAGAGCACCCCATTCCATTTCAAACATTCTATTTCATTCTGTTGCATAAGATTCCATTCCAATACACAAAATTCCATCCATTCCATAACCTTTCCTCAACATTCCGTTCCATTAAATGGCACTGAATTCAATTCCTTAAATTTCCATTGCATTCCAAACATTCCATTCCATTCTATAACATTAGATTGCATTTGAACACATTTTTCACTTTCTGTTACAAAATATTCCATACCATTCATTAAAATTCTGTTCTATTAATCATCATTCCCATTCATACCATAACATTCCATTTGATTACACAAAAATCCATTACATTTCAAATATTCTTTTTCATTCTACTGCATACGATTCCATTCCAATACGCAAATTCTTTTCCACTCCTTAACTTTCCATTCCCGTCCTTAACTTTCTTTTCCTTTCCACAACATTCCATTGCATTCCACAAGATTCAATTCCAGTCCGTTACATTTGTTTCCATTCAAACACATTATTCCCATTCTGTAACCTAACATTCCATTCCATTCTTGGAAATTCTGTTGTATTAACCAACATTCCCCTTTATACCATAACATTCCATTCGATTACATAACATTCCTTTCCAATTCATTCTATTTTATTCTGTTTCATAAGATTCAATTCCAATCCACAAAATTCAATTCCATTCCTTAACCTTCCATTGTTTTCCCTAACATTCTATTCTTTCCACAACATTCCATTGCATTCCACAGCATTCCATTCGGTTCCATGACATTCCATTCAACTACAGAAGATTCCTTGCTATTCCAAAACATTCCATTCCTTTCAATTCCATTTGAATGCATTCCAACACATTATTCCCATTCTTTTACAAAACATTCCATAACATTCTTCAAAATTCGTTCTATTAACATTGCACTTCATAGCATCACATTCGATTCGATTACACAACATTCCATTCCATTTCAAACACTCTTTTTCATTCTATTCCATAAGATACCATTCCAATCCACAAAATTCCATTCCATTCCTCAAACTTCCATTACTTTCCCAACATTATCTTCCTTTCCACAACAATCCACTGCATTCCACAGCATTCCATTTCATTCGGTAACATTCTATGCAACTCCATAACATTCCATCCCATTCCGTAACATTTGATTCCATTCAAACACATTATTCCTGTTCTGTAAACTAACATTCCATTCCATTCATTAAAATTCTGTTCTGTAAAACAACATTTCCCTTTATACCGTAACATTCCATTCTATTACAAAACATTCCTTTCCAATTCATTCTATTTCATTCTGTTTCATAAGATTCCATTCCTATCCACAAAATTCCATTCTATTCCTTAACATTCCATTGCTTTCCCTAACATTCAGTTCTTTCCACAATATTCCATTGCATTACAAAACATTCTATTCCTTTCCATTCCATTTGATTCCATTGAAACATATTATTCCCATTATTGTACATAACATTCCATACCATTCTTCAAAATTCGGTTCTATTATTCAACATTGCACTCCATACCATAACATTCCATTCGATTACACAACATTCCATTCCATTTCAAACACTCCTTTTCCTTCTATTGCATAGGATTCCGTTCAGTCCACAAAATTCCATTATACTCCTTAACTTTCCATTCCTTTCTGAAACATTCTATTCTTTTCCACAACATTCCATTGCTTTCCAAAGCATTCAATTACATTCCATAACATTCCATTCAATTCCACAACAATCCATCCGAATTCGTAACATTTGATTCCATTCAAACACATTATTCTCCTTCTGTAACCTAACATTCCATTCCATTCATTAAATTCTCTTCTATTAAACAACATTACCTTTAATACCATAACATTCCATTCGATTACATAACATTCCTTTCCAATCCATTCTATTTCATTCTGTTTCATAAGTTTCCATTCCAATCCACAAAATTCAATTCCAATCCTTAACCTTCCATTGCTTTCACTAACATTCTATTCCTTTCCACAACATTCCATTGGATTCCACAGCATTCCATTCCATTCCATGACATTCCATTCAACTCCACAACATTACTTGCCATTCCAAAACATTCCATTACTTTCAATTCCATGTGAATGCATTCCAACGCATTATTCCCATTCTTTTACAAAACATTCCATAACATTATTCAAAATTCGTTCTATTAACATTGCACTTCATACCATAACATTCCATTCGATTACACAACATTCCATTCCATTTCAAACACGCTTTTTCATTCTATTGCACAGGATTCCATTCTAATCCAAAAAATTCCATTATACTCCTTAATTTTCAATTCCTTTCCAAAACATTCTATTCCTTTCCACAACATTCCATTGCATTCCTAAGCATTCCATACCATTCCTTAACATTCCATTCAATTTCACATCATTCAATTTCATTCTGTAAAATTTGTTTCCTTTGAAACACATTATTCCCATTCTGTAACCTAACATTCCATTCCATTCTTCAAAATTCGGATCTATTAATCAACATTGCTCTTCATACCATAACATTCCTTTAGATTATACAACATCCACTCCATTTGCAACACTCTATTTCATTCTATTCCCTAAGATTCCATTCAAATCAAGAAAATTCCATTCCATTCCTTTAACTTCCATTCCTTTCCAACACTCTATTCCTTTCCACAACATTCCATTCCTTTCCAAAAATAGCATTGCATTCCATAACATTAGACCCTATTCAAACACGTTATTCTGATTATCACCTAGCATTGCATCCCATTCTTCAAAATTCGTTTCTATTAATCAACATTCCAATTCATACCATAAGGTTCCATTCCATAACACAACATTGTATTTCATTCAATTGCATAACATTCCATTCTAGTCCACAAAATTCCATTGCGTGCCTTCACACGCCAATCCTTTCCACAACTTTCTATTGCTTTCCACATTTTATTGCAGTCACAGTATTCCATTCCTGTCCATATCATTCCATTCAATTCAAAAACATTCCATTCATTTCCAAAACTTTCGATTCCATTCAAACTCATTATTCCCGTCCTTTCACCTAACATTTCATTCCAATATTTAATATTCAGTTCCTTTAATCAACATTCCACTTCATACCATAACATTCCATTCCAGTTCACAGCATCACATTCCATTTCAAATATTCCATTTCTTTCTATAGCATACGATTCCTTTCCAATCCACAAAATTCAACTCCGTTCCATAACCTTTCTGCAACATTCCGTTTCATTCCACAGTATTGCATTCACTTCCATAACATTCCATTCAATTCCATAACATTCTATTTTTTCGTCAACATTCCACTGCATTCCACAGCATTCCATGTCATTCCATAAATTTTCATTTCATTCCAAATATTCCACTCCATGTCATTACATTCGATTCCATTCCAACACATTATTCCCGTTCGGTTGCATAACATTCCATTCCATTCATTAAAATTTGGTCCTATTAATCTATATTACACTTCATAGTATAACACTCATTCAATTAAACAGCATTCCTTTCCAATTCATTCCAGTTAATTATTTCCATAAAATTCCATTCCAATCCAAAAAATTCCATGCCATTCCTTAAACTCCCGTTTCATTCCCTAATATTCTATTCTTTCCCCTATATTCCATTACATTCCCCAGCATTCCATTCATTTCCACAACATTCCTTACCATTCCAAAATATTCCATTCATTTCTATTCCATTTGATTCAATTCCATAACATTATTCCCATTCTTATACAAAACATTCCATACAATTCTTCAAAATTTGGTTCTATTAATCAACATTACACTTCACACCATATCATTTGATTCTATTGCACTACATTCCAGTCCATTTCAAACACTCTCTTTCATCCATTCCATAAGATTCCATTCCAATCCACAAAGTTCCATTCCATTCCGTTAACTTCAATTCCTTTCCCAACATTCTATTCCTTTCCACAACATTCCATTAAATTCCACATCATTCCTTTCCATTTCACAGCAGAGCATTCCATTCCATAACATTCGACTCCATTCAAACACGTTATTCTGATTATAATGTAATATTACATTCCATTCTTCAAATCCGGTTCTATTAATGAACATTCCACCTCATACCTTAACATTCCTTTCCATTAAACTACTTTCCATTCGATTAAAAACATTCTATTGCATTCAATTCCATAAGGTTCCATTCCAATCCAAAAATTCCATACCATTCCTTAACGTATCATTGCCTTCCCTAACATTCTATTTCCACCACATTCCATTGTATTTCACATCATTCCATTATATTCCATAACATATCATTCAATTCCACAACATTCCATTTCATTCCATAACATTCAATTCCATTTCAAAACATTATTCCCATTCTGTTACCTACCATTCCATTGCATTCTTCAAAATTCGGTTACATTAATAAACATTCCACTTCATACCAGAATGTTCAATTTCATTACACAACATTCCATTCTACTTAAAACACTCTATTTTATTCTATTGCATGACATTCCATTCCAGTCCACAAAATTCCATTTCATTCCTTAACCTTCCTTTCCTTTCCTCAACATTCTATTCTTTTCCACACCATTCCATTGCATTCCACCACATTCCATTCCATTCCATAACATTCCATTCAATTCATTACAATTCGGTTCAATAACTCTGCATTCCACGTCATCCCATAACGTTCCATTAGATTACACCATATTCCTTACCATTTCAAACACTCTATTTCATTGTATTGCATAAGATACCATTCCAAAGAACAAAATTGCATTTCATTCCTTAACCTTCCTTTCCTTTCCCCAAAACTCTGTTCCTTTCCCCAGCATTCAATTCCATTCCAAAGCATTACGTTCAAATCGATAATATTCCATTCCATTCCTTAACGTTCGATTCCATTCCAATACATTATTCCGTATTACATAACATTCCATATATTAGGTAAAATTTGGTTCTATTAAATAACATTCCAATTCATATCATAACATTCCATTCAATTACACAAAACACCATTCCATTTCAAACATTGTAGTTTATTCTATTGCATAGGATTCCATTCCAATCCACAAAATTCCATTGTCTTCATTGACCTTCCATGCCTTTCCCCAGAATATATACCTTTCCACTACTTTCCATTTCATTCCACATCATTCCATTTCATTTCGTAACATTCCATTCAATTCAACAGCATTACATTCCTTTCCATAACATTTGGTTCCATTACAACGGTTTATTCCCATTCTTTTACAAAACATTAAAAACCATTCTTTAAATACTATTTCTGTTAATCAACACTCCCCGTCATAGCATAACATTCCATTCGTTTACACAACATTCCTTCCCAATTCATTCTATTTCATTTGTTTCATAAGATTCCATTCAAATCCACAAAATTCCATACTACTCCTTAACTTTCAATTCCTATCCCCAATGTTCTACTCCTTTCCACATTATTCAATTGCATTCCACAGCATTCCATTCCATGCGGTAACATTCCATTCAATTCCACATCAGTCCACTGCATTCCATAACATTCAATTCCATTCAAAAACATTATTCTCGTTCTGTAAACTAACATCCCATTTCATTCATTAAAATTCTGTTCTATTAATCCACATTCCCCTTTATACCATAACATTCTATTCGATTACACAACATTCTTTTCCAATTCTTTCTATTTCATTCTATTTCATAAGATTCCATTCCAATCCACAATTCCATTCCATTCTTTTACCTTCCATTGCTTTCCCTAACATTCTATTCCTTTCCACAAAATTCCATTGCTTTCCACACATTCCATTGGTTTCCCTAACATTATATTCTTTCCACAATATTCCATTGCATTCCAAAACATTCCATTCCATTTGATTTCGTTCCAACACTTTATTCCCATTCTTTTACAAAACATTCCATACCATTCTTCAAAACTCGGTTCTAAAAATCAACATTGCACTTCATACCATAACATTCCATTCGATTACACAACATTACATACCGTTTCAAACACTCTTTATCATTCTATTGCATAGGATTCCATTCTAATCCACAAAATTCCATTATACTCCTTAACTTTCCGTTCCTTTCCACAACATTCCATTGCATACCTCAGGATGCCATTCCACTCTTTAACATTCCTTTCAATTGCACATCATTCAATTCCATTCTGTAACGTTTGTTTCCATTGAAACACATTATTCCTGTTCTGTAACCTATCATTCCATTCCATTCTTCAAAATTCGGTTCCATTAATCAACATTGACCTTCATACCATGACATTCCATTCTATTATACAACATTCCATTCCATATCAATAATTCTATTCCATTCTATTCCATAAGACTCCATTCCAATCCACAAAATTCCATTCCATTCTTTTAACTTCCATTCTTTTCGTAACACTCTATTCCTTTCCAACACATTCCATTCCATTCAACAGCATTACATTCCATTCCACAACGTAGAATTCCATTATATAACATTCGACTCAATTCGAACACGTTATTCTGATTATTACCTCACATTCCATTCCATTCTCCAAAATTCGGTTCTATTAATCAACATTGCACTTCATAACTGAACATTCCATTCCATAACAGAATATTTTATGTCATTCGATTGCATAATATTCCATTCCAATCCACAAAACTCCATTCCATTCCTTCACCATCCATTCCTTTCCCCAAATTTCTATCACTTTCCCCAACAATCCATTGCATTCCACAGCATTCCATTCCTGTCCATAACATTCCCTTCAATTCCACATCATTCCATGCCATTTCGTAACTTTCTCTTCTATTAAATCACATTATTCCCGTTCTTTCACTTAACATTCCATTCCATTCTTTAATTTTCAGTTCCATTATTCAACATTACACTTCATACCAAAGCATTCCATTCCATTTCACAGCATCCCATTCCATTTCAATCATTCTATTTCATTCTATTGCATATGATTGCATTCCAATACACAAAATTCCATCCATTCCTTAACCTTTCCCCGACATTCCATTCCATTAATCGGCATTGAATTCAATTCCGTAACTTTCCATTGCATTCCAAAATATTCCATTCCATTCCATAACATTCGACTGAATTTGAACTCATTATTCAAATTCTGTTACAAAATATTCCATGCCATTCATTAAAATTATGTTCTATTAATGATTCCCATTCATACCATAATAATCCATTTCATTACACAACATTCCATTATATTTCAAACCTTCTATATCATTCTACTGCATACGATTCCATTCCAATACACAAAATTCCATTCCACTCCCTAACCTTCCTTTCCTGTCCCAAACTTTCTATTCCTTTCCACAACATGCCATTGCATTCCACAGCATTCCATTACATTCCTTATCATTCCATTGAATTCCACAACATTCAATTCCACTCCGTTACATTTGTTTCCACTCAAACACATTATTCCCATTCTGTAACCTAACATTCCATTCGATTCTTTAAAATTCTGTTCTATTAATCAACATTACCCTTTATACCATAACATTCCATTCCATTACACAACATTCCTTCCGATTCATTCTATTTCACTCTGTTTCATAAGATTCCATTCCAATCCACAAAATTCCGTTCCATTGCTTGAACTTCCATTCATTTCCCAACACTCTATTCCGTTCCACAAGATTCCATTCCATTCCACAACATAGCAATCCATTCCATAACATTTGACTCCATTCGAACACGTTATTCCGATTATTACCTAACATTGCGTTCCATTCTTCAAAATTCGGCTCTGTTAATCAACATTCCAATGCATACCATACCATTCCATTCCATAACACAACACTGTATTTCATTCAATTGCATAACATTCCATTCCAATCCGCAAATTTCCATTGCATGCCTTCACACGCCATTCCTTTCCCCAAATTTCTATTGTTTTCACAACATTCCATTGCATTTCACAGTATTTCATTCCTGTCCATAACATTCCATTCAATTCAAAATATTCCATGCCATTCCATAACTTTCGATTCCATTCAAACACATTATTCCCTTTCTTTCACCTAACATGTCATTCCAGTCTTTAATATTCAGTTCTTTTAATCAACATTCCACTTCATACCATAACATTCCATTTCATTTTACAGCATCCCATTCCATTTCAAACATTCTATTTCTTTCTATAGCATAAGATTCCATTCAAATCCACAAAATTCCATTCCATTCTGCAACTTTTCCACAACATTGAATTTCATTCCACATCCTTGCATTCAATTTTTAACATTCCATTCAATTCCATAACATTCTATTTTCTCATCAAGATTCCACTGCATTCCACATCATTCCATTCAATTCCATAAATTTCCATTGCATTCCAAAATATCCCATTCCATGCCATTACATTCGATTCCATTACAACACATTATTCCGATTCTGTTGCATAACATTCCATTCCATTCTTTGAAATTTGGACCTATAAATCTATATTCCACTTCATAGTATAACACTCATTCAATTACATAACATTCCTTTCCAGTTCATTCTATTTCATTATTTGCATAAGATTCCATTCCAATCTAAAAAATTCCATTCCATTCCTTAACCTCCCATTGCTTTCCCTAAAATTCTATTCTTTCCCCTACATTCCATTGCATTCCCCAGCATCCAATTAAATTCCAAAAATTCCATTGCATTCCAAATTATTGCATTCCTTTCTATTCCATTCTATTCCATTCCAACACATTATTCCCATTCTTTTACAAAACATTCCATTCCGTTCTTCATAATTCGGTTCTATTAATCAACATTGCACTTCACACCATAACATTTCCTTCGATTATACTGCATTCCAGTCCATTTTGAACATTCTCTTTCATCCATTCCATAACATTCCTTTCCAATCCACTAAGTTCCATTCCATTTCTTTAACTTCCATTCCTTTCCAACACTCTATTCCTTTCCACAACATTCCATTGCATTCTATTAATCAACATTGCACTTCAGACCATAACATTTCCTTCGATTATACTGCATTCCAGTCCATTTTGAACATTCTCTTTCATCCATTCCAAAACATTCCTTTCCAATCCACTAAGTTCCATTCCGTTTCTTTAACTTCCATTCCTTTCCAACACTCTATTCCTTTCCACAAAATTCCATTGCATTCCACAGCATTCCATTCCATTTCAAAACATTCCATTCCATTCCACAACATTCGACTACATTCGAAAATTTTATTCCGATTTTTATGTAAAATTCCATTCCATTCTTTGAAATTCCGTTCTATTATTCAACATTCTACTTCATACCATAACATACTTTTCCATTCAACAACATTCCATTCCATCTAAAACATTCTATTTCATTCCATTCCATATGATTCAATTCCAATCCAAAAAATTCCATTCCATTTCTTAATGTCCCATTGCTTTCCCTAACATTCTATTAGTTTCCACTACATTCCATTGCAATCCACATCATTCCATTCCATTCCACAACATTCCATTTCATTCCATAACATTCAATTCCTTTCCAAAACACTATTCCCGTTCTTTTACCTACCATTCCATTCCATTCGTCAAAATTCGGTTCCATTAATAAACATTCAATTTCATACCATAACGGTCAATTCCATTACACAACATTCCATTCCACTTAAAACATTCTATTTTATTCTATTGCATAACATTCCATTCCACAAAATTCCATTCCATTCCTTGATATCCCATTCCTTTCCCAACGTTTTATTCCTTTCCAAACCATGCCATTGCAATCCACAGCATTCCATTCCATTCCTTAACGTTCCATTCAATAATAGAACATTCAATTCCAGTGCATAACATTGATTCCATTCAAACACATTATTCCCATTCTTTCACTTAACATTTCATTCCATTCTTTAAAATTCAGTTCGATTAATCAACATTCCAATTCATACCATAACATTCCATTCCATTTCACAACGTCCCATTCCTTTTCAAACATTAAATCTCATTCTATTGCATAAGATTCCATTCCAATACACAAAATTCCATTCCGTTCCCGAACCTTTCCCCAACATTCCATTCCATTAAACGGCCTTACATTCATTCCATAACTTTTCATTGCATTCATAACATTCCGTTCCATTCCTAAACCTTCGATTCCATTCCAGAACATTGTTCACATTCTGTTAAAAAATATTCCATGCAATTCATTAACATTCTGTTCTATTAATCAACATTCCCTTTCATACAATAACATTCCATTTGATTACACAACATTCCATTATATTTCAAACATTCTATATCATTCTACTGCATACGATACCATTCCTATCCACAAAATTCCATTCCACTCCTTAACCTTCAATTCCTGTCCCCATCTTTCTATTCCTTTCCACAACATTCCATTGCATCCACAGCATTCCTTTACATTCCATAACATTCCATTGAATTCCACACATTCAATTCCATTCCGTAATATTTTCCGATTCAAACACATTACTCCTGTCCTGTAACCTAACATTACAATCCATTCATTCAAATTCTGTTCTATTAAACATTCCCCTTCATACGATAACATTCCATTTGATTACACAATATTACATTCCGCTTCAAACATTCTATTTCATTCTCTTTCATAAGATTCCATTCCAATCCACAAAATTCCATACCATTCCTTAAATTTCCATTCCTTTCCCAAGCGTTCTATTCTTTTTCACAAAATCCATTGCATTCCACAGCATTCCGTTCTATTCCGTATCATTCCATTCAATTCCACAACATTCCATTCCATTCTGTAACATTTGATTACATTCAAACACATTATTCGCGTTCTGTAACCTTACATTCCATTCCATTCGTTAAAATTCTGTTCTATTAATTAACATTCCCCTTTGTACCATAACAGTCCATTCGATTACACAATATTCCTTTCCAATTCATTCTATTCCATTCTGTTTCATAAGATTCCATTCCAATCCAGAAAATTCCATTCCATTCCTTAATTGCCATGCCCTTCCCAAACGTTCTATACATTTCAAGAACATTCCATTGCATTCCGCACATTCTATTCCATTCCAAACAAGTCATTTAATTCCACAGCATTCCAATCCATTCCATAACTTTGTTTACATTCAAACACATTATTCCCGTTTTGTACCTAACATTCCATTCCATTCTTTAATATTCTGTTCTATTAATCAACATTCCACTTCACACAATAGCTTTCAATTCCATTTCACAGCATCAAATTCCATTTCAAACATTCTATTCCATTTTTTTTTATTATAATTTATTTTATTATAATTAATTTACAAATACATGGGCAATATTACGATTATTAAACTAACCCTTCATCAGGTCCCCCCCACCAACCCCATTACAGTCACGGTCCATCAGTGCAGGGAGATGCTATAGAATCACTACTTTTCTTCTCTGAGTTGTACTTCCCTCCCCGTGCCTTCTAAACATTACATCTGATAATTGTAATGCCCCATTTCCCACTTATCCCTCGCTTCCCGCCCATTTTCCCCAGTCCCTTTCCCTTTGGTAACTATTAGTCCGTTCTTGGGTTCTGTCAGTCTGCTGCTGTTTTGTTCCTTCAGTATTTTTTCTTTGTTCTTATACTCTACATATGAGTGAAATCATATGATACTTGTCTTTTTCGGCTTGACTTATTTCACTGAGCATAATACCCTCTAGCAACATCCATGTTGTTGCAAATCGTAGGATTTGTTTTCTTCTTATGGCTGAATAATATTCCATGGTGTATATGTACCACTTCTTCATTATCCATTCATCTACTGATGGACACTTAGGTTGCTTCCATTTCTTGGCTATTGTAAATAGTGCTGCAATAAACATTGGGGTGCATCTGTCCATTTCAAATTGGGCTGCTGCATTCTTAGGGTAAATTCCTAGGAGTGGAATTCCTGGGTCAAATGGTATTTCTATTTTGAGTTTTTTGAGGCACCTCCATACTGCTTTCCACAATGGTTGAACTAATTTGCAGTCCCACCAGCAGTGTAGGAGGGTACCCTTTTCTCCACATCCTCGCCAACATTTGTTTTTTTTTGTGTTTTGGATGTTGGCCATCCTCACTGGTGTGAGGTAATACCTCATTGTGGTTTTAATCTGCATTTCTCTGATGATTAGCGATGTGGAGCATCTTTTCATGTGCCTGTTGGCCATCTGAATTTCTTCTTTGGAGAACTGTCTATTCATGTCCTGTGCCCATTTCTTAATTGGATTATTTGCTTTCTGTTTGTTAAGGTGCATGAGTTCTTTATATATTTCGGATGTCAACCCTTTATCAGATATGTTTTTTATGAATATATTCTCCCATACTGTAGGATGACTTTTTGTTCTACTGATGGTTTCCTTTGCTGTAAAGAAGCTTTGCAGCGTGATATAGTCCCACTTGTTCATTTTTGCTTTTGTTTCCCTTTCCTGGGGAGATATGCGCATGAAGAAGTTGTTCATGTTTAGGTCCAAGAGAATTTTGCCTGTATTTTTTTCTAAGAGATTTATGTTTTCATGACTTACATTCAAGGCTTTGATCCACCTTGAGTTTACCTTTGTGTATGGGGCTAGACAGTAGTCCAGTTTCATTCTCTTACATGTAGCTGTCCAGTTTTTCCAAAACCAGCTGCTGAAGAGGCTGTCATCTCCCCATTGTATATCCCTGGCACTTTTATCAAATATCAATTGACTGTATATGTTTGGGTTAATGTTTGGATTTTCTATTCTGTTCCACTGGTCTGTGGGTCTCTTTTTGTGCCAATACCAAGTTGTCTTGTTTACTGTGGCTTTGTAGTAGAGCTTGAAGTCAGGGTCTGTAATTCCCCCTGTTTTATTCCCCCTTCTCAGGATTGGTTTGACTATTCAGGGTCTTTTGTGGTTCCATATGAATTTTAGAATAATTTGTTCCAGTTCATTGAAGAAAGCTGTTGGTATTTTGATAGGGATTGCATTGAATCTGAAGATTGCTTTAGGTAGTATAGCCATTTTCACAATATTTATTCTTCCTAGCCAAGAGCATGGGATGCATTTCCATTTGATAGTGTCCTCTATAATTTCTCTTTGGAGTGTCTGTGGTTTTCAGAGTACAGGTCTTTCACTTCCTTGGTTAGGTTTATTCCTAGGTATTTTATTCTTTTTGATGCAATTGAGAATGGAATTGTTTTTCTGATTTCTCTTTGTGTTATTTCATCATTATTGTATAGGAAAGCAACAGATTTCTGTATGTTAATTTTGTATCCTGCAACTTTGCTGAATTCAGATATTAGTTCTTGTAGATTTGGAATGGAGTCTTTAGGGTTTTTTATATACAGTATCATGTCATCTGCAAATAGTGATAATTTGACATCTTCTTTACCAATCTGGATGCCTTGTATGTCTTTGCATTGTCTGATTGCTGTGGCTAGGACCTCCAGTACTATGTTGAATAACAGTAGAGAGAGTGGTCATCCCTGTCTTCTTCCTGATCTTAGATGAAAAGCTTTCAGCGTCTCGCTGTTAAGTATGATGTCAGCTGTAGCTTTGTCATATATAGCCTTTATGATGTTGAGGCACTTGCCGTCTATACCCATTTTGTTGAGGGTTTTAATCAGGAATGGATGCTGAATTTTGTCAAATGCTTTTTCAGCATCTACGGAAATGATCATGTGGTTTTTGTTCTTCTTTTTGTTGATATGGTGGATGATATTTATGGATTTTCGAATGTTGTTCCGTCCTTGCATCCCTGGGATGAATCCCACTTGATCATGTTGTATGATCCTCTTGATGTATTTTTGAATTCGGTTTGCTTATATTTTGTTGAGTATTTTTGCATTTACGTTCATCAGGGTTATTGTTCTGTAATTTTCCTTTTTGGTGATGTCTTTGCCCGGTTTTGGTATTAGAGTGATCCTGGCTTCATATAATGAGTTTGGAAGTATTCCCTCCTCTTCTATTTTTTGGAAAACTTTACGGGGAATCAGTGGTATTTCTTTTCTATATGTCTGGTAGAATTCAGAGGTGAATCCATCAGGCCCAAGGGTTTTGTTCTTGGGTAGTTTTTTGATTACCAATTCGATTTGGTCACTGGTGATTGGTCTGTTTAGTTTTTCTGTTTCTTAGTAGGTCAGTCTTGGAAGGTTGTATTTCTCTAAGAAGTTGTCCATTACTTCTATGTTTTCCAGCTTGTTAGCATATAGATTCTCATAATATTCTCTTACGATTGTTTGTATTTCTGTGGGGTCTGTCGTCATTTTTCCCTTCTCATTTCTAATTGTGTTTAGGTGTGTAGATTCTCTTTTTCCCTTAATGAGTCTGGATAGGGGTTTATCTATTTTGTTTATTTTTTCAAAGAACAAGCTCTTCTTTTTATTGATTCTTTCAATTGTTTTATCCTTCTCAATTTTATTTATTTCTTCTCTAATCTTTATTATGTCCCTCCTTCTGGTGACTTTGGGCCTCATTTGTTCTTCTTTTTCCATTTTCAGTAATTGTGCCTTTAGGCTATTCATTTGGGAATGTTCTCTTTCTTTAATTTGGCCTGGATTGCAATATACTTTCCTCTTAAAACTGCCTTTGCTGCATCCCACAGAAGTTGTTGTTGTCATTATTCTCCATATAGTCTTTGATTTCTGTTTTGATTTGGTCGTTATCCCATTGTTTAATTAGGAGAGGGTTGTTAAGTCTCCATGTATTTGTGAGCCTTTTTGATTTCTATCTAAAATTTATTTCTAGTTTTATACCTTGGTGATCTGAGAAGTTGTTTGGGAGGATTTCAATATTTTTAAAATTACTGAGGTTCTTTTTGTGTCCTAGTATGTGGTCTGTTCTGTAAAATGTTCCATGTGCACTTGAGAAGAATGTGTATCCTGTTGCTGTTGGGTGTAGAGTTCTGTAGATGTCTGTTAGGTCCATCTGTTCTAGTGTGTTGTTCAGTGCCTCTGTGTCTTTACTTATTTTCTGTCTGGTTGATCTGTCCTCTGGAGTGAGTGGTGTGTTGAAGTCTCCTCATATGAATGGATTGCTGTCAATTTCCTCCTTTAATTCTGTTAGTATTTGTCTCACATATGCTGGC
>JAVSCE010020648.1:0-26405 GCA_032199065.1 Smutsia gigantea
ATGGATAACAGTCAAAAGCACTAACTAATGAATGAATTAATTGAAAGCAGTGATTATCAGTCCCCCTAAAAACTGGCTTTTGTATGTTTACAAAATGTCTCTAGAATGAAGAACTTGAGCATTCCATAAATCAGGGTTTTTCAGACTCAGCGCTATTGACATTTAAGCCGGATCATTCTTTGCTGGGGGGCTGTCCTGCCCATTGCAGGGTGTTGAGCGCACCCCAGGCCTCTACCCACCAGCCCCTCTCCCAGTTGTGACAACCGAGAATGTCTCTGGACATTGCCACACGTACCTGGGAGGCAAAATTACCCCCAGTAGAGAACCACTGGTCTAAACCATCTTAAAATGATGAAAAGGCTTGGTCCTTAGTGTTAGCCAATCAACTTTGTAATTACAGAGTGAGTCACCTTGTTAATGAAACTAGCTTTCTCAGTGATGAGCTAAATTAAAAAAAGAAAAGACTAAATTTCCCAACCGGCTGAGTGCAAGGTGCTGAGGTAGACCAGGGTATTGGGATAAGGGTCATGCCGTTTGTAAAATAACTTAGCCTGCAGAAAAGGGCCCAGTCTACTCTTTAACTTAATCTATAGGCTGTTCTTCCTCTTCTTCCCTCCTCTTAATCAATTAAGTAACTTTGTAACCAGGACCGGAGATAGACCTCTGAAGTGTAAATGAACCTGTGTGGATAAAGAATGCCAAGATCTGGTCAACACAGTCGCCTAAATAACCCTATTCTTAAGACAAAACTTCAAAGGAATTATAAATCACCTGTTTACATCATGCCTCCAAAAGGCCCTATAAAACCCCAAACCCTTAAGTGCATCTCATTTCTGAGGTTGCCCACATTCCCCTTTCTTCAAGTGTGTACTTTTAAAATAAAGAATCCTCACTGTTCAACTTACTGCATTTTGTCTCTGCACTCTTCCAGTGGTGTCCACTTTGCTATTTCATTCTATTTTCCAGACTTAAGCACAAGTCTTCACTCTGTTTCTGTTTTACTCCAGATAAGTAGGGAGGGGCTACTGAGATCTCTGATTTGGGCTTGCAAGTTCCTGTCACCTGGGAGACCCAGACAGGACTGCAGCTGTCAGCTGTATGACCATGCTCTTTAGTAGCCTGCCTGAAAAATCTCCTTTCTTTGCCTTTGGGAAGTTCTCAGAACATAATCTCACTCATCCAGTCTCTGCGGCTCCCCCATATCCTGAGGTAGTAGGTAGGTGCTTAGTCCCCATGCCGTGCAGATCCAAGTGGACACTGGACACCAGGTGACCCTGGCTTTCGAAGCTGGCAAGGGATTTGCCCAATGATAATTAGCAGTTCAGTGAGCTTCCCTTTCCTCCCTCTGCTCTTCCTTGCTCTCTGCTGCCTGCAAAGCAGCTGCCATTCCCTGCTACTCTTGCTTTAATGAATTCCTTCCTTACCTACACTCATCTGGCCTCTGGAGAATTTTTTCTCGTTCAGAGTCAAGAACCCTCTCTCCCCATCCAGGTTGAGGTTTTTTACCTAGTGCACAGGGAGAGATCTCCTCAGATGCAGCTTACCCCGGAACAGGGCCACTTTCCTGTCTCAAAGGGCAGTGTGACGCAGTAGTTCAGAAACACTGCTGCAGCCAGATGCCTGTCCGCAAACCGCCTGTCTAGCTACTAGAAGGTACGTGGCTTTGGGCAAGACACCGTCCTCATTCCCTTGTCTGTAGGATGTGGGTAACCACAGCTCCTACCTCCTAAAGTGACGGGGAGAGAAAAGGAGCTGATGTATGGCAAGCACTTTAGAAGGGTGCTGGGTTACGGGCAAGCACTCCTGGTGGGCTTGACATACTCATTCATAGTCACTTCTCTGGGTCTCACTGGCCACACCCAGCACTTGGATTCGGCGGGCCCCTCCTCAGGTGCCGCATGAAGGGAAGGTCAGGGGAGACTCGGGGTGGGAGCTAAGCTTGTCATTTTACCATCCCAGCCCTCTGCTCCTCATCTCAGCACTCAGACTGCCGCAAGCCACACTGATGTCTCGGCGGGGACCCTGTCTGGGCTTGCAGACTTTTGCAGAAAAGGACAGACATGCCCACTTTGGAGACGATACACAAATTCAGGCAGCCTGCCACCTGCCTTTGTCTTGCGCTTCTCCTCTGAGGGTTACCCTGACATCCCAACATCAAAACAATGCGCTTCGGCACCTATTCTGGAGAGGAGACCTCTTCTCCTCTTTTTAAGAAAAAAAACACGAACACACAAAACCAATTAAAGCCATCGCACGAAGCCAGCCAACTGGGCCTTTAAAAAATCACCACCAGGTAGCTGTTTACAAGCTGAACAAATAATTACTCTGCCATGAGGAAGAAAAGTATTAATTAAAGCTATTCATTAAACCAGCCTCACCATTCTGTGGGGTTTATCTCTTGGAAGTGTCAGCCAGAGGTTAGGGGCGGATTAACGCACAATGAGGGCTTTGCCAGTTAAATCTCCTCCTTGAGGTTAGCTTTTAATAATAAAGTTGTCATTAAAAGAAAGAATTTAATGGTTTTAATTGGGTTTAATTACTTGGAAACTCCTGGAAAACAGATCAGCTTGTTTAAGAGAGGAAGACAAGAAAATGATGGTTGTAAAGAAAAAAATAGGTTGATTCACATGTTTAAACAGCAAAGTTAAGAAAAAAACAACAACCCAACTTGGCTTCTTTGTTTCCTAGGACACAGAAAATAGAAAAGCTCTTCTTAGCTCAGCAAATGGGTTTATCTGTACTAACAAGAACTTTACCAAAAAAACTAGGATAAACCACATCATCACTGCATCATAAAAGAGTCAAACCGACTACAAATGATAAAATCAGGGTCAAATTCAAAAGAACAAACAAAGATGTCTACACTGGTTCCTCTTCTGGAGTTTTATGCAACTATTCAGACTCATATATATTTTTTAATCCTTTGAAAAATGTTCTTTCAGTTGGTAGTGTCTAGTAGCTTTTAATGCATTTTTCTAGGATGTAAATTTAAAGGCAAAAAGTAGTAAGTAAGTAGATGAACTGAGCAGTGAACGTGGAGTCGGGGGATCACCTGTCCTGATTTGCCCGAACTGTGGGGTTTCCTGGGACTTGGGACTTTGACACTGTGATGGTTTGTGTTGGGAGCGATGAAGAATGACAAGCACCCCATTAACCACTACCAGGGAACCTAAAGAACAGGAGGAGGGTACAAGGGAACAACCCTTCTGAGTAGCAAAATCAATTTCCTCTTAAATGGCGACAGTGTGCTCAGCATACTGTCCTCTGGGCTCCCGAGCATCTGTGGAGGGGTCTGAGCAAGAGCAAGAGGTCACTGCATGGGGCTCCTTCCAGTCCCCAGGGTACTGTCCCCACAGACATCCATCAGGACCCAGGGCTCCTCTTCTTCCACACCCCAGTTTAGCTGTCAATGTGCAGCCTGGTTCAGGGGGACAGAAATTCATGCATTCATCCAACAAATATTTATGGAGTGTCTTCTACAGGCCTGGCATTGCTCTAGGCACTGGGATGAAGCAGCAAACTCATAAATGAATAAAACAAGATTTATAGTATGTCTGATGGCAGGGCTGCTGTGTATGGCTATACAGGTTGTGCACTGTACAACTCCAGAGGCATCATCCACAGAGACCACCATCAAAGTGGTGCCTCATGGAGCTGGGCTCTGCACATTCTGCATGACAGTGTTCCCTGCCAGGGAGTAATAAATTCCATTGAAAAAATACAGCACAGGATCTGTTTCATGTGGGCTGTACAGGAGGAGGTGTTAGAATTTCATGGATGGTCAGGAAGGAACTCACTGAGAAGACTGCATCTAAGCAGATTTTCAGGAGGAAAGGGAGGAAGCCACGTGGGAAGAAGAACATTTCAGACAAAGGGAACCAAGTGTTCCAAGGCCTTGAGGTGGGAGTGTGAGAGTGTCTGGCCGGTCCGAGTACTATTGAGGAGACCAGCGTGGCAGAGGCAGAGTGAGGGAGGGGAGGAGTCCTAGAACAAGAGGTCACAGAGGTAATCTGCCAGACCCCGTGGGGCCATGTCTAAGGGCACGGACCCTGGTCCCTGGGCCAATTTACACTTCAACTTCATATGTTTACTGAACACCTGTTATGTGTTGGGTAAGACCATGCAGGCTCTTGGCCTCACATGGCTTACAACATACATGTGGAAGTGAGTGTCTGCTGTTCCTGTCTGTCCAGCATCCATCCCACTTTCTGGTAGTAGCATCCTAAGTGTTTTTTGGGAAGCCAGAACTTCATCACACCCTATCTGTGTTGTTCTGAGGGGGCTGATCCCACCCACCCATCCTGAGTGACTGGTTCAAGCCAAGCCAAGGAGAGCTCAGTCTGAGACTTGGTTAGAACTATTGGGAAAGAGGTATTCTCTTTTCACTGGGCTCTTTGAGCTGGCAGGATGTTGGTCTTGTGCTGGTTGGGGACATTTTGCCTCCATAAATGAAAAGAGTGAAGAAACCAGAAGAAAATAGGGCAAAGAGATGAAGAGAGACAGTTCTATGGACACTGCCTGAGCTCCTGGATTCAGCTATGCCTGAAGCCAAATATTCCTGAACATTTTGGTTGTAAATGCTGATTCACTTTTCCACTGAAGTCGGCTTGAGTTGGGTTTCTAATACTTAAAAAGTGAAAGGAAATTAATTTGACAACTAATTATGGGGCACATAGCCTGAGCTGTGCTACAAATAGGGATATAGAGAGAACTAAAACATAGTCACCATCCCTGCACTTGAGGAGTTCAAGTCTAGACGAGTAAATGGGTGATAAAATACCTAGCGATTAAGGCTACAATAGCAGCAAGTACAGGGTGCAAAAGGAACGTCCTGGAGAGACACCTAACCCAGTGTAGTCAAGGAAAGCTTCTTGGAGGCAGGGATGTCTAAGATAAGACCTGAAGGCTGAATAAGCATTAGTTGGGCAAATGGGTGGTGAGTGGGAAAAACATTTCTGGCAGAGGGAACAGCATGGATAAAAGCCTGGAGTTTGTTGGCACAACTTCAAGGCTGTAGCCTAAGATATAAAGTTGAGAGTCTGAGAGATGACACAGGAAAGGATAAAAGGAGCTAAGTCATGAAGGGTCTGAAAGCCTGCCCAGAGAGTTTAGACTTTATTCTGTGGATGAGGCACAAAAGACATGACCTATCGAGACTAAGCAGCTCGTGTAAATGAGGGAAATGGCTCAGGTGAAACACATGGCCTTGGTGGTCTTTCATTTTCCAACTCATGATGCAAGAAATATTTCACTTTCCCCCTACCTCTTAGAGAAAGACAACAGTGCAAGAGAGATAGTAATGACAACTGATATTTGGCCTTACTTAGTATTAGAGAAGCAACAGGGAGTGCTAAGGACTGTGGCAAACTGGAGACCACCTGCCTCAGTTAAAGGGGGGCAGCTGCTAGCAGCTCCAGCCAAGGGGTGCCATTTGGGATTGTAGGTGCAGAATGGCCATATCTTCTGATTTTTCAAGAGAACCCAGAAATCTGATTTTTTATGTGAAATCTCCCAATTTTAAGTTCTGGCAACTCATGAAAAAATATGTTTGAAAATCAGGAATGTCCTGCAGACCCCCTGTGGTGTGATGTCGGGTGTGGGGAGGAACTACATGGGACTGAACTGCATTGAACTGAAGGTTTGGAAGTTGGCCATGGAACATGGGGGCCTTGTTATCAGCCCTGGTCTGCTCGCGTGGCAGAGGGTCTCAGAACGGCCTTTGCACTACTGGGTCTGATGCCTGCTCTGCCACTGATGGGCTTGGGAGTCTTGGGCAGGGCCTCTGTTCTTCTGGTAGAATGGGGAGCACCCACACCTACTTTGACCAAGGAGATGACTCATGACCGGCACAATGCATGCGGGAGAGATTTACAGTTTTTATTCCTATAACTGAAGACTCTGGGTAAGGGTTATATGCTACAAACTGAAAGTCACCAGGAAAGTTAAATACTCTTTTTTTGTTTTTAGCTCCACACATAAATTTGACAATCAGTGCAATGGACCAATTCCTCAAAAAACCACAAACTACCAAAACTCACCCAGAATGAAAGAGCTGCAAGTATTAAAGGAATTGAATTCATATTTAAAAGCCTCCTGGAAAGCAAAATCTCCAGGTCCACTGGAGGAGCCTACCAAACATTTCAAGAAGAATTAGCACCAATTCTCCCCAATCTCTAACAGAAAAGAAGAGGAAGCAATACTTCCCAACTCATTATATGAGGCCAGTATTACCCAGACACCAAAACCTGACGAAGAGAGTATTAAAAAAAAAAAAGCCTAAGTTTTCAAGTGAGAAATGCTCATCATTTACCAGCAGTAGGTCGTGTGTTCCTACAGCAGTACCCACAGTGCCCTTTGGGAAGCGTCAGGTGATTCTCAGACTGGTCTTTTGTGCTCAGTGGGGCAGGAATTATTACTCCAGTTTTACAGATGAGCAAAAACCTCCAGCTAGTTCCAGAATATTTTCATCAGCTCAAAAGGAAACCCCATACCCCTGGAGCGGATATTCCCTATTCCCCTCTCCTCCCAGGCCCTGGTAACCGCTGAACTGTGTTCCATCTCTATGGATTTAGCTATTCTGGGTCTTTCATACACATGGCATCTCAGGACGTATGACCTTTTGCGTCTGGCTTCTTTCACTCAGCAGAACGTTTTTGGGGTTCGTCCATGTTGCCGCATGTATCAGTCCTCCATGCCTTATTATGGCTGAAAAATACTCCATTGTGTGAATACCCTAAAATGTGTTTATCCATTCATCCGTTGACGGACATTTCCAAAGAGATTCTTAAACTGCGTATTTTTACTTTGAATTAGGCTCCATGGGAGGAACTGCATTGGAGCTTTTCTGCCTCCGCCACCAGAAGGTCCCAAGAGTTCTCTAACTCATGGAGGAAATGTAGGAAGCAGGCATGGTGGAGAGACCCTCCTCTTCCCTGTCAAAGTCAGCTCCCAATACAGCCGTGCTGACACCTTCCTGCCATTCACCAAGTGACACCCTCATCACCAAAGGCTCCTGGGAATGCCAGCGATCTTTGGACAACTCAGGAGCCCTATTGTTGGGAAATAAGTACCGTAAAAAGTGCAGGTGGGGCGCTGGGGGAGACAGTGTCTCAACCTGCTAGTTAAGTGTAAAGGAAAATTGTTCCCATTATTTAGGTTTGCAGGGTGCCTGGGATTTTTTTTTCACCACTTATCATTGTGAGCAGCAACCCCTATATTTACAGAAGACAAAAGAGCTTCTCATTCTTAACCCAACCAATAATTTGTTGTAAGTTTTGCATAGGAGATTTAAATCCCTCTTATTATTATTATTTTCCAGACGCCCTTCAGCATTCATTGAAAGGCAGGGCTAGAGAAGGAAAAAAAAAAAAGTTGGCAAAAGAAGTCGGGGAAGCAGTCGGCATTTGTTAAATTTGTGGGTGGAAAATTCGTACTAAGCAGGAGTCTTAACGCGTTTGAGAAAACCCTCCGCCTAGATTAAGTGCGTCTGTGGGAAACGGTCTCCCTCCGAGCAGAAGAGAACACAAGGCTTCAAAGAAAGTCTCTGCTAATGAGCACTTTTGTGGCAATCCCAAACCATCTCTAAAATATATTTTATGTTGGAAATAATCCTTTAATGTTTTAAAATACATAAGCAGAGGCACTTGGCATGGAGACCCACAGGCTCAGGGAAGCACTATTACAGGGGATTAAATCTACAAAGGGTCCCACCTCCTGCCCGTGGCCCCTCCGACTGTCATTTACCTCTAGGACATCTTTCAAAGCATTTCCAACCTCTTCCTCACCCGCCCCCGCCAGAATGACAACTGCAGATGTTCGCTTCTTACCCTCATTGGATGGGATGAAGTGACTGGTTAAGTCACCATCCCTACTCCTACAAGGAAAATAATCTGCTCGGGAAGGCCACTTAAAGTCACCTTTCTTTATTAGCCACAAAGACTAAATATTTTTAACTTAACTGAAAAGAGAGCTGGAGGGGGGTAAAAAGATTTAAATGCAAGGTTTAACCCCCAGTGGGGGAAAGAAATCTCCAACTTCCTCAGAAAATCCTTTCCAAATTGTATTCATCTTGACTTAATCCACATCTACCGAGTGAATTAGGCAGTATTTATTTTGAAAATCTATTTTATAGAGTTCCAAGGACTCTGTTTTCCTTGGGCAGGGCTGACTCCATTTCAGAGCTGGAGGCCACTGCAAGGGCCCAGCCAGGCCTTTAAACTTCCAAGGTGCTTGCCTCACATGGCTAACAAAATGTAAATAAACACAGCTGAGCCTTTGGAAGGAGAAATTGGAAGGTTTTCTCATTAAAGAAATAAAATAAACAGATGTCCTTAAGCACTTTGGCTTGTGTTTGTCAAAGGATGGAAAGCTCTAGATGTCTGAATGGCAGAAGTGAATTCGAGCTACATCTCAAGGTAGACGGGCGGCGGGGGGGAAAGAAAGAAAAGGAAAGAATCTGTGGTCCTCTGAATTAACTAATAGTCCTCCAGGGAGGGCACTTTTGATTTGAACCGTAGCAACTTCTACAAATAGTTTTTAACTGCTGGGTCATAAAACCGGGGTTTTTTATTTCTTCTCAGTTTGTAAAGCAGTAACGGACAGGCCACGCCGTGTATGGCCAACTGGATCTGATTGAATCCTGATGGCGTTGCGCTGGGTATTGGATTCCGGAATCTGAGCCGGAATCACGTAATAACACCCTTGGAAGGTGGGGGAAGACCGTGGCTGGTTGGAGGGGGCAGAGGGGCCATGGGGTGGGGGCTTAAGCCAAGATCTTCCAGGCTCTGCTAGATACACAAAGAGGTCGACGGGCTGGCTGGATCTAGGAGAAAAGCCATTACCAGGTGAATTCATGGCTTATGTCTTGCTTCACAGGCTAATGTGTGAACAAATCAAGTTTAAATGTCCATTCCGGTTCAGTCCATCCGTGGTGGGACCTGAGACTCTGCGTTTCTAACAGCTCCCTGGAGATGAGGGGCCCAAGGCCACACTACGGGTAGCCAGGAGGGCTTATGTAACAACAGGGCTGTGGCAAAGAGGAGTTGCAGTTCCTGTAAGAAGCAATTGTGAAGAAGTCTGAACATTCAGAGCTCCTCAGTGTCTTGCTTTGGGTGTCCTCCAAAGTAGACCTTGTGCCTAGGGTTCAAGTGCAAGCTGGGAGGTGACCCTAGGAAGCATTGGAGGCAAGTACAGAAGTGAGGGGGAGCAGAAGGAAGTCAACAAGTGTGGGCCAGTGAGCAGTCCACTACTGTGGACAACCGGGGCTCTGTCCCTCTAGCGACATCTGTGAAGAACACCCCGAGTGTCACAGGTACTTGCAGAGGGAAGCCATCATGCCTATGGGGATGGGAAGGGCTATGAGTGGGACATTAAAAGTACTGATGAAAATTCTATCTTAGCCATCTAATGATGACCATGGTGATTTTACTCTGTAATCAAATAATCACACCATGAGATAAGTAACTGAAACCGTGTTATGGCAAGCCCCTTGGGCTATGAGTCGTCACAGGGTGTTTAGACTGGTCAGGAAGGTTGGAGAGCCTTTCCTAAGGATGAAACCCTTCTGCAGTTGGAAGAAGGTGGGGATTTAAACCACACTGAGTGACTAGAAGTCCCAGCCATGGTAACAGAGCCTCAAGATAGATCTTCCCTAGGAATTAAGTAGCGTGCAGTTTAAGGCATTGTTTGGAACCACCTGACTAAGCTTGGAACTCAACTGGAGGGAACCAGGGACTCTTGTGTCCCAGAGTCCACACAGAGGACCCGGAGGGCATGAGCACCAGTGATTTCTGCCTCATATGTGCCACATTGGTGGGACACTGCCTGGCATTGGTGGGGCACAAACATAAATGCCCCTAGGGGTGAAGGAAGCACCACACACGTGGAATTGCTCACAGCCTGCAGCCCGGGTGTGATGTGATGCTCCGTTCTCAGGAGGGGGGCTGCGGTGAACCCTGGGGCATATGTCCTGTCAAAGGGTCCCCACTTTTTGAAAGCTCAAGCCTGGTGTTGTCAGACCTCCCCATTTTCCAAGAAAGCGAGACATCCAGGTTTTATGTAAACTATTTAGTTAAAAAATATTGGCAATGAATTTAGAACTTAAGGGTATGTTTGGGGACCAATGTAAACCTGTCTTCATGCCAGATTCGGTCCCCACATGGTCAATAAAAAACCTCTTATCTCTTCAGAATGAGCAAGGTGTGGCCCTTTAAAGAGGTGGTGTGGAGGGAATTCTGCTCAGGCAGACATCAAGGGCCACCCCACCTGCCAAAGGGTCCCTGGCCCTCAGCCTTCCCAGAGGGACCCCTTGCTCAACACTTCACAGCCTTTGCTGAGTCCCGGCTGTGGGCCCAGCTCGGGGTAAGGCCAGGCCAGGCGGGCACCCAGCATCTTGGCCCTGGACAGATGCTGACAGGTCCCTGTCTTGTCATGTGTGTGGATATTTGTTCCCTTGAGTTCCTTGATACCCTGGAATCTCATTTCTGCAGTGCTTGCAATCACATGCAGTTAAAACTCCCTACCTGCAGGTTATTTATTTATTTGTATATTCAAAGATACTTGCCAAGCAGATGTGCCAGGCCCTGCAGGGTAGCAGGGGATGAAGCTATGAACACATCAGACGTAGTCTCTTGGAGTTCGCAATCAAGCAGAAGACCTCACTCTGGTGGATTTTAATTTTTCCCCTGAGGACATTAACGTGGATCACTGGGGATGCAATTCAAAAGCATATTGTTAAGAGCAGTGGCCCTCCGGGTCCTCTGTGTGGACTTTAGGACACAAGCGTCCCTGGTTCCCTCCAGTTGGGTTCCAAGCTTAGTCAGGTGGTTCCAAACCATGCCTTAAACTGCACGCTACTTAATTCCTGGGGAAGATCTATCTTGAGGCTCTGTTACCATGGCTGGGACTTCTGTTCACTCAGTGTAGTTTAAATCCCCACCTTCTTCCAACAGCAGTAGAAGGGTTTCATCCTTAGGAAAGGCTCGCCAACCTTCCTGACCAGTCTAAACACTCTGTGACAGCTCACAGCCCAAGGGGCTTTCATCCATTTCAAACTAGGTGACCTCGGCTGAATGACTTGACCTCTCTGAGCCTCAGTTTTTCCAGACATGGGTATTACAAGAGCAGCCATGCCTTATAGGGCTGTGGTGGGGACTCAATGAGAGAGGAGGTGTAAAGCTCAGAACAGTCCCTATAGGATGCTCAGTCACAGCTTTTGCCTGTGCTGGTAGGGAGTCGGGGTGCCTGGATGTCCTCTCCGTCGGGAGGGGCGTTTAAGGAAGACATGGGACTCTGGGATTTGGAGAAGTGGTTAGATGCAGGACTTCTCCATTGCAGCACTGTGGACACTTGGGGCCAGATAATTCCCTGTGGTTGGGGCCGTCCTGTGCACTGCGGGATGTTGAACAGCGTCCGTGGCCTCCACCCACTAGATGGCAGTGGCACCCCCCTAAGCTGTGACCACCCCAAACGGTTCTGAGATTGCCACATGTCTCTGTGGGGCAAAATGCCTCCAGTTGAGAACCCCTGAGAGCAATAGAGTTGGATGTGCAGCAACGTTTAAGGATCTAAAACCATAGAGTAGAGGGTGAAAAGTGAGAAAAACAGAGTATTTAAACAATGCCATTTACAAACATAAATGCACACAAAATAATAATGCATATTTTGCAGGAAAACAAACAAAAAGCTACATATTGAACTATGGTGGGGGGGAAGAGGCAGAGTCCAAACAGGTCTAAAAGGAAACACGCACATGAAGCAAGAAAGGGACCCTGGGTGGACAAAGCACATGAATAATGCAATGTCTGCATTTCTTAAAAAAGCAGTAGTAGTCACAGCAGAGTACTTTGCATATAGTAAATGTGCAAAAAAACAGGAGAATTTGTTCGAGAGGAATTTGTTAGTTGCCAGCAGGGGGAGAAGAGATCAGGTCCCTTCAGAGGGAAACCATAGACAGAAAATAGGACATCTAAGTAGCCCTGGGGGTGAGAATAAGGGACATGTGGCAGTTTCTAATCTGTGGTTGGTTCTGTCTTCAAAATATATCCCAACTGCTATACTTCCCACCTCCTCACCTCTACTGCCCCAGTCTAAACAACATCTTTCAGCTGGACTGTGGCAGTAGCCTCCTTACTGGTTTTCACACCTGCCCCCCTATAGTCTATCCTCCCTAGGGCAGAGCCGGAAGGATTCTTTAGAAATATGACTTAGACCCTGTCCTTCCTCTACTCCAAGCCTCCATGACTCCCACCTCGGAGTGAAAGCCGGGTGAGTCACTATCCCCCTCACTCGCTCTGCTCCAGCCATGCTAGTTTCCTTCTTGTCCTTCAAACCCACCAGGCAAACTTCTGCCTCAGGGCCTTTGCACTGGTTGCTCCTTCTGGTCTTCTACCAGACATCTGTTCCTCCACTTCCTTCAGGTCTTTATTCAAAATTCAGCTTCCCCATGAGGCCTCCTTTCCTGGCCACCTTTTCTCAAATTTAATTTCAACTCCTCCCCCTGTGATATGATACTTCATGTACTTCAAAGGACACCATCAATAAAGTGAAAAGACAACCCACAGAATGGGAGCAAATATTTGCAAATCACATATCTGATAATGGACTGGTATCCAGAATATATAAAGAACCCTTACAACTCAGCAATAAAAAGACAACCCAATTAAAAAATGGGCAAAGGATTTGAATAGGTATTTCTCCAAAGAAGATATTACAAATGGCCAATAAGCACAGGAAAACATCATTAGTCATTAGCCTAATTAGACATTAGGGAAATACAAAACAAAACCACAATGAGATATGGCTTCACATCCACTAAGAGGACTATAACTGAAAAGACAGATGATAACAAGTGTTTGTGAGCGGGTGGAGAAATTGGAACATTTATACATTGCTCACGGGGATGTAACACCATGCAACTACTCTGGAAAACAGTCTGGTAGTTCCTCAAAGCCATAAACCTAGAGTTACCGTATGACCCAGCAATGCTACTCGGGGGCATAAGAGAATTAAAACATATATCCATGCAAAAAGTTGTAGACAAAGGTTCACAGAAGCCTTATCCATAATAGCCAAAAACCCAACTGTCCATCAACTGGCTAATGGATAGAAAAATATAATATACCCATTCAATGGAAAATTATGTTGCAATCAAAAGGAATGAAGTACTGACACATGCTACAACGTGGATGAATCTTGAAAAATGATGATAAGCGAAAGAAGCCAGTCACGAAAGACTGCCTATTGTTTGATTACATTTACAAAAAATGTCCAGAAGAGACACATCTATAAAAACGGAAAGTAGATGAGTGGTTGCCAGGGTGGTGGGGAGGGGGAAATGGGAAGTGATTGTCAGTGGGTACGGGGTTCCTTTTGGGGGTGATGAAAACATTCTAAAATGAGACAGTGGTGATGGCGGCACAGCTCTGTGAATATTACTAAAAACCAAGAAATTGGACACATTGAAATAGTAAATTCATGGTATGTGGATTATATCTCAATGAAGTTGTATTAAAAAAAGCCACAATGGTCCTAGAGGTGAGCTTCCAATTGGTACTGAGCTACCTGGAAGGCAAGAAATAAAAGGAGATGTCAGGGCTGCCTCACTGTGAACCCTGGAGGACTGCCAATTAGTCCCTTTTAGGATCCCCTGGCCACAGGCAAAGGCTCCTGACCCCCTTGCATTTGTCTAATCCCAGCTGGAAGAAACAGAGTTCAGGGACAGCGGGGAGATGGGGTGGGAGGAGGAGAGGCTAGGAAAGAGGAGGCAATTGCTGGCTGCTCCAGCTCTCCAGGGAATTTCTAATGGATCCACAAGATGCAGAGAGGTACAGCTACCAAAGAGATGGTCTGGCTCTGAGCACTGGGTAGGAAGAGATGGGAAGGAAGTGGCGAGATGACAGCCTCGAGCAGCACATGCCCTGATTGGGAACAGGAAGAGAGCCCAGTTTCTGGTTTAAAAGTCAAACATTCTGTTTTGCATCATTCCTTAATCACTTTAGCTCTGTGGGTCTTATTTCCCTAAGTAAACAGCAAGTCACCCTTTGGCTGGGACCATAGTGGACATGATTTCTGCTTCCTGTACAGTGCTCAGCACAGTGGTCACAAGCTGCTGGTCCTTGGCGTAGGTGTCCAGGGGGTTTTGGCCTTGAGAGCCATGCTGGACCTCCACAGTCCTTACCCTTTTCTGGAAAGAGCACTTCAGTTTCTTTTGGGGGAGCACCCCTCCCTATGTTCATTAGGTTAGGAGGGAGCCGACTCACTTTTCTTCCACTCTCTTCATGCCAGGACTGAGCTCTTGATCTAGGCTGGCTAATCGGAGCCACAGAGGTTGGTGAATGGATGGGCATTTGACCCAGTTTGGGCCAATCGAGATTCAAGCCTGGAGTTGTGCTAGAATTGGGAAGTAGGTGTCCTTTCTAAATTGGGATTGCGGAGAGGGAGTTTCCACATGGAGATAGTCAGCTGAGGGATGCAGAAAGCCCAAGCCCTGAGAACACTGCTTGAGCTCCTGGATCCAGCTTGACCCGAATCTCATTAATCTCATTAATAATGAGCTCCCCATAGCAGGAGCTGCTAGAAAAGCACAAAGAGAAAGAGCTGTGGGCTTTTAGTCAAGGCCATCTATTTTAGTTTTGTTATGAATACCCTGACTGCATGACCTCCCTATCTCTCAGTTACTCTGTCAGAAAAACGGGGCTCATGCTCTCGCTCCTCTGGATCCTACACTTCTCTGACGTCCAAGTTTATAGTGATAGCCCAGACTTCTCTTTGGAGTTCCAGACTCACAGATAGGACTACCCTCTAGATTCTTTTCCTCAACATTCTTCTCTTTCATTGTTCTTCCCATATCACATGGTAATTGTGCTAGAAAATGCTGGCTGCCCTCCAATATCCATTCTTCCTTTCTCCATCTTCAAATAATAGAAGCTCTGAATTTTAATGGAAGACATGACTAGACTAGGTTTCCTAGACTCCCTTCCAGCCAATGGCATGTGTGTAGAAATGACACGTGCAACCTCTGGGTCTGGCCTTTAAAAGAGAGGGAAAAAATAAAAATAAAATTAAAAAGAGAGGAGTAAATTCCCCTTTTCCTGTTCCCTCTTCTCACTGGCTACCATGCCGACATGGGGATAAGCTGTATTTTATCTTGCCGACGAGGGCAATGCTTCAGGGCTGGCAGAGAACAAGACAGAAGGGGCCTCAGTCCCTGGCTCTGGGTAAGCAGCCTTACCACCTTGAACTGCTTAGCTATTAGGTGACAGAGAAACTACCTTATTTAAGCCATGAATATTCTGGGTCTCTTTTAGGGTGGCTGACTTTAGCAAATAAAGATGCTCATTCCTCACTGAAAAGAGAGCTGGAGGAGAGAGTGGAAAATTCTAGAAGAGGAATGAAGATAGCACAGGAGACCTGGGGGCTCCAAGAGCTTCTCACCTGTTTTCCCAGGCCGCAAGTGAGCCTGAAGCCTGAACTCTAATTCTCCCTTGGGTGATTTTATTCTCTCTGGGCCTCAGTTTCTCCTTAAATACTTACGGAGACTAATTGGACATGATAGTCCCAGGCCCTTCCAGTTCTGAGCATCTGTGGTTCTGAAATTCTAGGATGGATGTTGAAACTCAGAGGCCAGTGGGGTCAGGAGGGTCCCGTAAGAGGGTTAACAGGCCAGGTGGGGGCTGTAGTTGGGCTGGGGCGCGCACTCCCCCCGCCCCACCGTGAGGGCACTTGCTACTCAGCTTCTGCTGATTGCTGCCACATGGGAACGCATGATTGCCAGATTTTCTAATTTTTCAAGAAGAGTTGGAAATCTAGATGTTTTGGTCTGTGCAATCTCCTGATTTTTAAATGTTGGCGACAAAGTCACATTTTTTCCAACACTCTCAGGGCCAAAGGGAAATGTCTGCTAGTGAATCTGGCTGGTGGCCACCAGTTAGGAATTTTTTGTTTTGATACTATTTTCTTTCCTTTGGTTCCTTCATTTATTGAACAAATATTTATTTGACACCTACTAAGTGAGGGGCACTATTCTATATGCTGGGATGAAGCAGCGAACAAAGCAGAACAAAAAGTGCCTGTCGTCATGCAGCTTTCATTCTAGAGGCTTGTTCCGATTCACTCATGCAACAAATACTTATTGAGCAATTCTGGCCCATGCTCTGTGCTTGATGGGGTAGCTAAGAAAATGTCCATGGCCCCTACACTTAGGCACAATAGCCTAGAAAGGAGGCAGACAGTAAGTGCATAATAATAGTATGAATGAGAAATACACTTATGGGGAGAGATGCAATTTAGATGGAAAGGAATGGTTAGCAAAGTCCTTTTGAAAGAAGCTACACTTAAAACGAAAACTGAAAGAGAAGATTTAATCTAGTAAAATAACATTCTCGAACATTCTAGATTATACCAGAGGTTTCCAGTATGTCCCTTCCTCATTTGCACTCAGAGGTCACCATCCCTATACATGCAGAAACTTCTGCTATCACCATGTTTTCCTGTCCTGGAGCTTTCTTGAGGCAGGCCAGAAGTGCAGGGAGATAACACCCTTAGGAGAAGCCCTCCACCCATGATGGAAGGGAATTTGTAGATAAATATCCAAGCACCCTCACTCCTTGGGTGGATTAACTCTGAGGTGTGTTTTACAGAGTCTCCCTGGGGTCCCTGCTGGGGTGGAGCCCCAGGTACCTGCAGCAGTAACTATTTATGCACTCTGTATTGGCCACCTTCCCTTCCCTGTCTCACTTCCCCACTCTGTACCCAGTGCTTTCTGGGATCATCTCCCTGCAGATAAAACTATTCACACTCACTCCTTGTCTCACGCTCTGTTTCTGGGAGAAACCCAGCAGAAAGGGGAAATATACTGTGGCAGGTTTGAGGACAGAAAGCAGGTCAGGATGCGTACTAGGAAATGGGGCTGGAGAGTGGGGCAGGAACCAGCTCATGGAGGGTCTTAGAGGCTGGGGTTAGGGTTTGTCAACAGGAAGCCACTCACAATTTTTTGGTAGGGGAGTGACATGAGCTGGCTTGTATGGTAGGATGACTGCTCTGTGGGGAGCTATAAAGAGCAGGAGTGAAAGCTGGGAGGCCAGGTAGCTGGAGGTGAAGGTCGCTGGGATTAGGTGGCAAGAGTGGAGAGAGGTGGCTGGCAATGAGGAATGACATGGACCAGGTGGCATGGGGCTCAGAATGGAGCCCTGGGCTTTGTACCTATCTTGGGGGGACAAACCCACAATATGGTTTAAGGAGTGGCCCTTAAGACACTGAGGCACAGACACAAAAAGCACCCCCAAGATTACAAAACCCTATGCAATCTGTGGGAGCCCTGCTGTCGCACAGACCCACAGAGCCTCAGAAGGGGCTATGCTTTCTCCAAGGGCAGGAGGAGTGAAGGAATGCTTTCAGGGTGGGTGACTTTACTGAGGTGGTTAGAAAAAACACAAAACACCTAGATCTACTGGGTAAGTCCCTACTGTAGCCCCTTCGGGACAGCCCAACTTTTTGCAGTGGCTGCCAAGTCCACACTGGTGTTTTCAGCAGTTCCCGACTCTGCCATCCTTTACCTAAGCTGTGCACAGTCCAAAAACGCATGCCGGATTTCCCTCAGGCACTGCTAGACATATTAACGGCATTTCTACGTGGCAAGAGATTTCTGCACCGCCAACACCATTTTTATATCCTTTACAGCATAATGGCAGATGATAAATCTATCTTGCTAATTACACATGCAGCTTGTTATACCCCCATAAAAAAACACGAGCAGCTGGAAAAGCCACGAGGTGATGTCAAATCATAGTCCTGGTCTCTAAACAGAAACAGAAATATTTTCCAGGCGCTGGTGAGTCTCACAGTTCTTACCCATGCGTGGAGGCAGCTGCCAACAGGTCGCTCACCCCGGATGAGAGGGTGACTTGCCTATTCTTAAAGCTCTGACCCTCCTGGCCCACTGGTCTCCCCGAGGAGGTGGTATCCACAGGTGGTTCGGTGGAAAGCCCACAGGATGAAGGCAAAGAGTCAGCAGGGTTTGGCCTTTGGCAACTGGGTCCGCTTTGCATTATTAAGGTGGTTTCAATGTGTCTTCTGTTCACCACCAATCAGTCCATAGCATTTGCCCTGAATTCTACTGGATGGTTCCCCAACATAATTTTTTGAATGATACATTTGCAAAGCTGTTGCTCAGATCCATGCTGGACCTGACAAAATGCCTCCCCCTTGTCTCAGAAAAACGGAAGGAAAATTAAATTCATCTGCCGGAGACACTAAGATAAACAAGAGGGAAGAAGAAAAATACCTCTTTTTTTTAGTTAAGATTACTGGTTTTGGCTGCAGCACACCCTCGCTCTCTTAGGAGGGAGACAGCTGAAGACTATGAGCTTATATCCTACCAAGCAAACACTTCATGTGTTGTAAGAACAGGCATGGGAGACAATAGAAGAGGAAGCTAATTAATTTTTCACATGTCAGGGGAAAATTCCATAGGCTTCCTCAAACCCAGGCTGACTCAAAGGGGCAGTTTTTGTTGGAGAAGCTGCCTCATAAGCTGCCCCCACAATTCCCAGGACAAACCAGCTGGACAGGCTGTCTTGTTGAAAAAAAAGAGAGACAAAATGGATTCTTACCTTCCCGTATCTGGAGGCAAAAGTCCCCGTGAGTAAGGAGTGAAAAATAATTATTGTCTCATCCAAGTCCCACACGAACACACGCTGTGATGAAAGAGAGGAAGAGAATGGAGACAAATGGACTTGCTTGCATCTGACTTAATGTCTGCAGAAATTAATTCCCTGGGAGGAGAAGGGAGTCTTGAAAAACATTATCTTTAAGTTATAAAACATGTGACTCATTGATGTGTCACTGAGTCCCCATCCAACCTCAGCTGTGTAAAGTGTATTCTGATGGCCACTTTTTGGTCTCCTATCAACCCCTAGATGCCAGAACTGAGAAGTCTGTTTTTTTGCCTTCCACATAAAAGCTCAGAAAAGAAGTTCAGTCCAGAAACAATAATAAAAATCATAAAAACTCATTTGACAAAATGAAATACTACCATTTTACATCACTGCTCACCATAAGCCCAACTAGTACTAAACATTTCTGTTTTTAGCAATTCTGGGGATCACCTCCTTAACGCCAAAAAAACATACTGCACCTTTACTTACTGATTTGCTGACTTTAGACAGTATCTTTTGACTGGGCAATGTGAAAGGAGGGTGTAGCTCATGGCAATCTCCCTCGTTTCTCCAGAACTTCATATTTTCACATAGGTGAACCCGTCTATTTCCAGTTCCATCGGCTTTAGACATTCTCCCTCAGCTAAGCAGTAAATCCCATGTGGAAGACATGGATATTGGTGTCTTTACCATTTCCCTTCCCTCCTCCCCTCTCTACTATTTATCAGTTTTAACCTTACATTTGCTTTATCAACTTGGATAAACTGGTTTGTGCATTTGATTTTATAACTACTTAAATCTTCTGTGCTGTTTATATGCTGATCTTAAAAGTTATTAACCAGTAAAGAGCATTTACATCTTGTGATTACTGTTCACTGCAGAGCCAAGTAGTGTGCTAGGATTTCACTTCCCTCTCTATGTGTCCAATAATCCTGAAGCCACTTGAAGGAAACTGTTCCTACCATCCAGGTCATGGGTATTCTCCTTCCTTGCACTCTATCCCAATTAAAATCATGTCTGTTCACATAGGAATCATGCCTATTTGGAATAACTTTTTGTTTTTGCTGGAGTTTACTAATTGATTTTTCTTGTTTCCAAAACGTGCCTTCCTTAGAATTTCAAATTCAGCCACACCCTCTGGACCAGAGATGTCCATCCTCAGTGACAGAATGCTCCAGTGGGGACTGGATCATTTCTAGGTTTGTTGCATCTCTAGTTTGCATCCTGAGACTTCACTTTATTGCATTTCGGGGTATGATCCACTGTTTCCTGGACCTCAAGTCTCTCTTTTTCTTGGACTTCTTGTTTTGCTTAAGTACATCCTTAAGTTATTTCTTCTGAAAGGATGCAGGGAAAGTAATCTTGAATTCTTGCATATCTAATGATGTCTTTACTTTGCTCTAGGGTATGTCTGGGTGCAGAATTCAAATTGGAAAATAATGGCCTCTAGATTTTTGAAAGACTTCCTCTGCTGTCTTATAGTGTCCAGCGTGACTGATGAGAAGTCCGGTGTTGCACTGATTCAGTCCTTTATAAGTTTTGCTTTTTTTCTTTCTAGGATTTTTAATTTTTTTTCACTTTATATGATTAAATATATGTATAACATCAAAGGTGTAGTCTTTTTTCATTCATACTGTTCAGCACTTAATAAGCATTTTCAATCATATTTCTTTAAATAATTTTCTCCTGCCTTTCCATTGTTCTCTCTTCCTAGAATTCCCAGTAGTCAAATTCAATCTTTTGGAATGACATCGCTTATCCTTAAAAAAAAATGTTTCCTATAATTTTGTCTATTTGATCTATGTTCTGGGAGATTTTCTAAACTTTCTTTCCCAAACCTTTCATTAAACTTTTGATTCTGTCACTTAACAATTTCCAATAACTCCTTCTTTGTCTCTGAACATTCCTTCCTCAACAACTTCCACTTCTTATTTATGGATTCAAGATCGCCTTGACTCTGCAAAAGAAAACCAATCAGTATTTTTTCACGTTCTTTTCTGCTTCTTAAATTACCTCTGTCATTTATCTTATTAATTTATTTGGGCCTTTCATTTTTCATACTGTTGGTGTTCCTCATTTGTCCGATCATTATTTTTAAGAACAAAAACCCTAACTGATTATCTGTTTAGCTGGTGTTGGGTGTGGGGCCAAATGCATCTGCTTGGTCTGCCACCTTGAATGGGCCACGTCTGAGAACTCTCTGTGGTCAGTGACTGTATTTCCACACTGGCATTTCCCATGCCTTTAAAAGTAAAGAGAAGGTTGGTATCTAGAAGAAAACAGGCCAGTCAGTGCAGGGGTAAAGCAATGAGCATATCTGAGTATTATTTTGTGAATTTTCTGGCCTAGTTATATTTATGTATTTGTATGTGCTGGGTCACAATATTAAGTATAGTTCTTATTGTAGGTCATGGTAAAAGAAGGTTTGAAAACTATTGTTTTTAAAGAGGGTTTAAATATGCTAAGTCCTAATTTATCCAAACTAACTTAGTTGGATCAGTGGAACTTAGAGATTTTGGTAAGGGCATTTTTAAGGATCAGTAAGTGTTTTCAAATTTAATGCAGACCCCATTAATTTGTCTACTACATGCCTTCTGCAGAAGGCCTGTCTGTCCCCCCCCATTCTCCTACCACTCTTTTCCTCTGCCCTAGACACTCAGTGGGTCCTGGGGACCATTCTGCAGGTGACCCGATCTCCTAACTCACTGTGGTTTGAGGCAGGGTGGGCCCCTAACCAGTGCGGTCAGACGTGTTCCTTGGGAACTGAAAATTGAGCCTAGAAAGAAATTCATCATCTTTGGGTGGCTCTTGGCAACCACATGATCAGAAGGACAGGGAAGGCCATTCTCCAGAGATGGAGAAAGAGAGGACTAGAGATGGAAAGACAATCCAGGAGCTGGTTTCAGGTAGAAGCAGAGTGAGGGGCCTAGAGGAGAGCCGTGTCCAGTAACCAGTGCAGCTGGCCCTGAAGGCAATGTTGTTTGGGGATTCTAGCACTTTCTCTGTGGCATATGGGGAGAGAAGGCATAAGCACATTTCCTTGCCCTGTCTACCTTCTGGGTCCACTACCTTGCTGACACTCAGCTGTACCCCTGCCTTGGGTTCTAAGAGAATCCCTGTGTCCTTAAAATAAATTCTGCTTTTTCACTTAAGCTAGCTTAAGTTGGTTTCTGGCACCTGCAGTGGAGGGATTTTAACTAACACACACTCCAAATTTCCCCCCTTTCCACATCTTTACATAATTTTTCTCTCGTGGGTCTCAGTCATTAGCAAAACTGCCAAAGACTTAAGAGGTGTGACCCATGCAAACCCTCCATGCTGACATTAAGCACAGAAGTGAAACACAGCTCACACCTTTTCAACTGTTCTTGCTGTGATACTTACTCTGGAATCAAGAAGCAGATGTTTCCAGAATAATATCACCCCATAATCCCCTACTTCCATGCCCACACCCACCCCCTTCTCAGTTTAATGGAAAAACATCTTTCTACCCTCACTGTCCCCTACCAAGAGCAGAAGCCATGCCAGGCGACCAAATAAAAATTTTAAGAAAGACATTAATGTGGATGCTGCCCTCTGTGATTTCTATAGCTCTGTCACTTCAAGCTGCAGAAAATCTTCAGGAATATGGGAGGGCAGAAAGCAGGGACAACCTGAGGTCGGTGAATTTTCTTCCAGCCTTTTGCAGAGGCCTAATCCTGCAGAACGGATTGCGTAGTCTCCCCTTGGTGTTGGAAGGAGAGGGGCTTCAAGAATTAGCGGGAAAGCCAGAACAGAGTCCCCTGCACTGAGAGCAGGCTCATGAGATGTGGGCACACTTGCTCTGTGGCTGGTCCCCAGGAAGGACAAGTTCCCAGGGGAGATGGCTGCTGGTGTAGCTTCGGAGGTTGATCGAGCATAGGGGACAAGTGTTCAAAATATGTAGCCAGTATTCTAGTGAATATTGGCTAAACACCAAATACTCTGGTGGTGGGCATTTGTTGTTGGGCCCCCAGTGTCCATCCCTTTCTAAGAACACTCTGGTTTTCTTTTTCCATGGTGTGCTGTCTTGCTGGAATTGTCATTCAGGGGCCAGAATAGGACCCAAGCCAGGCCAGTGGGAATGCTGTCTCCTTGGAATGGGACATCAGGGGATGCGGCACTAGAATCTCAGATGGCTCCCTCTCCAGCAGGGGGGGGTGCCCTGAAGGGTCCCTGGATTCCTCAGTATGGCCTTTGTTACTGTTCTTTCTAACCTTGGTCTTATGACATCTCTTCACATGGTTCTCTCCCAGTAAGTTCCTTCCTGCTTAAGTAACTAGAACTGGTTTCTGTTGCTTGCAACCAAAGGATTATAGCTAATACTCCACGGTTCTTGTCCTTAACAACGATTTCTAGGCCAAGAGTAAGGCATTGAAACCCTGGAGAACGGCTGGATTTTCACTGACCACTGGAGGCACTGACAATGAGGAAACAGCAGTCCCCAAGACACCCTGGACATCAGAGGTTCTTATTCTGTTTTCTTTTTTGTTTTTCTTTTCTTTTTTTATATATATTTTGGAATCATTAATCTGCAATTACATGTGCAATATTATGGTTATTAAACTACTGCTTCATCAGGTCCCTCCCACCAACCCCATTACAGTCACTGTCCATCACGTAGTGAGATGCTATACAATCACTACTTCTCTTCTCTGAGGTGTACAGCCCTCCCCATACCCTTCCAACATTACGTCTGCTAATCGTAATGCCCCTTTTTCCCTCTTATCCTCCCTTCGCACCCATCTTCCCCAGTCCCTTTCCCCTTGGTAACTATTAGTCCGTTCCTGGGTTCTGTGAGTCTGCGGCTGTTTTGCTCCTTCAGTATTTTTTCTTTGTTCTTATACTCCACATATGAGTGAAATCATTTGATACTTGTCTTTTTCGGCTTCGCTTATTTCACTGAGCATAATACCCTCTAGGTCCATCCCTGTTGTTGCAAATGGTAGGATTTGTTTTCTTCTTATGGCTGAATAATATTCCATTGTGTATATGTACCACCTCTTCTTTATCCATTCATCTACTGATGGACACTTAGGTTGCTTCCATTTCTTGGCTATTGTAAATAGTGCTGCATAAACATAGGGGTGCATCTGTCTTTTTCAAATTGGGCTGCTGCATTCCTAGGGTAAATTCCTAGGAGTGGAATTCCTGGGTCAAATGGTATTTCTATTTTGAGTTTTTTGAGGAACCTCCATACTGCTTTCCACAATGGTTGAACTAATTTGCAGTCCCACCAGCAGTGTAGGAGGGTTCCCTTTTCTCCACATCCTCGCCAACATTTGTTGTTGTTTGTGTTTTGGATGTTGGCCATCCTCACTGGTGTGAGGTGATATCTCATTGTGGTTTTAATCTGCATTTCTCTGATGATTAGCGATGTGGAGCATCTTTTCATGTGCCTGTTGGCCATCTGAATTTCTTCTTTAGAGAAGTGTCTATTCATGTCCTCTGCCCATTTCTTAATTCGATTATTTGCTTTTTGTTAAGGTGCATGAGTTTTTATATATTTTGGATGTCAACCCCTTATCAGATACATCATTTATGAATATATTCTCCCATACTGTAGGGTGTCTTTTTGTTCTACTGATGGTGTCCTTTGCTGCACAGAAGATTTTCAGCTTGATATAGTTCCACTTGTTCATTTTTGCTTTTGTTTCCCTTGCCCGGGGAGATATGTTCATGAAGAAGTCGCTCATGTTTGTGTCTAAGAGATATTTGCCTGTGTTTTTTCTAAGAGTTTTATGGTTTCATGACTTACATTCAGGTCTTTGATCCACCTTGAGTTTACCTTTGTGTATGGGGCTAGACAGTAGTCCAGTTTCATTCTCTTACATGTAGCTGTCCAGTTTTTCCAACACCAGCTGCTGAAGAGGCTGTCATCTCCCCATTGAATATCCAAGGCTCCTTTATCAAATATTAATTGACTGTATATGTTTGGGTTAATGTTTGGATTTTCTATTCTGTTCCACTGGTCTGTGGGTCTGTTTTTGTGCCAATACCAAATTGTCTTGTTTACTGTGGCTTTGTAGTAGAGCTTGAAGTCAGGGAGCGTAATTCCCCCTGTTTTATTCCTCCTTCTCAGGATTGCTTTGGCTATTCAGGGTCTTTGTGGTTCCATATGAATTTTAGAGTTATTTGTTCCAGTTCATTGAAGAAAGCTGTTGGTAGTTTGATAGGGATTGCATTGAATCTGTAGATTGCTTTAGATAGTATAGCCATTTTGACAATATTCATTCTTCCTAGCCAAGAGCATGGGATGCATTTCCATTTGTCAGTGTCCTCTTTAATTTCTCTTAGGACTGTCTTGTAGTTTTCAGAGTACAGGTCTTTCACTTCCTTCATTAGGTTTATTCCTAGGTATTTTATTCTTTTTGATGCAATTGTGAATGGAATTGTTTTTCTGATTTCTCTTTCTGTTAGTTCATCATTAGTGTATAGGAAAGCAACAGATTTCTGTGTGTTAATTTTGTATCCTGCAATTTTGCTGAATTCAGATATTAGTTCTAGTAGTTTTGGAATGGAATCTTTAGGGTTTCTTATGTACAGTATCATGTCATCTGCAAATAGTGACAATTTGACTTCTTCTTTACCAATCTGGATGCCTTGTATGTCTTTGTTTTGTCTGATTGCTGTGGCTAGGACCTCCAGTACTATGTTGAATAACAGTGGAGAGAGTGGGCATCCCTGTCTTGTTCCCGATCTTAGATGAAAAGCTTTCAGCGTCTCGCCGTTAAGTATGATGTTAGCTGTGGGTTTGTCATATATAGCCTTTATGATGTTGAGGTACTTGCCGTCTATACCCATTTTGTTGAGAGTTTTAATCAGGAATGGATGCTGAATTTTGTCAAATGCTTTTTCAGCATCTATGGAGATGATCATGTGGTTTTTGTTCTTCTTTTGTTGATGTGGTGGATGATGTTGATGGATTTTCGAATGTTGTACCATCCTTGCATCCCTGGATGAATCCCACTTGATCATGGTGTATGATCCTCTTGATGTATTTTTGAATTCGGTTTGCTAATATTTTGTTGAGTATTTTTGCATCTACGTTCATCAGGGATATTGGTCTGTAATTTTCTTTTTTGGTGAGGTCTTTGCCCGGTTTTGGTATTAGAGTGATGCTGGCTCCATAGAATGAGTTTGGAAGTATTCCCTCCTCTTCTATTTTTTGGAAAACTATAAGGGGATTGCGTGTTATTTCTTCTCTATATGTCTGGTAGAATTCAGAGGTGAATCCATCAGGTCCGGGGGTTTTGTTCTTGGGTAGTTTTTTGATTACCGATTCAATTTTGTTGCTGGTGATTGGTCTGTTTAGTTTTTCTATTTCTTGCTTGTTCAGTCTTGGGAGGTTGTATTTTTCTAAGAAGTTGTTCATTTCTTCTAGGTTTTCCAGCTTGTTAGCATATAGATTCTCATAATATTCTCTTATAATTCTTTGTATTTCTGTGGTATCTGTCGATATTTTTCCGTTCTCATTTCTGAATCTGTTTATGTGTGTAGATTCTCTTTTTTTCTTAATGAGTCTGGCTAGGGGTTTATCTATTTTGTTTATTTTTTCAAAGAACCAGCTCTTGGTTTCATTGATTTTTTTCTATTGTTTTATTCTTCTCAATTTTATTTATTTCTTCTTTGATCTTTATTATGTCCCTCCTTGGTGACTTTGGGCCTCATTTGTTCTTCTTTCTCCAATTTCAGTAATTGTGTCTTTAGACTATTCATTTGGGAATGTCCTTC
>JAVSCE010020649.1:0-17077 GCA_032199065.1 Smutsia gigantea
ATTACATTTACATTATTATGCACCCATTACCATTATCCATACCCCAACTTTTTCATTATCCCAAACAGAAACTCTGTACCCATTAAGTAATGACTCCCCTGCTCCCTCTCCTCAGCCCCTGGCAAGCATCATTCTACTTTCTGCCTCTATGAATTTGACTGTTCTATGTACTTTATGTAACCATCATGGTACAGTATTTGCCTTTATGTGTCTGGCTTACTTCACTTAGCATAATGTCTTCAAGCTTCATCCATGTCATATCATGTATCAGACAGACTTTTACTTCTTTTTAAAGGCTACATAATATTCCATGGTGTGTATATACTACCACAGTTTGTTTATCTATTCATCTGTCTATGGACACTTGGGTTACTTCCACTTCTTGGCTAGTGTGAATAATGCTGCTATGAACATGGGTGTACAATATCTGTTTTAGCCCCAGCTTTTAATTGAATAGTTGCTTTTTAATCTTCCTATACCAAGCCCCCTCATTCTGATTTGTCAAGGAGCTTCCCTCAGAAACTAATCAGTTATAACCTCATGAGAAAATAAGACAGGAAGAAGTGAAGTGTCCAACACCACCCACTTCTGTTAATGGGAGCACTAAAATAGGTGCCAGCCTTTCAGTAATTAGGATACTGTGATTGTGGCTTTTGTTAGATTTTTGTATCTATTATCCATTTGAGTCATAATTAAGTAAAATGTCATTTTTTCTTAAAATATCTGCCATGTTTGTCTCTCATTTATGGTGTTTTATAGTTTAAAATTTTTAATTAAAAAAAGCACAACAATGTGTAAAATGAAACACTTTGGTCTGTGCCATTCCCATGGAAATTTATCTTACATACTTTAGTATAATATTTATTTAAGGATTACATTACATTTTGGAGAGTTAGCCTATCAGTGGCTTTCAAACTTTGTGATCTCAGGGCCCCTTTATATTCTTAAAAATTATTGAAGACCCAGAAGAGCTTTTGTTTATTTGGGTATTAGCTCTTGTTACTTAGAGTACTAGAAATTAAAACAGAGAAATGAAACAATTACTAATTATTTTAAAATAATAAACCTGATAAATGTTATAAATAATACATTTTTATGAAAAATAACTATTTTCTAACTAAAAAATTTATGGAGAAGAGTGGTATTATTTTACATTTTGGTAAAATATCTTTAATGCCTGACTTAGTGAAGTTACCCTGGATTCTTCTAAATGCTTCTGCATTCAGTCTGTTGCGATACTGTTTTTGTTGAAATGTGTATAGGAAATCTGACCCCATACAGATGTGTAGTTGGAAAAGGAAGGAGTATTTTAATAGTCTTTTCAAATAATCACAGATACTTTTCTTTGATACTATATCAAAACTTAAGAAGTGGTAGTTTCTTAAAGGTTCACATTAATATGGAAATTTAAATGTATCTGTGGCTTTTTTATCCTTGGTTATATTAATCTCCATTTGTCTTTCTTGCACCTTGAAGAGCTCTTTCTGTCAAGTGTAATTTGTATCATCATGTGTTGGTCCTTTGGAAAAGATTAGTTCACCGTTACGTTACGTGAATCTTCTATATACTCACATGCTGTGAAATAGGAAGTACAATATAAAAAGTTCACATTTATTTATATTACCTCCAGTCACATGCAGAATGGCCTTAAATCTTGGGGAGCTATCAATCTCACAGTGATAGATGCTGGTTTTCCCAAAATTCTGATTTTAACTTGAAAGCTCAACCTCTATTATGGGCAACAAATACTGTCAAGTTGTTTTCCTTAAAGTGACAGGCTCCCTTTGTTCATGTTCAAGAAAATGTCTGCCAGAGACCCAAGCCTGAATTACCATAATTTGTCATTCATTCTTTCCAGTAAACATGGTATTCCATGAAAAAAGCAACTTGTTCAGCTTCCAAGTTAAACTGTAGCACAAATGCTTTTTCTCAAGATTACCATTGTACTTCAGTAGTCAACAGAAATGCCTTATGTGTACTTACTATTTTAAACACAGAATATTTAACAGCCATGTACTCAGTGGTTGAGATTTAATAAAATTAATAATTTTTAAAGATGCATCAAGAACATTCTTCAGCTGGCGTTTTAAAAAACCCTGTTAAATACTTAAATGCAGAGAACAAACTGGTAGTCACCAGAGGGGTCCGGGAGTGGGGAAATAGGCAAAATAGGTGGAGGGGATTAAGAGATACAAACTTTAAGTTATAAAATAAGTCACGGAGATGAAAAGTATAGCATAGGGAATATAGTAAATAATATTGCAATAATTTTGTATGGTGATAGTAACTACCCTTATCGGGGTGAGCATTTTGTAATGTATATAAATGTCAGATCACCATGCTATTTACGTGAAACTAATATGTTATGTCAACCGTACTTTAATTAAAAAAAAAAACCGGGACAGTTTGGTCCTGGTGCCTTCACAGGTGTTAAAGAGCTGAGTTTCACCACTGATACAATTGATGTATGCATTGCCAGAGGGGTGGGGAGATTGGGGGATGGGCAAAATCGGTGATGCCTCTGCTTCATTGATATAATTGTCAACAGAGTGAAGAAGGCAAATAATGTCTTAATATTATTATGAAAATAATTTTGACCCTATGGACACCCTGGGAGTTTGTTGGGACCTGATAGATACATTGTATTTAATGTGGATACTTTAATAATCATGGATTATGCTCTTAAGTAGTTTAAAACCCCTATGTATATTCTCGCTGGGTCTTGAGAAGTTGCTTCTTCTTTTCCCATCTGTTATGCTGTCCCAAACCAGCATAGGGACTAGGGTGTTAGCATCTTAGGAGAAGAACTGCATTAATTTGAATTTTACAGCCTTTGTTTTCACTTTTTTTCCTCAGGTGTAAGTGCTTCCTGAGAGAATGTAGTTTGTTTTGGTGTATAGGCACATACAGAATATGTATCCTGTGACCCACATGGATTAAAACATCTCAAGGAAATTACACGTAGCTGCTGCCTTGCTCCTGCCTGCCTTCTGCAGACTTTTATTGAATATCTTAGTTTATGCTGTGTTCTACAGCAGGGGTGAGAAAGATAGTGTCCTGGCTTCTAGGAGTGCAGGGCAGAGTGTTACAGTGCAGCGTGCTGAACACAGTCGCTGAAGTTGGTCCAAGGTGCTCTGGGAGCTTAATAGGACAGGTGCTATTGGAGGTGTGTTGTAAGGGAAGTGTTGGGGCCTGGCTCTGCTAGGGAGCAGGAGGAGTGGAGACAGGAAGGAAAGGAAGAATACAGTACTTTGGGGGGCAGATGTGGTAGTAGCTCAGGCTGGATTTGCAGACTGTGGCGGGAGAAGAGGACAAGCTGAAATCAGATCATTAAGGGTCTTGCTGGGATTTGATCTGGTAAACCAGTGGCTCTCAAAGCCTAGTCCCCAGACTCGCATATTAACATCTCTTGTTAGAAATGCAAACAGCTGGGCTGGCCCTAGACTTTCAGCGTCAGATATTTTGGGTAGGGGAGGCTGTCTGTTTCATTCATCCAGGGTACTTCTGGGCGGGGGACAATTGTCCAGGTTCTTCATGCAGCCTTAAAGTTTTTGAAAGACGCTCTGAGGGCCCTCTGGAAGGTGGGTTGGTGTGGGGAAGTTGGGGACCTAGTGGCCCCTCTGCTTTTGTGGATGTGTTGTGAGCCCGGACTAAAGGCAGTAGCAAGGAATGGGGTGGATATGCTGGAGGAGGATTCTCAGAGACTTCATAGCTAGAAGATGACTTAAAAGCTGAGAAAATAGCTGTGGTTTGCACTGGGACCTGCCAGCAGTCAGAGATGGAAGGGTTTTAAAAGCCATTGCTGCCTTGTGTCTTCAGGGAACATCATTACCAATAATGAAAAGAGTCAGTTCAGGTGACTTTCCTGAGCCTCTTCAGTCTGCTTTCTGAGGTTGCTTACTTAACTAGATGATGGCCTCTAGCGGGGTAAAGTTGCTCAGCAGGGCCCAGAGTCTTTGCTGAGCACAGTGTGAGGAACGGAGGCAATGACTTCGTTAGCATATGCCCAGCTGCTGGCAAAATTAATATATGGTATGTGGCATTCAGACTCCTACTGTTGTTTGTTGTCTGTAAGTTGGTCAGGTGTATGCACCCTTTTTACTATTTGAATTTTGCCAATCGGTATTTCCATTTGATGTATGTAAGGTAAAGATGGGTCTCCAATTTCAATTACAGTGAACCTTTATTCTTCAGTATTTTTAAGTTCTTTTTATATCCTGTTTTTTGTTTTACAGGTTTGTAAGACTCCAGGGCCTTCAAGCCGTGATTATGAGATGGTTCCTGAAATGATTGGGAAAACAGATGTTTTGCGTGACAGTTGAAGAGTGTATGTCTGTGCATATTTACAATTTTTATATACATACACGTTTACACGAGAAGACGGGCTCATTCTTGCGCACACTTGAAGAGTTTCACAACTGATGAAAATTAATTTAAGAATCAGATGGAGCAACTTGACACCGCTGGGCTCAGGAGCCCAGGGAGAAAAGTACATCACTAACGGCCAGTTTTCCATATGGTCTTCACGGGTAAAGAAAGTTTGCAAAAAGAAGAAAAAAAAAACTTGCACAGATCAAGCCTCAAAAATACCTCTCTGGTTTAAAGCAGGAACTAAGTGAGAAGGTGGCAGAGGGAGAAGTGTGATTTCAGGCATTGCAGGGGGTCATGCAGTGGCTTTGCACTTTATTTTTCAGTGGGTTTGGTGATTTGAACAGACATTAAAATTCTGGACTGAAAAGTAGCTCTTCCTGTATGGTTATGACTGGAGGAAAAGCAAGTTCAGGTGTGATGGGACAAGTTTGAACAATGAACTGATTCTTTTGCGTTTTTCAGTTAACTGTATTCAAGAAATTTTAATTTATTATTTCCCCTTTCCTTTCCTGTATTTCTATAGGGTAATATCTTAAAGTAGCAATTGAAACCAATAATTAATGAAATAAGGATCAAGGAACATCCAAGCAAAGCTTTTTTCCTTGTACTATACATGTGACATTTGGAAACAGTCTGTGAATGTGAACAGGAAAGTGTTCATCAGCAAAACAGGATAACTCTTTAGGGAAACAGTGGGGAAGAACCCTGCTCTTGCCTGTGTTTTTGTTTTAAGGGGTTCTCTTCCCTGTTGAGTCCAAGAAGACCTGCATATAATAGGAGGATTACCTAATGGACCTAATTCTGAGATTAGTTTTTTTTCTTTCAAGATGGAAAAATATGTGATCTTTAGGAGCAGAAAAAGGAGAGGTGACTAGGGTAGGGTGGAAGGAGATGTGGCAAGAGACGGAATCTTGCAACAAGGTTCCATTTGGTCAGCATGGCGATATAGAATTCACCAGAGCAAATGCTTAGCCCACTTTAAGAGCTTTGGAACGTTCTGGCTCTGCTGAGTGGAGGGGCTTTCCCTGTGTCTCTATGGCACTGAGGAGTGTGCTGGCCTGCGGAGGGGCAGTCAGATGGAGCCTAGCTCTCCCCTGGGACACAGCGACCTGCCGGCAAACTGGGCCAGGCTCTGAGGTAGGAAGTGTCTGGTTCTGAACAGTGGAGAAAGAGTCTTTTTTTTTCTTCCTAAACTTGGACAATTGTCTGCACAAACTCTGGTCTGTTTTGCACGGTTTGTGTGCCTTTTTTTCCATTTATGCAATCTTTTTCAGCTTTAGCAGCAGAAATTTGTCTAGTTGAGAAAACATGCCAGAGGGTGGTTTCAGAAGGAAGATGATCCCATGAGCCCTGTTTTTGCATCTGAACTTTTGAAGAGAAAACTCCAGCTCGAGGGATTCTTAAAGCCTTAAGTTACTTGAAATCTATGTATTTGCAACCCTTTGTCTCTGGAATCATATTACACTAAACTGGAATCTCAGGCTGAATGAGAATAACCAAGTTGAGTTAAAAGAAGAAAACTCAGTTTCTTGATCACCACGTATTAACAATGCTCTTTCTCCAAAGGGTCAGCCCGCTCTTCCTCTGAAGACTTGAAAATAAAAATGGACCCCATGTTTTTTTTAAGCATTACCTTTTCTTAGCAGACTGACATCATCTTTTATAGAGGAATTTTTTCACTATGCATTTGGTGGATCTTTATAAAATTCTGACCTTCTGATTAGGTCCAGGTCAGTCTTGATTAAAAGGGGTTGGGGAAAACAAGGCAAGCCAATCACAAAAATTAGATCAGTCAATGAAAGGAATTGGTTTACATTTTTCAGCATTCAGCATTACTTTTTAAGTAAACAGTTCGTTGAGAAAAAGTATGTATGCAGCGGTGGAACATGGGCCTGTCCTTTGCAGCGACTCCAACATCCTCTGCCTGTCCTGGAAGGGACGTGTTCCCAAGAGTGAGAAGGAGAAGCCGGTGTGCAGGCGGCGCTATTATGAAGAGGGCTGGCTGGCCACAGGCAACGGCCGGGGTGTCGTCGGTGTCACTTTCACCTCCAGCCACTGCCGCCGGGACAGGAACACTCCCCAGAGAATAAACTTCAATCTGCGGGGCCACAACAGCGAGGTCAGTGGGGGATTTGTTTCACTTTGTCTGGTCATTTCTACTGGTAGGTTTGAGCCCCAATTCTGGGGACTAAGAACCTACCTTGCTTCAGTTTTCTAAGATTTGCTGCCGGGTGAGCCTTTTCATACCATTAGTCTGTCTTCTGTGTTCCAGGGGGAAGTGTTAGGGTGGCCAGGAGTGCCTATGCCCCTCCCCGAGTGTGTCCGTCCTTTCGGGTACCCCTTGTTCTCCTTTCCCACTGGCAGGGCCACCAGGTTGAGGGGTTGGATTAGATGATCCCAGCCAACCTGTGATTCTCTGAGCCTTTGTGGTCACCCTCTGTCCACAGCAGGGTGTTCCTGCCCCAGTGTCAGACTGAAACGATGGTCGTGCAGTTGTCTTCGCCTTACACGGGTAACATCTGCCTTGCTTTGGGGATGGTTTCACACCTAGCTTGTAGTTCTTGTACTTGGTATAAGAGCAATGGAACTAGTTGGACAAGAGCTGTAGTTTTTCATATCTCTTGTGTATATTTATTACATTGTGCTATGTACCATGTACCCATACATTTGGATCTCTGGGCTTCTGAAACCAACTGTGTTGTTGTCAGTGAAATTCATTGAGCCCGTGTTTATTGAACATGCATAAGTGTCAGACACTGGGTTTAAAAGAAGAGGTATACTTGCACAGCATGTTAGCAGTGTTCATGCTTCACTAGTATAGTTTGTGTGTTTTCTTGTGAGGAATCCATCTTAAAGTGTCATTAGATGGTTATTGAATAATTGTTGGAAAGGAGGAAGGATATTTTTGAAGTGTAGCATACAGTACAGTGTGTCAATCTTGAGCGTATGTCTCAATGATTATCTACACATGCAGTCACCCATGTAACCTCCAGTCAGATCAGGAGCACATCCAGCACCCCTCGCGGGTGCCCACTACCCTTCCCAGGCTCTGTGCTCCATTGAGAGGTGACCTAGAAAAGGTCTTCTGTCACGGGATAAGTTGTGCCTGTGTGCTTCAGCTTCATCTAAATCAGAATCACTCTTACATACTCTTCGTGTCTGGCTTCGTCCACTCGACATAACATCTGTGAGATTCATCCCTGTTCTGTGTACTATTAGTTTGTCCTTTGTAATTGATGTTAGTTTTCCATTGAAGGAAGAAGTCACAGTTTTTCCATCCTTCTGTTGATGGGCATTTGGATTGCTTCCAGTTTTTGGCTGTTAGGGCCACTCCTGCTGTGAACATTCACGTGCATGTCTTCTTGTGGATCTGTGCACTTGTAATGGAATTTCTGAGTCATAGGGGAGGCGTACACTTAGGTTTAGTAGAGATTGCCAAAGAGTTTTACAGGGTGATTGTACCACTCATACCCTCACCAGTTACAGTTGTGTAAGGAGGGTCTTTTGAATTTGAAATTTTCACATTAAAAAATGGTTTTACGCAAGGAATTATGTTTTACAAATGTTTCTACACTTAACTGCATACACACACGTATGCATATATGCATGAATACATACACATATATGTCTGTGATTTTGAAGTAGATACTTTCTTAAAAGGTATGTTTTTCTATTGCTGTGTAGCAAATTACCATAAATTCAGTGATTTACAACACCTAATCTCACAGTCCTGTAGTTCTGAAGTCCTGGCTTGGTGTAGCTGGGTCCTCTGCTTGGGTCCTCTCAGGTCTGGGAAACATGGTGTCTGCAGGAACCACGATCTCATCTGGAGCTTGGAGCACTCCTGTAGTCTCGTCAGATTGTTGGCAGAAGTCTGTTCCTTGCACCTGTGAGGACTGAGGCCCTCAGCTCCTAGAGACTGACCACCATTCCCTGCCGTGTGGCCCTCTCCACAGTATGTCCGTTTGTTCTTCAGAGACAGCAGGAGAGCATCTGCTGTAGCTTCGAATTTCTCTGATTTTTCCAACTCTGAAGAGGGGCTCACCTGATTAGGTCGGGCCCACCCACACTTCAGGGGAGGGAGGGGATTATACAGGGTGTGCATGCCAGGGGGTGCTATTTTAGAATTCTGTGTACCACAAAAGAGGAGCTTACAATTCCCAGTGGCTTGGATATTTCACTATTAAAACTATATCATGTGGCTCTTGGCACTGTGCATTTTTACCTCTAGTTAATTTCTATTCTTAATATTTGAATAGGTCTGTTTATTGACCGTTTGCCAAGTCAGGTATTCCCAGGATGTGGGACTGTCAGTGCTAAAACTGGGAATGTCATAGGCAAACCGAGATGGCAAGTCATCTTACCTATCAAGTGCCAGGCATGGTGCCAGCCATTTTCCAACACAATTACCTAATGTGGTTTTTCACAGAGACTTAGGGGTGCATACCATTATTCCCATGTTACAGGTTAGAAAACTAAGGCTTACAGATATTAAACAGCTTGGCTATGAGTTTACACACTTTGAATTGAGGATAGCTGGAATTTGACCCCCGGGCTTTATCATTCTCCTTCAACTTACCTTTAGTTACTTAAAACTCATGTTCTGGGAGACTTCCGGGAAGATGGCGGCGTGAGCAGGGCGGCAGAAATCTCCTCCCAACACTATATTTATCTACGAAAATACAGCAAATACAACTATTCCTAAAAGAGAGACCAGAATACACAGGAAGGCGCACAGCGTGCAGCTACACCCGAGAGGACTCGGCACCCCAAGGGGCAGGTAAGATACGAAGCCGCGACCCGGCGGGACCCGAGCACTCCCCCACCCCAGGACACCGGCGGGAGGAGAGGACTCAGAGCCAGGAGGGAGTGGAACTACACCCCGTGAAATAACCAGCCCTGGTGATCTGCGCGGGGAGTGTTGACACACATAGTGCGGTCTAGCGGAGATTGGAGAGACAGAGGGTGCAGGATCTGAGCAGGGAACGCGCCAGGGTGCTTGCAGCTGGCTCCCGGGAAGGAAAAAAAAAAAGAAAAGCGCGTGCTTTCTTCAGCAGTCTTAAAGAGCCAGGAGCCCAGCGGAGGAGCCGGATCACCCTGGCACACTCAGCCCAGCAGTCTTGGAGTCCTGGGGAGTTTTGGACCACTCAGCTGGCGACTGTGAAAGGGTGGCCGCACATTGACTACCCAAAGAGATGAACAGCTTCCCATTCGTTACCACCCCAGCCAGAGCAATAAAGGGCCCTGCGGAGTGGCGCGGCCACAGCTGCGGAATAGTGGGGCAATAGCGCCACCTACAGCATCCCCACAGAATCTACTCCTGGTGGGCGTCTTTTTTTTGTTTTGCTTTGGTTTTTGTTTTTTCTTTTCTTTTCTTTTTTTTCTTTCTTTCCTTCTTTCTTTTTCTTTCTCTTTTTAAAGTCTTAAAGAGACCAGCTGACATACCTGGCAACTACCACCGACCACTTCTATAGCCATGAAAAGACAGAGGAATATGGTCCAGACTAAGATTAACCAGACAACCCCAGAGAGGGAGCCTGAAGGGATGGAAATGCACAGTCTTCCTGAAAAAGAATTCAGAATAAAAGTCATAACCATGCTGATGGATCTACAGAGAAATGTGCAAGAACTGAGGGAGGAAGTGAGGGAAGTGAGGAAAGACAATGCAGAAATCAGACAAGCGATCGACGGGCTTAACAACAGACTGGATGAGATGCAAGAGACTGTTAATGGAATAGAAATCAGAGAACAGGAATATAGAGAAGGTGAGGCAGAGAGAGATAAAAGGATCTCTAGGAATGAAAGAATATTAAGAGAACTGTGTAACCAATCCAAACGGAACAATATTCCCATTATATGAGTACCAGAGGAAGAAGAGAGAGAAAAAGGGATAGAAAGTGTCTTTGGGGGGACTTCCGGGAAGATGGCGGTGTGAGCAGGGCGGCAGAAATCTCCTCCCAACACTATGTTTATCTATGAAAACACAGAAAATACATCTATTCCTAAAAGAGAGACGAGAATACACAGGAAAGCGCACAGCGTGCAGCTACATCCGAGAGGACTCGGCACCCCCAAGAGGCAGGTAAGATACGGAGCCGCGACCCGGCGGGACCCGAGCCCTCCCCCACCCCAGCGCACCGGCGGGAGGAGAGGATTCAGAGCCAGGAGGGAGTGGAAGTACCCCCCGCGAAGTAGCCAGCCCCGGTGATCTGCGTGGGGAGCGCTGACCCACATTGCGCAGTGCAGCGGAGATTGGAGAGACAGAGGGGCAGGATCTGAGCGGGGAACGCGCCAGGGTGCTTGCAGCCGGCTCCCGGGAAGGAAAAAAAAAGTGCGCTTTGTTCAGCGGTCTTAAAGAGACAGGAGCCCAGCGGAGGAGCCGGATCGCCCCAGCACACTCAGGCCAGCAGGCTGGGAGTCCTGGGGAGTTTCAGACGCCTTAGCTGGCGACTGAGAAAGCGTAGCCATACTTAACACTTCTCACTGAGATCAACAGCCTCCTACTCGTTCCCACCCCTGCCAGAGCGATAAAGGGCCCTGCGGAGTGGCACAGTCACAGCTGTGGAATAGTGGGGCAATAGCGCCACCTAGAGCATTCCCACAGAATCTACGTCCGGTGGGCATTTTTGTTTGTTTTTTTGTTTTTTGTTTTGTTTTTGTTTTTTCTTTTTTTTTTCTTTCTTTCTTTCTTTCTTTTTTTGTTTTTTTTTCTCTCTCTTTTTTTTCTTCTCTTTTTAAAGTCTTAAAGAGCCCAGCTGACATACGTGGCAACTATCAGTGACCAAATTATACAGCCATGAAAAGACAGAGGAATATGGCTCAGACCAAAATCAACCAGACAACCCCAGAGAGGGAGTCTGAAGGGATGGAAATGCACAGCCTCCCTGAAAAAGAATTCAGAATAAAAGTCATAACCATGCTGATGGACCTACAGAGAAATGTGCAAGAGCTGAGGGAGGAAGTGAGGGAACTGAGGAAAGACAATACAGAAATCAGACAAGCGATCGACGGGCTTAACAGCAGAATGGATGAGATGCAAGAGACTGTTAATGGAATAGAAAACAGAGAACAGGAGTACAGAGCAGCTGAGGCAGAGAGAGATAAAAGGATTTCTAGGAATGAAAGAATATTAAGAGAACTGTGTGACCAATCCAAACGGAACAATATTCGCATTATAGGAGTACCAGAGGAAGAAGAGAGAGAAAAAGGGATAGAAAGTGTCTTTGAAGAAATAATTGCTGAAAACTTTCCCTCGCTGGGGAAGGAAGTAGTCTCGCAGTCCACCGAAGCTCATAGATCTCCCAACACAAGGGACCCAAGGAAGACAACACCAAGACACATAATAATTAAGATGGCAAAGATCAAAGATAAAGACAGGGTATTAAAGGCAGCTAGAGAGAGAAAAAAGATCACCTACAAAGGAAAACCCATCAGACTATCATCAGACTTCTCAACAGAAACCTTACAGGCCAGAAGAGAATGGCATGATATATTTAACGTTATGAAACAGAAGGGCCTCGAACCAAGAATATTGTATCCAGCACGATTATCATTTAAATATGATGGAGGGATTAAACAATTTCAAGATAAACGGAAGTTAAGAGAGTTTGCCTCTCATAAACCACCACTACAGGATATCTTAAATGGACTGCTCTAGAGAGAAGCACACCTCAGGCTAAAAAGATGTCACTAGAGAAAAAAAAAATCATAGCAAAGAAAGCAGACCATCCAAATACTAACTAAAGGCAAAGAATAAAACACCTATTATAGAAAGAATGGAGGAGGAGGAATAAGAAGGGAGAGAAATAAAGAAACATCAGACTGTGTTTACAATAACTTAACAAGAAAGTTAAGTTAGATTGTTAGATAGTAAAGAAGCAACCCTTGAACCCTTGGTAACCACGAATCTAAAGCCAGCAATGGCAATAAGTACATACCTATCAATAATCACTCTAAATGTAAATGGACTGAATGCACCAATCAAAAGACACAGAGTAACAGAATGGATAAAAAAGCAAGACCCATGTATATGCTGCCTACAAGAAACTCACCTCAAATCCAAAGATATACACAGACTAAAAGTGAAGGGATGGAAAAAGATATTTCATGCAAACAACAAAGAGAAAAAAGCAGGTGTTGCAGTACTTGTATCAGACAAAATAGACTTCAAAACGAAGAAAGTAGCAAAAGATAAAGAAGGACATTACATAATGATAAAGGGGTCAGTCCAACAAGAAGATATAACCATTATAAATATATATGCACCCAACACAGGAGCGCGAGCATATGTGAGACAAATACTAACAGAATTAAAGGAGGAAATAGACAGCAATGAATTCATCTTAGGAGACTTCAACACACCACTCACTCCAGAGGACAGATCAACCAGACAGAAAATAAGTAAAGACACAGAGGCACTGAAAAACACACTAGAACAGATGGACCTAACAGACATCTACAGAACTCTACACCAAAAGCAACAGGATACACATTCTTCTCAAGTGCACATGGAACATTTTCCAGAATAGACCACATACTAGGCCACAAAAAGAACCTCAGTAATTTCAAAAATATTGAAATCCTACCAACCAACTTCTCACATCACCAAGGTATAAAACTAGAAATAAATTTTAGAAAGAAATCAAAAAGGCTCACAAATACATGGAGACTTAACAACACTCTCCTAATTAATCAGTGGGTTAACGACCAAATCAAAACAGAAATCAAAGAATATATGGAGGCTAATGACAACAACAACACAAAGCCACAATTTCTGTGGGACGCAGCAAAGGCAGTTCTAAGAGGAAAGTATATTGCAATCCAGGCCTATTTAAAGAAGGAAGAACATTCCCAAATGAATAGTCTAAAGACACAATTACTGAAAATAGAAAAAGAAGAACAATTGAGGCCCAAAGTCACCAGAAGGAGGGACATAATAAAGATTAGAGAAGAAATAAATAAAATTGAGAAGAATAAAACAATAGAAAAAATCAATAAAACCAAGAGCTGGTTCTTTGAAAAAATAAACAAAATAGATAAACCCCTAGCCAGACTCATTAAGAGAAAAAGAGAATCTACACACATAAACACAATCAGAAATGAGAAAGGAAAAATCACGACGGACCCCACAGAAATACAAAGAATCATAAGAGAATATTATGAGAATCTATATGCTAACAAGCTGGAAAACATAGAAGAAATGGACAACTTCTTAGAAAAATACAACCTTCCAAGACTGACCAAGCAAGAAACAGAAAAACTAAACAGACCAATCACCAGCGACGAAATCGAATTGGTAATCAAAAAACTACCCAAGAACAAAACCCCTGGGCCTGATGGATTCACCTCTGAATTCTACCAGACATATAGAGAAGAAATAACACTGATTCTCCTTAAAGTTTTCCAAAAAATAGAAGAGGAGGGAATACTTCCAAACTCATTCTATGAAGCCAGCATCACTCTAATACCAAAACCGGGCAAAGACCTCACCAAAAAAGAAAATTACAGACCAGTATCCCTGATGAACGTAGATGCAAAAATACTCAACAAAATATTAGCAAACCGAATCCAAAAATACATCAAGAGGATCATACACCATGATCAAGTGGGATTCATCCCAGGGATGCAAGGATGGTACAACATTCGAAAATCCATCAACATCACCCACCACATCAACAAAAAGAAGAACAAAAACCACATGATCATCTCCATAGATGCTGAAAAAGCATTTGGCAAAATTCAGCATCCATTCCTGATTAAAACTCTCAACAAAATGGGTATAGAGGGCAAGTACCTCAACATCATAAAGGCTATATATGACAAACCCACAGCTAACATCATACTTAACGGCGAGACGCTGAAAGCTTTTCATCTAAGATCGGGAACAAGACAAGGATGCCCACTCTCTCCACTGTTATTCAACATAGTACTGGACGTCCTAGCCACAGCAATCAGACAAAACAAAGACATACAAGGCATCCAGATTGGTAAAGAAGAAGTCAAATTGTCATTATTTGCAGATGACATGATACTGTACATAAAAAACCCTAAAGATTCCATTCCAAAACTACTAGAACTAATATCTGAATTCAGCAAAGTTGCAGGATACAAAATTAACACACAGAAATCTGTTGCTTTCCTATACACTAATGATGAACTAACAGAAAGAGAAATCAGAAAAACAATTCCATTCACAATTGTATCAAAAAGAATAAAATACCTAGGAATAAACCTAACGAAGGAAGTGAAAGACCTGTACTCTGAAAACTACAAGACACTCCTAAGAGAAATTAAAGAGGAAACTAACAAATGGAAATGCATCCCATGCTCTTGACTAGGAAGAATAAATACTGTCAAAAATGGCTATACTACCTAAAGCAATCTACAGATTCAATGCAATCCCTATCAAACTACCAACAGCTTTCTTCAATGAACTGGAACAAATAATTCTAAAATTCATATGGAACCACAAAAGACCCCGAATAGCCAAAGCAATCCTGAGAAGGAGGAATAAAACGGGGAATTACACTCCCTGACTTCAAGCTCTACTACAAAGCCACAGTAATCAAGACAATTTGGTATTGGCACAAAAACAGACCCACAGACCAGTGGAACAGAATAGAAAATCCAAACATTAACCCAAACATATACAGTCAATTAATATTTGATAAAAGTGCCTTGGATATACAATGGGGAGATGACAGCCTCTTCAGCAGCTGGTGTTGGAAAAACTGGACAGCTACATGTAAGAGAATGAAACTGGACTACTGTCTAGCCCCATACACAAAGGTAAACTCAAGGTGGATCAAAGACCTGAATGTAAGTCATGAAACCATAAAACACTTAGAAAAAAACATAGGCAAAAATCTCTTGGACATAAACATGAGCAACTTCTTCATGAACATATCTCCCCGGGCAAGGGAAACAAAAGCAAAAATGAACAAGTGGGACTATATCAAGCTGAAAAGCTTCTGTACAGCAAAGGACACCATCAGTAGAACAAAAAGACATCCTACAGTATGGGAGAATATATTCATAAAAAACGTATCTGATAAAGGGTTGAAATCCAAAATATATAAAGAACTCATGCACCTTAACAAACAGAAAGCAAATAATCCAATTAAGAAATGGGCAGAGGACATGAATAGACACTTCTCCAAAGAAGAAATTCAGATGGCCAACAGGCACATGAAAAGATGCTCCACATCGCTAATCATCAGAGAAATGCAGATTAAAACCACAATGAGATATCACCTCACACCAGTGAGGATGGCCAACATCCAAAACACAAACAACAACAAATGTTGGCGAGGATGTGGAGAAAAGGGAACCCTCCTACACTGCTGGTGGGACTGCAAATTAGTTCAACCATTGTGGAAAGCAGTATGGAGGTTCCTCAAAAAACTCAAAATAGAAATACCATTTGACCCAGGAATTCCACTCCTAGGAATTTACCCTAAGAATGCAGCAGCCCAATTTGAAAAGGACAGATGCACCCCTATGTTTATTGCAGCACTATTTACAATAGCCAAGAAATGGAAGCAACCTAAGTGTCCATCAGTAGATGAATGGATAAAGAAGAGGTGGTACATATACACAATGGAATATTATTCAGCCATAAGAAGAAAACAAATCCTACCATTTGCAACAACATGGATGGAGCTAGAGGGTATTATGCTCAGTGAAATAAGCCAAGCCGAAAAAGACAAGTATCAAATGATTTCACTCATATGTGGAGTATAAGAACAAAGAAAAAATACTGAAGGAACAAAACAGCAGCAGACTCACAGAACCCAAGAACGGACTAATAGTTACCAAAGGGAAAGGGACTGGGGAAAATGGGCGGGAAGGGAGGGATAAGAGGGATAAAGGGGCATTACGATTAGCAGATGTAATGTTGGGGGGGCACGGGGAGGGCAGTACAACTCAGAGAAGACAAGTAGTGATTCTATAGCATCTCACTACGCTGATGGACAGTGACTGTAATGGGGTTGGTGGGGGTGACCTGATGAAGGGGTAGTTTAATAATCGTAATATTGCACATGTAATTTTAAATTAATGATAATAAAATAAATTATATTAAAACAAAAGAGGAAATAAAAAAAGAAAGTGTCTTTGAAGAAATAATTGCTGAAAACTTCCCCATGCTGGGGAAGGAAATAGTCTCGCAGTCCATGGAAGCCCACAGTCTCCCAACACAAGGGACCCAAGGAAGACAACACCAAGACACATAATAATTAAGATGGCAAAGATCAAAGATAAAGACAGAGTAATAAAGGCAGGTAGAGAGAGAAAAAAGATCACCTACAAAGGAAAACCAATAAGACTATCATCAGACTTCTCAACAGAAACCTCACAGGCCAGAAGTGAATGGCATGATATATTTAACGTAATGAAACAGAAGGGCCTCGAAACAAGAATATTGTATCCAGCACGATTATCATTTAAATATGATGGAGGGATTAAACAATGTCCAGACAAACGGAAGTTGAGAGAGTTTACCTCTCATAAACCACCGCTACAGGATATCTTAAACGGTCTGATCCAGAGGGAAGCACCCTTAAGGCTAAACAGATGTCAACAGGGAAAATAAAATCATAGCAAAGAAAGCAAACCATCCAAATACTAACTAAAGGCAAAGAATAAAACACCTAGTATATAAAGAATGGAGGAGGAAGAATAAGAACGGAGAGAAATAAAGAAACAT
>JAVSCE010020650.1:0-52500 GCA_032199065.1 Smutsia gigantea
CAAAGAAGTCTGTAATATTTTGTATTAAATTCAAATCTTTAATAAAAAGATATTGAATGCCACTCTGCACAAGGTTCTTTGCTGGGTGGGGAAAGGGCAGAATCGATATCAGGGGGGATTAGACTATCCACCGTAGGCTTAATAGAGAGATAGATAAGGCTCAAGTAACTGGAACACAGAGTGTATACAAAGTAGAAAAGAGGTATAAGTGCTTCAGGGGTTTCAGAAATTAGAAACATATCCAAATGTGCACCGGATCGTGCCTGTCCAGAGAACAGGCTTTGAAGTGGCACTGCTAGGGAGATGCTGTTGGAGAGCTTATGTGGAGTAATCATGCCCTCTGCCTAATTCGAGTGCCTAGGACCCCCATGAACTCTGTCCAGGCTCATTCCTAGTAAATGCAATGCTTTCTGCTGGCTTCAGGTGGAATCTCACTCCAGCTCAGCGCAGGCTACTACTCTCTCACTTCAGAGATGAGATGGTTGGCATCCTCGCTTAGGTCTCCCTGTTAACATAAGAGAAACCAGGGCTTTTTATCTATACGCATTCTGCCTGCCTCACTGAATAGCCTGGCACATATTCAAAAGCCTTGGATTACACATTTTCCTCCCATTTTCTGAAATAGCTACATATGAGCAAAGATTTTAAGTTCTAGTTTCCAGAATGGAAAATTAAAGTTCAAACACATATATTGAGTCGTTGAGTCATAAACAAATTGAAAACAGAAGGCAAGACTCAATTTCCAGTCACTAAACCATATGTCATTAAAAAAGATATTAATTATCAGGAATATGCAAATGTGCTAACAAATGCACAGTCAACCTTGAGCACAAGGATGTACAAATAGAGCATCATTAAGTAGTGGCAAGTAGGTTAAAATAGATTTAATGCTTGCAAAACAGTCTCTCACAAATAGCTAACTTTTTGAATACATACTATGTGCCAGGTTCTTTAACATAATTATTTCTATGCCTCAGAATTACAGTACAAAGTTGTGGTGTTATCTCTGTATAGTAGAGATGAAACATCTGAGGCTCAGAGATGTTACATGTTTTATCTCAACTCACAAAACTGGTTACTGGCAGACTGAGGATTTCAGAGGTAGGGCTCTTCATTCTGCACCACAGAACAACATACTACAGTAGGTGATTTTTAACAGGGAATAAAGATTAAATATATTAAATAAATACAAAAGCAAACCATTTACAATATTAAATAGATTAGTTTTAGTACATGTTGAATTTATTTATTTATTTTTTCTGTCCAAGTCATATTATTAAACAGTATTTTCTTGGTCTTATTTCTTTATCACAGCAGGGGCCCTGTCTCCTTAATATCCACAAGGATCCTCCCATAGAATTGCTAGTGTGCATTTGCTAGTTCTCGGGAATTAGTGAAAGCCCACAGAAATTCAGTGAAATGCAAAACGGAGATTTCTTCATGTTGGAAGAGAAATAAATTTTAAAATATGAAGTGTTAAGGTATGTCATGGAATTGATTCTTGACCACAGAATGTTAAAAGTAACAACATTTAAAATTTGGAGTGCAGGTGGCTTAAAAGCCACCAATTTTAACTCCCCACCAAATAAATTCTTGCCTAAAACTTCCCAGACGGATGACATTCAGGCCTCTTTTTGTTCATTACCAGTGATAGGAAAATAGTTACATTACTGGACAGTTCTTGTAGGTAAGCTCTTACTGATGGAGAACTAAAAACTGTATCACTTCGTAGAAAACTTAGGGTGAATATAGTTTTTTGCCCACATCAGGACCTTCCAAGAGTGTAACAGGATTCTCTAAATAATTAACAGGGGTTAACTGAGCTGAGCAGCGACAGGCATAAATTGGGACTATCTTGGGCAAGACAGGTGCATATGGCTGGTTATGGTAATGATACTTTAGGACCTTGTCTTATTCATACTCACCCCAGGATAGAACCTCAGGCATTTTCAAGCAGTTGTCCTTTTCTCCACTGAATTTCCCCATTTCAGGTTAAACGTCTCCATTTGCTCCAACCAGTATCAACTATAATATGATTCCTGAACCACTATCTAGCCACGTTACCTGATTTGGATGTGTTGCAGTTTGATAATGTCCCTTTAAGAATATGAAGCCTCATACCTAAACTAAACACTCGTGCATTCTAACCTAAGCCAAACTCAGGGAGACTCAGACTTCCCTTTCTTCAAGTGATGTGGCTGAAAACTGACTGAAGATCATAATTTGGGTCTGCTTAACATTGGAGTTCATCAGTGTCATTCAGATTGACTGTGGGGTTGACTCAAAATGGTCATTTAATAGATAAAAGTGCCAGATCATTTACAAGTTAATACATAGAATTTGAGAGGAATGTTATTAAAAAAGCAAAGTGCGAGACTTCCGGGAAGATGGTGGTGTGAGCCAGGCAGCAGAAATCTCCTCTCAAAACTATATAAAACTACAAAAATACAGCAAATACAACTATTCCTAAAAGAGAGACCAGAGCACACAGGAAAGTGCACAGCATGCAGCTACACCCAGGAGGAATCGGCACCCCACGAGGTGGGTAAGATACAGAGCCGCGACCCGGTGGGCCCCGATCACTCACCCAGCCCAGCGCACCGGCGGGAGGAGAAGATTCGGAGCCGGGAGGGAGTGGAGGAGCAGGCCTGCGAAATAACCAGCCCCAGTGGTCTGCGCCGGGAGCGCTGACACACATCGCGCGGTGCATCAGACATTGGAGAGGCAGAAGGTGCAGGTTTTGAGCCGGGAACGCGCCAGGTCCGTGCGGCCAGCGCCGCGGGACAAGAGAAAAGTGCACGCAGTTTGTAGCGGTCTTGGAGAGGCAGGGGGCCCAGCGAGGGAACAACATCGCCCTGCAGGCTCAGCCCTGCAGGCTGTAAGTCCTGAGGTACTTCGGTCCCCTTGGCTGGTGACAGAGAGCAGGGAGCAGCCACACTAGGGCTTAATACAGCGAACAACAGCCTCCCATTCGTTTCCACCCCGGGCAGAGCTACAAAGAGCGGCGCAGCTGCAGCTGTGGATTAGTGGAGCAACAGCGACACCTACAGCACGCTTAGAGAATCCACTCCAGGTGGGCGTTTTTTTCTTTTTCTTTTTCCCTTTCCTTTTTCTTTCTTTTCTTTCTTCCTTCTTTCTCTGTTTTCTTTCTCTTCCTTCTTTTTTTTGCTTGTTTTCTTTTTAAGCCTTAAAGAGCCCAGCTGACATACGTGGCACCTAACAGCAACCACTCCTTTCAACATGAAAAGACAGAGGAATATGATACAGACAAAAATCACCCAGACAACTCCTGAGAGGGAACCTGAAGGGATGGAAATGCAGAATCTTCCTGAAAAAGAATTCAGAATAAAAGTCATAACCATGCTGATGGATCTACAGAAAATATGCAAGAGCTAAGGGAGGAAGTGAGGGAAGTCAGGAAAGACAATGCAGAAATGAGACAAGCCATCGACAGGCTCAGCAGCAGACTGGACGAGATGCAAGAGACTGTTAATGCAATAGAAATCAGAGAACAGGAACACAGAGTAGCTGAGGCAGAGAGAGATAAAAGGATCGCTAGGAATGAAAGAATATTAAGAGAACTGTGTGACCAATCCAAATGGAACAATATTCGTATTATAGGAGTACCAGAGGAAAAAGAGAGAGAAAAAGGGATAGAAAGTGTCTTGGAAGAAATAATTGCCGAAAACTTCCCCATGCTGGGGAAGGAAATAGTCTCACAGTCCATGGAAGCCCACAGATCTCCTAACACAAGGGACCCCAGGAAGACAACACCAAAACACATAATAATTAAAATGGCAAAGATCAAAGATAAGGACAGAGTATTAAAGGCAGCTAGAGAAAGAAAAAACATCACCTTCAAAGGAAAACCTATCAGACTAACATCAGACTTCTCAACAGAAACCTTACAGGCTAGAAGAGAATGGCATGATATATTTAACACAATGAAACAGAAGGGCCTTGAAAAAAGAATACTGTATCCAGCACGATTATCATTTAAATTTGATGGAGACAAATTTCCAGACAAGCAAAAGCCGAGAGAATTTGCCTCCCATAAACCACCTCTACAGGACATCTTAAAGGAACTGCTCTAGAGGGAAGTACTCCTAAGGCTAAAAAGCTGTCACCAGAGAAAATAAAATCATAGCAAAGAAAGCAGACGATCCAAATACTAACTAAAGGCAAAGAATAAAACAGCTAGTATATAAAGAATGGAGGAGGAAGAATAAGAAGGGAGAGAAATAAAGAAACATCAGACAGTCATTACAATAACGTAACAACAAAGTTAAGTTAGATTGTTAGATAGTTAAGAAGCAACCCCTGAACCTTTGGTAACCACGACTCTAAAGCCAGCAATGGCAATAAGTACATATCTATTGATAATCACTCTAAATGTAAATGGACTGAATGCACCAATCAAAAGACACAGAGTAACAGAATGGATAAAAAAGCAAGAGCCATCTATATGCTGGCTACAAGAAACTCACCTCAAACGCAAAGATATCCTCAGACTAAAAGTGAAGGGATGGGAAAAGACATTTCATGCAAACAACAAGGAGAAAAAAGCAGGTGTTGCAGTACTTGTATCAGACAAAATAGACTTCAAAACGAAGAAAGTAGCAAGAGATAAAGAAGGACATTACATAATGATAAAGGGTTCAATCCAACAAGAAGATATAACCATTATAAATATATATGCACCCAACACAGGAGCGCCAGCATATGTGAAACAAATACTAACAGAATTAAAGGAGGAAATAGATAGCAATGCATTCATTTTAGGTGACTTCAACACACTACTCACTCCAAAGGACAGATCAACTAGACAGAAAATAAGTAAAGACACAGAGGCACTGAACAACACACTAGAACAGATGGACCTAACAGACATCTACAGAACTCTACACCCAAAAGCAACAGGATACACATTCTTCTCAAGTGCACATGGAACATTTTCCAGAATAGACCACATACTAGGCCACAAAAAAAACCTCAGTAAAGTCGAAAATACTGAAATTCTACCAACCAACTTCTCAGATCATAAAGGTATTAAACTAGATATAAATTTTAGAAAGAAAACAAAAAGGCTCACAAATACATGGAGACTTAACAACATTCTCCTAATTAATCAATGGATCAATGATCAAATCAAAACAGAAATCAAAGAGTATATGGAGACGAATGACAACAATAACACAAAGCCACAACTTCTGTGGGACACAGCAAAGGCAGTTCTAAGAGGAAAGTATATTGCAGTCAAGGCCTATTTAAAGAAGGAAGAACATTCCCAAATGAATAGTCTAAAGACACAATTACTGAAATTGGAAAAAGAAGAACAAATGAGGCCCAAAGTCACCAGAAGGAGAGACATAATAAATATCAGAGAAGAAATAAATAAAATTGAGAAGAATAAAACAATAGAAAAAAATCAATGAAACCAAGAGCTGGTTCGTTGAAAAAATAAACAAAATAGATAAACCCCTAGCCAGACTCATTAAGAGAAAAGGAGAATCTACACACATAAACAGAATCAGAAATGAGAAAGGAAAAATCACAACAGATCCCACAGAAATACAAAGAATTATAAGAGAATACTATGAGAATCTATATGCTAGCAAGCTGGAAAACATAGAAGAAATGGACAACTTCTTAGAAAAATACAACCTTCCAAAACTGACCAAACAAGAAACAGAAAAACTAAAGAGACCAGTCACCAGCAACGAAATTGAAGCGGTAATCAAAAAACTACCCAAGAACAAAACCCCCGGACCAGATGGATTCACCTCTGAATTCTACCAGACATATAGAGAAGAAATAACACCCATGCTCCTTAAAGTTTTCCAAAAAATAGAAGAGGGAATACTTCCAAACTCATTCTATGAAGCCAGCATCACTCTAATACCAAAACCTGGCAAAGACCTCACCAAGAAAGAAAATTACAGACCAATATTCCTGATGAATGTGGATGCAAAAATACTCAACAAAGTAATAGCAAACCGAATTCAAAAATACATCAAGAGGATCATACACCATGAGCAAGTGGGATTCATCCCAGGGATGCAAGGATGGTACAACATTCGAAAATCCATCAACATCATCTACCACATCAACAAAAAGAAGAACAAAAACCACATGATCATCTCCATAGATGCTGAAAAAGCATTTGACAAAATTCAGCATTCATTCATGACTAAAACTCTCAACAAAATGGGTATAGACGGCAAGTACCTTAATATCATAAAGGGTATACATGACAAACCCACAGCCAACATCATACTTAACAGCGAGAAGGTGAAAGCTTTTCATCTAAGATCGGGAACAAGACAGGGATGCCCACTCTCTCCACTGTTATTCAACATAGTACTGGAGGTCCTAGCCACAGTAATCAGACAAAACAAAGACATACAAGGCATCCAGATTGGTAAAGAAGAAGTCAAATTGTCACTATTTGCAGATGACATGATACTGTACATAAAAAACCCTAAAGATTCCACTCCAAAACTACTAGAACTAATATCTGAATTCAGCAAAGTTGCAGGATACAAAATTAACACACAGAAATATGTTGTTTTCCTATACACTAACGATGAACTAACAGAAAGAGAAATCAGAAAAACAATTCCATTCACAATTACATCAAAAAGAATAAAATATCTAGGAATAAACCTAACGAAGGAAGTGAAAGACCTGTACTCTGAAAACTACAAGACACTCCTAAGAGAAATTAAAGAAGACACTAACAAATGGAAATGCATCCCATGCTCTTGGCTAGGAAGAATAAATATTGTCAAAATGGCTATACTACCTAAAGCAATCTACAGATTCAATGCAATCCCTATCAAAATACCAGCAGCTTTCTTCAATGAACTGGAACAAATAATTCTAAAATTCATATGGAACCACAAAAGACCCCGAATAGCCAAATCAATCCTGAGAAGGAGGAATAAAACAGGGGAATTACACTCCCTGACTTCAAGCTCTACTACAAAGCCACAGTAATCAAGACAATTTGGTATTGGCACAAAAACAGACCCACAGACCAGTGAAATAGAATAGAAAATCCAAATATCAACCCAAACACATACAGTCAATTAATATTTGACATGGGAGCCTTGGATATACATTGGGGAGATGATGGCCTCTTCAGCAGCTGGTGTTGGAAAAACTGGACAGCTACATGTAAGAGAATGAAATTGGACTACTGTCTAACCCCATAGACAAAGGTAAACTCAAGGTGGATCAAAGACCTGAATGTAAGTCATGAAACCATAAAACTCTTAGAAAAAAATATAGGCAAAATCTCTTGGACATAAACATGAGCAACTTCTTCATGAACATATCTCCCCGGGCAAGGGAAACAAAAGCAAAAATGAACAAGTGGGACTATATGAAGCTGAAAAGCTTCTGTACAGCAAAGGACACCATCAGTAGAACAAAAAGACATCCTACAGTATGGGAGAATATATTCATAAATGACGTATCCGAGAAGGGGTTGACATCCAAAATATATAAAGAACTCACACACCTCAATAAACAAAAAGCAAATAGTCCAATTAAGAAATGGGCAGAGGACATGAATAGACACTTCTCCAAAGAAAAATTCAGATGGCCAACAGGCACATGAAAAGATGCTCCACATCACTAATCATCAGAGAAATACAGATTAAAACCACAATGAGATATCACCTCACACCAGTAAGGATGGCCAACATCCAAAACACAAACAAACAACAACAAATGTTGGTGAGGATGTGGAGAAAAAGGAACCTTTCTACACTACTGGTGGGAATGCAAATTAGTTCAACCATTGTGGAAAGTAGTATGGAGGTTCCTAAAAAAACTCAAAATAGAAATACCATTTGACCCAGGAATTCCACTCCTAGGAATTTACCCTAAGAATGCAGCAGCCCAGTTTGAAAAAGACATATGCACCCCTATGTTTATCTAAGCACTATTTGCAATAGCCAAAAATGGAAGCAACCTAAGTGTCCCTCAGTAGATGAATGGATAAAGAAGATGTGGTACATATACATAATGCAATATATTTCAGGCATAAGAAGAAAACAAATCCTACCATTTGCAACAATATGGATGGAGCTAGAGGGTATTATGCTCAGTGAAGTAAGCCAAGCCGAAAAAGACAAGTATCAAATGATTTCACTCATATGTGGAGTAAAAGAACTAAGAAAAAAACTGAAGGAACAAAACAGCAGCAGACTCACTGAACCCAAGAACGGACTAATAGTTACCAAAGGGAAAGGGACTGGGAAGGATGGGTGGGAAGGGAGGGAAAAGGGGGAAAAGGGGGCATTACAATTAGCAGATGTAATGTTAGGGGGCACGGAGAGGGCTGTACAACACAGAGAAGACAAGTAGTGACTCTATAGCATCTCACTATGCTGATGGACAGTGACTGTAATGGGGTTGGTAGGGGGACCTGATGAAGGGGTAGTATAATCACCATAATATTGCTCATTTAATTGTAGATTAATGATATCAAAATAAACTTAAAAAAAAAGCAAAGTGCTTAAGGAGATACTGTATTGCCCAGAACAGTACTTCATAGGCAGAGGTTGTGTAAAAATGGATGGATGGATCAGTGAGTGGATGGATAGCTGGAGGAGCTGGTAGAGGGTATGATCTGAAGAAAGAAATCTTTCTACTGCGACCCTAATAATGTTAAGACCCAAACCATGTTTTTCATTTACGAATAAGGACTCAATTATGTGAAAATGAATCATTATTCAACTTAAAAGCTATTAATTGTTTGGGGAGTAGTAAAACAGCAATATCAAAATAGCTCTCAAATACTACAGTATGTTCATTTTATCATTTAGTTCTTACAATGTCCCCATTTCAGAAGAGAAAACTGAACTTAGAAAAGGTTAAGCAACTTGTCTGAAGTACATGACTAATAAATAGCACCTACGGTGTCATACCTGTCTGTTGTTTCCAAGATCATAATTCATCTCCCAGCACTAGGTAGAATCTTAAATTTAAGTCTAGCTATTGCTTTTTCCCATAATACAGCAAATAATAGTAATTAATATAAAGTACTTGAGAGAAGAGATCTTATTTTTCATTTCCTTATGTAAACTTTACAGCACTTAACGATTTTTGAAAGTTCATTTTTGTTCATCAAATAAATATCAGACAAATGCCAAAATTTAGTTCTGATGGAACTAAACAGGACTCCTTCGTAAAAGTACATTTTTTTCTAATTACAAAAAAAATATGTTCATGGTAGGAAATTTGAAAATTACCAATTACCCATAATGACACTACTCAGAGATAGCCATTGTTATTCTATTAGAGACTGTCTGTCCTGTCTTTCTTCTATACAAGTATATTTATATATAATTTTTAAATGACTAAGCTGAATATTTTTAATAGATTGTCTTGTAAACTTTGTTTTATAATATATGATGTGAACTCTCTATGCCATTAGCTCTCTATGCCATTTTGTGGTTATGTGACTTTTCAAAATAATTGCATGTAGTATTTTAATAGATGTAGAACATTCACTTAACAAAGCTGATATTGTTGAAGAATGATATTGTTTTCAGTATTATAAGTAATCCTGAGTATCCTAATAAACACATTTTTTTGGTTTGCTTTTTAGAATTATTGGCCCAGTAGGAATAAATGTTACCATTTCAGATTTAAGTTGACAAACTGTTTTCCAAAAAGTTGTTTTTATTTGTACTTTTATCAGTAAGGCATGAATGATCCATTTCCCAGGATCCCCATAAAAATTAGTGTTTTATATATGTACACATTTATATATACATATATAATATATAATTATGCAACTATATCATTAGAAATATTATATAGTATGTTATATCATATATAGAATAGTTTGACATAATTACATATAATCTATATAAAGTACATATATACTATAAATCTATTAAGTCAGCAAATAATAAAAAGGCATCAACCTATATACCTGGCTCTATTCTGTGATCTAGGAATACCGTAATGAACATAGAAAACAGTTATATCAAGGATAGAGACAAAAGACAGAAAAACAAAGAGAAGCATTTCCTTTTAATCTCCCATTTTTTATTAGAAGTTTTTTTTTTCTCCACAGCTTTATTGTGGTATAATTGACAAATAAAACTGTATATATATCTAAGGTGTACAATATGGTTTGATGCTTACTTACCAAGTTAATTAATACATCCATCACTACACATAGTTACTTTTCTTGTCTGTGTGCTGAGAACCCTTGAGATCTACTCTTCTGGCAAATTAGCAGCATTTCTAGTATAAGGGGCTTGAGAGTGATGGAGGAGGATCTGGGGGCAAAGCTGGTAGTTTAGATGGGGTTGTGAGAAAAGGCCTCTTAAATAAGTTGCATTTGAGCAGAGATTTACAGATCACTGGGGGAAAGCACGGCTCAGGCTCGCCCGAGGCAGGGTAAGCTTGGCACAAGCCTTGAAGGCAGTGCAGTTTGAGCGCAGTGAGTGAGCAAGGCAGAAAGAGGAGGGAGTGAGTGCATAGAGTACTTGGTGATGAATGGGAGAGTACAGAGGAAGAGAAAGACATGTTAAACCTGACTCCTAAATTCCAGGTCTGAACAACTAACTGAGATCAGTCTAATAGGGGAGGAGCACTTTGTAGGTGAAGGATCAAGAATTTGGTTGGCTCTGAAATGTCTTTTACATATTTAGAAGGGAGTTGGCTTTATGGGCCAGTTCACGGAGTTATTTGAGGCTGGATATATAATTAAGTAGTTAAGGTCAGAACACTGCCTGTGATCGAAATATTAAAAATATGCTGATTGGCCATTTAATATTGCTTGGTTTCTAAAAAGATGCAAAATTGCTAAGAAGAACACCGTGCTATAAAAGATATTAGAGGGGGCTGATTGACACCATTTGAGAGGGGGAAGCCTTTTGAAGGAAGTGATATTTAAGCTTGGATCTAGCGAACAACTAACATTCTGCTGAACTAGCTTGGACAAGCAGCTGTAAGGTGACAGAGATACAGAACTTGCTGTTTGAAGAACTGAAAGATCAAAGGTGGCGTGCACTGTAATGGAAAGTTTGCAGGCCAGGGAGGGACTCTGAGACTTATACTAAGAAGACAGGAAATCACTGATTCCTTCAATTTTTAAGCAGAGAAATGACATTATCCAGCTTAGTTTTATAAGATTTTTTTGGAGGTTGGGGAGAATGATGGTGGCTACTGTACTATCTGGTTAACGGACTGGATTAGCTTCTGAAAGGAATGAATGATTTGTCGTGTTATTTACATATCTTGATTTGATTTTTTTTCCCACAAAATTTAAGTGCTGAAGGTGAAAAAGAACCCAATTACTTAGCATTTTCAGCTATTTGGTTTCTTTAGATTCACTTTTTGTAAATCATTCTTTCACAGGTCAATAAAGAATAAATACTCAATGTCATTAAAGTTCCAGAAAGAAAAGAAAAAAACATTCATAGATACACTGTATAATATTAACCTGCCTAATTCTCAAGATAGTTTTAAAGTCCTTAAACTAAAACACAAGAAAACAAGGCTAAATAGTGAAGAGAAAGGATCATAAAACTGTAGTACAAAAGTTAGGCTGAAGTTAGCTAGTGTTGCCAACACCAGACTTATTTCTGAGATGCACAAGAGCCAAGGAAAAATTTTAAAAATTAAATATGATGAGTTACCAGTCAACAAATTTTTAAATGACTTTAAAACTTTGAAGTTTTGTTTTGTTTTTACTATTTTAAAAATTTTCAAGTTTGTTTTTTTAAGTTTTTTTCTCAAGAAGTTTTCCTGTTATGGGAATGTATGCTTAAGAAACTGGGTCTAAAATAAACTCATTCTTTAATAAAATAATTTGCAGTTTTGCAAAATAAGAGAGTAACACTAAAACCAATTAATTTTTCTGGATTCTAAAAATGACCACATATCATACCTCACCAAATGAATAAAGTACAAGTTTATACTTAAAACTAAAAGTTGACCTTAAAAACATTGACATAGTTGGCTTATATCATTATTTATAATTGCATATATATCTTTTGGCAACTCTCTGCCCCTAGTAAAATAAACTCAAGCTCTCACTGCTCCTCCAGCGTCTCCTGGTGAGTTCCAAGCCGCATCGAGAACACACAATAAATGCAATTATAAAAGACAACAGAATGGAGGCCACAGCCTTTGTTTTCATTAGGGAATGCACAATATCTCTTCAGAAATCTCTCCAGCTCAGGACCTAGGATTATGCCTGGCAACCAGAAAGAGCTCAGTAAATACTTTTTTAGATGAATGAAAGTTAAAGTTCAAAGTTTTGGTAAAGAATTCAACCTTATTATGTTAAGAGTTGTTAACAAATTGATGACTTGGTTAACTGTCTTTTGAGCACAGCTAATATCTTGATATTCATTAGTAAAGATAAACATACTAAAATACTGAAGTTAATATTGAGTAGTTGTATGCAGACACTAAACTAAATGCTTTATACACATCACATTTAATCCTCATAACAATCCTATGTGTAAAGTGAGTCAAGAAAACTGCATTATATAAAGTTTTCATCTCCTTGGGCTAGCATAACAAAATACCATAACAGGGTAGATTGTCATAAATGACATCAATTTATTTATCATATTTCTAGAGGCTGGAAATCCAAGATCAAGTCCCCGGCAGATTCTGTGTCTGCTAAGAGCCCACTCCCTGGTTCATGAATGATGCCTTCTTGCCTTGTGTTCACATGGTGAATGGGATAAGGGAGCTCTCCTTTGGCCCCTTTTACAAGAGCATTAATCTCATTCATGAGGTTTCCTACGTTCTCATCACCTAGTCACCTCCCAAGTTCCCAGCTCCTAACACTAACACATCAGTGGTTAGATTTCAATATATAAATTTGGGGAGACAAACATTCAGATCACAGCTGATGAGTGAGTTGCATTAGATCCCACAGCTAATAAGTGGTTGAACTGCTGTTTGAACCCAGCAACCTGTCTCCAAAACCTAAGCTTCTAACTATTATTTTAAGCAATGCCTTTTACAGAGACCTGGCCACACCACAGTCTGGTTCCTCCACAGGAGCAGAGGGTGACTTTCCCCGCCTCTTCTCAAACTTCCCCACAGTGGACTACAGAACCAGCTAGTAGACTGAATACTGCTTTGAAGGGTGGGGAAATCTTACAGCTCAGGGGTTTGGAAGGAAGTAAGACATTTTTTAAGTTTAAAAAAATAATAATTATGTCATTTAAACCCTGAGGAGGTTATTTGAGGGTAGAAGTTTGGAGAAAGTGAATCTGTCTTTTTCAGTCTGTCTCAATCTCTGTCTCTGTGTTTACCTGGGGTTTTTTGTTTGTTTTTCTCTCTATATATGAAAGCTCCTGGAAAGGTCTCCATAAGAAAATAGAGAAACAAGATGCATAACAAGGACTAAAGATTTTATAGACCCAAGCTAAAGAAATGGTGCCATTTCCTCAAGGTTGTCCCCAGTATAGCAGAGGAGTGATTGGAACAAAAGCCCTGTCTAGAAAGCAAGCAGGTGCATAAATTAAAAATTTGGTACAAAATCCATCATTTACCTTTCAGCTCAACGACAAGATATTTTGGAGTACATTACTGAATAAAACCTGAAGATGGTAAAATATTTGCCTTTGGCCTCTCACTGATTCATTTGAATCTACGTTTCTGAGGGAAACGCAAACCTCACCAACATTTCCCTGGCGTGAGAATACATCCATCAAAATAGGTGTAAATATTTGTCAAAAGTTCTATGAAACCCAGTTGGCAGATCTCACCTAGCTCTAGCAACTGTTCTCTGTAAAATGAAAAATTGTCCCTGTGTTCACTAAAAATTCTTTAATTAGATGGAAAAGAAGCAAGGATATCCCCAGTTACAGTTTATAATAGGAATAATAGAGAAAAGGGTGGCAGAGGTGGGTCAAGGGCACCAGAATAAAAAGACACCACTGCATACTAATTGCTATTGACCATTTAGAGAAGTAAAGGACTCCTCTTCACATTAGCATCCATAGGACCAAAGCAACATAACTGCCTCCACCTCCCTTGTGGTTGAAGATTAAAGAGTTGCTTCAAATTACTCTGCAAGACAGTTTCAGTGAATTTGTTAATCAGGAAACATCAGACAAACTGAAGACATCCTCTGTTGATTTTGAACCACCCCAAAGCTGTGAATGATATAGCTCATGGTGCTCAGAGAAAAACAGGGATTTTTAAATTTCATTAGATACATTATTTGTTCAACTAGAATGTGGACCTGTCACTTTGTCAGACTAATTAGAGGCCCTGAAGTTGGTGGTCATAATGCCTAGAAGAATTTTTTTCTTGTTACATCTCAAACCACCAACCAAATTTTATCCTTTTCTGTACAGATTTCCTAGATTTAGACACTTTATTTAAGCTTTTGCTTTAGAATTTCTCTTACTATCCCTGAGAGTATTTCTTAGTATTCCTATTATTTTGAATATCATCATATTCCTCCAAAATAATTCCCAGACAGCAGAGATGAAATTCTTCTCACTTGAGCCCTTTTTATAGAGTGTATCTTCAATGTGAAAAATAATTTAAAATATATACTACAAAAATATTAGTGGATTAGTCTATCCTCTTTAGTGAAAACACTGTTCATTCACTTCATTTTAAATAGTTCTCTGAACAATTTCACTTTTGTAAAATTAAAAATAGATATGCTTAGCAAGGTTAATAAACAATTTTAATAATGAGTAAATTCAAGCTAGGTTAAACCCACTCTCTTTAGAAAGAATACATGAAATAATTCCCTTGTTGAATGTGTCTGACAAGAACAATAGGAAAATTTTTAAAAAATTAGGTCGTTAAGAAAATAAACTATTGTATCTTAGAATTGGAGTCTTTCTTATGGTGACATTGAATCTACTATTCTGGGATAGAGTCAAGAACCAAAATATTAAGTGATCTTTGAATAGCTGACAAAATTATAGTCATTTAATAACTAGAGAACCAGAAAGGATCGGTTATAAAAGTCATCTTACCAATGGAATTGGGTCTAGTATTCAAGTTGATTAATCAATTACTCAACTAAAAACTAGATACAGTGTTAAAGCACTGATATTATATATGAAGCATCCCTTCCTTTAATAGGCCATTCATTTCACATTCTATATTAGAAAGAATAAAACAATAATCATCAGCAGGATAAAAAATGTTGACAGACTTCTAAGAACTGATTCCAGCTCATGAGTAGTAGAGTCAGAATCAAAATTTGAAGAAAAAAAAAGCTCATTTGACCACAATGATTAATATCGTTATGTAATTAAGTTTACCAAGAAAATCTGTTATCAGAATATTAGTGAGTTGTTTCTAGTAATTTGGTCACAAGGCTGCTATCCAGTGTAGCATTGGTATCAGAAAGTATATGGAATTAATACCAAGGAATTTTGTCAGTCGGAAGTAGAAAACAAATGTATTAATATTAATGACGCTTCTTTAATTTATATGGAACACTAATTGGAATACCTACTTTTGAAGAAAGCCTGGTAATCAAAACATACCTTTGCCTGAGTCACGCCCAATTCCCAAGAATCTTTAACCAGTAATTTAAAAAATGGTTATTATTGCACAGACACGATAGGATCCTCCTTCACCTTACACATTTAATTCAAAAGCTTCCTACACTTCAGGAATAGGGAGCCATTAAAAAGTGGGGTGCTAATTCATTGCCGCCCATCTTTGCACATACAGTGGGAGGATATAACTTTGCAGGGCAATACACAATTATGATGTATCCAGCATTGTGTTATATTATTAGCATGCATTTATCATACTTAATTCTCTTACTGTCAGCTTTCTGAGGCAGTTACTATTTCTATTATTTTACTGAAAGAAAAAAACTGAGGCAAAATATGATTGTTCAACTTGTCCACGGTCACATAGCTAGTAAGAGGAGAAATCAAGTTTGGATTGAATCTGGTTGGTTACAGAATCCATTCTCTTATCACTGGGATAATTTTCTTGTGTGTAAGTGTGAGAATATGTGTCTAGGGGTCACAGATAAACCGAAGAGATTCAGAGTATGGTAATTTCATGCATGTGATTTTTACACTATATACAATTTTTTCCCTCAAGAATCTTCCAATCTCATATTTTCTCAGGAAGTAAACAATTGCATTTTTGTTTTGTTTTGTTTCCCTGAGAAAGGAAACACTGACAAAATGGCAGACGTTAACTTCAGATCATCAAAAATGTTTTACTGGTCATAAAGGCTAGCTATGCAAGACACCTAGGTCTGATCATATCTGAGGAGATCTCTCAACTATATTTAAATCTTAACAGACTTCAGAGTAGTCTGCACCCCTTCAGTAGTTCTGCAATAAGACTGTTCGGCCATGTCACCATCAGACATAGTAACAGAATTACTGTATGTTTTATTAAAAACCATTTTTGTTTCTCTCTCTTTTTTATCCCAAACTCTAATTTAGTTGTTGTTCCCTTAGGTACAAAGTACACAGTTCATAATTCATTTGATATAAAATGTCAGTTTAGATTCTTGCCTGTCTTTGATAAATGAGAAAAAAACATGCACATTTCAATTTCCTCAATGCCGGAACTACCAAGAACAACCCCTGTTGTGCTTCTCAAAGACCTTTGTATTAAATTAAACATCAAGATTCTAAAACAGTGGGGAGGTATATTTCCAAGACAGAAAGTACAAGTACATGAGACAGAGGAAACGGCTAATGCTTTTCCTACCAGTCAAGTGATATCTCCCAAAGAGTATCTTTGATCCTCAAATTAGTCCTCACTTATAATTTAATATACCACAGCAAGCCTGCTGTTTCCTTACATTGAGCTGTAAGAGGTAGTTGCTAGAATCATCAAGGAAAATAAAAATTCAGATGTATGTGAGTTGGTTTAATTTTCAACCTAAGTAGCAATAGTTTAGGTATATTTGGGGCTTATTATATATCATGCTTTATATTCTTTAAACAAATAGTTGAGCTCCTACTTATGCGCCAGCTGATCTCAGTGCATACACAGATTTTGTTTCTTACCAAAACCCATTGAGAATGGCAGTGCGATTATAAAATCCCTTTTCAGATGAACAAATGGAGGCCTGGAGAACAGATAACTTTCCCAAGGTCACTCAGTCAATAATTAAAATGCTGGGGACAGTAGGTGGTGGTGAAGTCAAAATTCAGATAGTTCGACAGATATTGCGGTCAACGTGTTTAACAAATGAACAATTCAAAAGATATGCTTACATTTATAAAGTAAATCATATGAATAAAGTTCAAGTTTTTTCCTGTGGTCTTGACCTCAACCTCAGCCTTTGATGAGGAAAGTGGTCCTCCTTTCTGACGGCCCTGAGGATGGTCATGGCCATGGAATTCCTGTGGCCTTTCCAGGGAAAAATACCTTGGTGTGCTTGTACTGTTCACACTGCTGGGTTCTCCTATATTCCACCTGTGAATAAGTGTCTTCATCTGACTGTCATGTTTTTATCAGGTCATGGAAAGTTGTTTTAGTACAGGAAGGACTCATTCATCCACTCATTCTTCACTCATTCCTTTTTACAATTGTAGGCTTCCTTGCTCTTTCTTTTAATGAAATTTTTTTTACTTCTAAAATTAACATTATTAGATAAATTAAGTCTCTCTTTACAGGAGCACAGATTGTATACAATCAGAAAATCACATCCATTCATTTCCCTTGAGAGAGAGAGGGCATTAACACAAATAATGCAATTTTAATAGAGGCCCAAAGAGAGGATAACTTAGTAATTAGCAATAACGACACCATTGTTACACACTAATGGTTTGGGTACATGTATTTGAACAAGTTCTAATGAGATCTTCTGTTCCACACCTATTCAAAAGTCTGTGCAACAGCAAATCAGATCAGAAAACTTATTTCTATTAGGAGCCAAAGAAATAAGTATAAATTACAGCTCATATCACTGGAGAGTTAAAAGTTCAGGAAAGGAAATATTTTCGGATAAGTTAAATAAGCCTTTTCTCTTAAATAAATAAATTGAGATTATTTAATATTCTCTTCATCTAATTAGAGCTTAGATAGAAATTCACAGGAAAAGATCAAAGAAATTGGTCAAAATATTTGGTGGTCAGGTTAATACTTATATCCACACTGGCAGAGGATGGTCCCGTCAGCTGGTTGATTTTGCTGTCTACACACAGCATGGACTTCATACTATTGCTTTTGCTTGCTTTTTTGTAAGGCTGTACAAATATTCTGCTTTAATGGAAATTTTTCCCTCTCATGAGAGTGCAAACTTAAAGTGCGTACGGTTGTGTCTTTAATTCAGGACAGCTCTTCAGTATGGTGGCGACAGGTTTTGAATGCCTGATTTTTCAACCCAACAACACTCTTGAAACTATGTTTGACACAACTGTAGAGTCAAGCCACATGTCAGACCGCTATTAATAGCGGGGCCTAGAAATCTGTGCTGCCTCTGCTCGGAGAGATTGTGAGCAGGTAGGGGAGGCGCTTCATGGAAACTATAATCGAGTGCAGTGGCTCAGAACCAGCTTTTTGTTCCCAGGTTTGAATATAGCCTCTGCCACTTAGTAGTTGCATGGCCTTAACAAACTAGTCGATAACCAATCTCTTTTCCTCCCCTTCCTCATGTGTAAACAGGGACCACAATAGTGCTTTCTTCATAGACTTTGTGAGAATTAAATGAGGTAATATATACTAAATGACATCTGTATTCATAAGTGCTTCCTAAGTGTGAGTCCCACCCTTAGGTACTCACAGCAAAAAAAAAAAAAAAAATGACAGCAGCAAAGAAAACTATTTTTTATCAAATAAATGATTACAGGACCGTAACTGTTCTTTAGGCAACTGGACACTATGTCAGCCGCTCTGTGGAGTTGTATCTGTGAACTTCAAGAAGGCAAGATCTTAACTATGAGGTCTATTAGCCAGCAAGCCCTGGAATCCAGGATAAAGATGTAACTGCCGTGAGGAAACACACTCCGAAACCCCACAGAGGAGGTGCAGCCACTAGACTCTCATTAAGGAAAATTCCCCAGAGGGAAGAGACTCAGGTTTCAGTTACATGGAGTTCCTTAGAACAGATGTTCTGTGAAGGAATCAAAGAGCAGAGGAAATTTAGCTGACAGCATCTTCACAGTAGGGTCTATTAGTGTTCCTCGGTGCATAAAATATCATGCCGCTGCCTTCTGGTACCACAGGTAGGGCTTAACACCTGGACCTGGCTACCCATGGCATCTCCTCCTGACCCATTCAGGGAGCCTGGGGGAAACATGCCAGTTCCCCTTACAGTGCCAAGGCCTCTGGCCCTGAGAGTGGGGATTCTATGTTCAAAGACAAGTTGAGGGTAGGGGCCTGTTTTACCTATGTTTCCCTCAGTAATCCTGTCATAAGTGTGAGAGTCATAGACAAGATGATACCATGTCTTTTTCTTTGAAGGCATTTTGAGGATGATCTAGTTCAGGGGTGTTCAAACTTGGACATGCATCCAGATAACCTGGGGGCATCTAATAAAATATAGATTGCTTAGCCCCCCTCAGCATATCCGATTCAGTAGGTTGAGGGTGGGGCTCCAGAATCTGCTGTTTGAACGATTTTCCCAGGTAATGCGGATGCTCCTAGTAGGTGATCACACTGTGGGGACCACTGATCTAGTTCAAAGCTGCCATTGTAGAGACGAGAAGCCTGCATCAGAGTCAAGTAAAGTTACTTAAATCAGACCAAACAGCAAATTAGGGCAAGAGTCATTGCTAGAGCTCACGGCTCTGAGACAGGGAAATACAGAAGCATCTTGGAGAACTGCCAGATGAAGTGACTCTGAAGAGCACATGCAGGAGAGGGCCAGCAATTTCTTAGTCTTCATCATTATTATTTCCCTTCACATCAGGTTTACTTCCAGGGGTTTCCGCATTTGAGAGCCCAAACAAAAGCCGACACAAATGTCAAGCTGCCACAGTTTGGTGTGATTTTCAAGAAGTTACGAGGCCTCTCTAAATCCTCTCTACTCTGTGTCTTTTCTCTTTAGCAGCTTTTGGTTTAAACACTTTTGTTTTTAAGTGGCAGAGAACATGACACAGACAGGCTTAAACAATGAAAGGGGTTGGCTGCTGCAATAGTAAAATCTAGGGAAAAAGTTCATTTTAGGTGGACCTGGATTCAAGAGGTCAAAAGAGGTAGGGTAGGGACATGGGATAAGCACCATGATTAATTTTGCCTGCCTATGATGAAAAACATCAAGATATAAATAGAGTCAGAACAGGAGGGACTCCATCTCAAGGCTAAGATTCCATTTTAAAAACCAGGGAGTTAGGGTGTAAGATTCCTAACATGCTTTACGGTAATCAGCCAACAACTGATGTGATCTTGAGGCAGGGAAGCAGTCCTAAATGGTGTGTCCCCAGTACTTGAGGGTAACCACTATCTTGGAGAACAGGATCAATAAATTCCTTATGTTAAGTTTATCTTATAGAATATCTAGAGGACTGACTATAGATGGTGACATTATGTCTATCACTGGAGATAGACATCATGAGACCACAGGTCTAGCCTACACCCCCCTGGCCTTTTATCCATTTTGAAATCCTTAAAATACACGAATCCTAAGCCTTTAAGCATGCCTCCTCTCTGGGGCTGCCCAAACTCCTCTTTCTTCAAGTGTGTACTTTGCTTTAAATAGAGCTTTTGTGATGCTCAATTTACTACCATTTTCCATCTGCACTCTTCCAAGCCTCTTAAGAGATTAATGAGACCCCATTTCTAGTGGTAAACATTATTATTACTTTATTATTTCATTCAATTTTCTATACTTAAGCACAAGTCTTTCTTCTCTCTAGTCTTCTTCAGACAAGTAGGGAAGGGCTACTGAGATCACTGATTTGGACTTGCAAGTTCCCATCACCTGGGTGACCAGGAGAAGACTGCAGCTGGACGATCATGCTCTTTAGTGGCCTGCCCCAAAATATCTTTTCTTTGCCTTTGGGATGTTCTTAGAACATAATCTCACTCCATCCAGTGCTCTGAGACTCCCTCAAATCCTGCAGTGGTAGGGACTTAGTACCCACACTTTGCAGATTCAAGCAGACCCTGGATGCTAGTGGACCCTGGCTTTAGGAGTTAGCAAAGGAGTTTCCCTATGCTGAGCAGGCGTTCCTCCCTCTGTTCTTCCTTGCTCTCTACAGCCTGCATGGCTGCTGCCATCCACTCCTACTCCTGCTTGAATGAATTCCTTCTTCACCTACACTTGTCTGACCTCTTCAAGAATTCTTTCTCAAACAGTGTCAAGAACCCTCCCCAGTCCAGGCTGAGGTTTCTTCACCTGGTGCGCAGGGAGAAATCTCCCTAGATGCATCGGCCTGACAACAAAATGGTATCATCATAATCCAGTCTACCTCCTCTCAGATCTACTCTTTCTTCCAGGTTGGCTGTATTCTCAGACTCTTTGAGGGGCAATATCATTGGTAGCATATTCAAACACCAGATTCAAACTCAGGATATGACATATAGCTCTGTTGGCTATACTGGTTTATAGCATCTCATTAGTTCTGATGGGAACATCTATTAGTTCCTGAAAAAAATCACTGTGTCCAGGAGAATATGAAGTTCTCAATGGCCAGACCTGGCAATAGAGTCAGACCCACACATGCCACATATTCTGAGCATGGGAGTGCTCAGGGTGTCTGGAGGGAAACTGAAGGTAATCAAAACAAAGGGTGGGAACAGTGATAGCATGTTGGATACAAAAATAATCCAGGGCCTCTCTCTGGAGGCATTATAGTGAATGTTAACTAGTTTCTTGCTATATACCCCAAGACAAGATAAATAGTAATAAGGATCTGGAAAGAAAGGGAGGGAGGGAAGGAGGGAGGGAGAAACTGAATAAAGGAAACCTCATTTAAAACGGAGTCAGGATTCCAGAAGGGGGAGTCCTACCACCCATCCACAATTTATTGCAGACCCCAACAAGAAGAGACAGAATCTGCATTCCCAACAGGATGACATCTCCGTTGCTACTCTAGTAGGAGGAAGGAAGTAATTCTTGCTTAACAACAAGATCAACCAATAGGAAAATACCACAACTTAGCCAATGAGAAACCTGAATGAACTCTCACTTTGCTCCAAAGATTTTTGTTCAAAGCAACCCCTCCCAACTTCCTCCTTTTCTCTCTAAAGCAATGCTCCTCTCCTTTGATCTCAGATTTGCCTATGGTTTGCCATAGCTTGCATGTCTCTAACTGCAATTCCTCTGCTATTCTCAAAAAAAAACCATTTTGCTGGAAAATAACTGGCTGTTTTACTTTTAAGACCAACAGAAGGTAGGAAGAGAGAGAGAGAGCAAAAGAGAGATCATATCTGACTCCTGCCCACCACCACTGGTTCATTCATTCTGTTCATACTATAGATTTAGATTCTGGTAGGTAAGTATGCTACATACATATTAAGCATTTAAATACATATGGAAGACAGAATAAGTTCTAAAATGATCATCAAAATGTAAAGAAAAGGATTGTTTTCATAAAGTATGCACTAGATACCCTCACATTTCTAGTTTCCTTTGTCCTAATTACTCATGCATACCATAGTGGCTGTAGTGAATTTGCCCACTGTTGCCACAATCCATTCATTAAGTTCTTACAGGACTCTAGAACCTTTTAGCCTCTGGGTGATCTATATCCATTTGTAGAGATATGATAAGGATTTTTTTGAAGCTCCTAATGAAAAGAGATTGAAAATACGGTCTTTAAGTACCTAAGATATATTAAGAACTTGTCTCACTTTTGTAAAAGTACTTATACAGACAGGTACATGCTCATAGAATTTTATGCAAGTCAGGCATAGAGTCTGTCTCTGATAACAAAGGAAAAAGTAAAGAATAAGATACTATTTTTTAAAAATAAAGAAAAATTTCTTCAGGGCACTATAAAGAATTCAAATAAAACCTCTAGTTGCTTTCAAACTGCAGAGCCAGAGAGACAGACATAATTTTTTTAACCTTAAAGTTATAGATAAACCTTTATTCCCAGATAAAAAACAGAAAGGAGAATTGTACTTTTTCTTTTTAAAAATATGATTCTTTTTCATATCAATGGAACTTAAAGGGATAATACTTCCCACCCCTCTCCCATGGTAAAGAAAGAAAAATGTGATTTGAAAAAAAAATTTTTTTTTGGTGTCTCTCTTGCCCCAGGATGCACTAAAGAGAGCACTTAATTGTGTGTGTGTGGGTGTCTGTATTTCTATACAAACCACATGAGGGTATGCAAATGTGGGAAGCTGGCAGCCCTTTGCTGGAGGCTTGTTGGGTCCATGGTAAGCACACTTCAAAGTCCCCTTCCCTTCTCCATGGCTCAGAAGTTGGTCCCTTTCTAAAGTGGTTTTTATAAGCAGGAAGTTCATTGTCAAGATGTTGAATATAAAAAATGAAGAAAATTCACAAATTATGAAATAAAAATTTACCCCATTCTTTGGCTTACCTAATGTTATTTTACACACACACACACACACACACACACACACACACACACACAAAGGGTAAACTAACAATTCTAAGAAGCTAAGATTTTTTATGAAATGATTTGAGTATGTTTAAGACAGTTACATGCTTAGGTTCTACTAACATACTTGAGATTAAGCACAGGTTCAACTAAATGGCCTGGTATGTGTTTTCAAAAGTACACTATTTATTTTTACTGATAATTCAAATACTACTGATTCACTGAATCTGCCTACTTTATGGCTTCCAACTGGTTGATTTTTCCAGGGAAAAACAGCAGTATATTTGGAAGACATATGCAGAAGTAAATCATTATGCACAACTATTCTAAAGATTCATATAATCTGGATGCAATATAAATTATGTAGCTTTTAATATACTGAAGATAAGACAAACCATGCATTTATGATGTGGAATGTTGTTGTTTTAAAGAATGCTATTCCTCACAATCTTGTGTCTTTCTTGTCGCTTTTACATTATAAAAGGCAGTTCATGCCCTTGTCCCGTCTATCTCTGAATAAGAAAATATACCATCTTAGCCTATTTATTTCAATTTCTAACCTACAGCTAATTTTCTAAATTTCTAATTTTCAAATTTCCAATTTTCAAATTTCCTTTGCATGTTTTCCCTTTTTAAGGTATCTCATGGCCACCTGCATGCTGAAGTTTCAACTCACATCTGGCAAATAAATCAAAGTGGATTCAAAGCAAATGAAAATGAGGATGCATGCTGACAGGATCTATACTTGAACACTGCCAGCAACCTTTGACAATTTTTAAGACTATTAACTTCATAAAAAGCCAAAAAACTAGCATCTTGACATTGTACTAAATAGAGATCTTAAAAGGCTTAGAAATATTTTATAGTTCTTGAGGAAAGTGTAAGATAAAATGGAGTTTGCATTTGTAATTCTTAAATTTTATTTATTTATTTATTTGTTGTTTTTTGGTCTATCCCTGCTCTTTTTGAGCTTTTAATTATCCCCCATTCTCTTAGAAATCCTGTCATAAAATGATACCATTCTTCCTATGGTTGGGCCACATAACCCTATCCATAGTCCACTTCTTTTAGGCCTTAGAGGTTTTGGTTCAGATGAGAAAAAAGCAGACTTTGGAGACTGAAGGAGTAAAAGGTTGACTGAGCAAGTCATGACAAGAATCTCAGGCTCAGCTTCTAATTAAGGGAAGGGATATAATCAATGATTCATTTTTCTTTCCCCTCCCCTCCCCTCCCTTCCTCTCTCCTCTCCTTTCCTTTTCTTTCCTTTTCTTTTCAAGGCAGGGCTATAGTAACACTTACCCTAAGAGAAGAATTTGATAGCACTGTCCTGCCCCTCCTAGTAGGGTAGGATGTTCCCAGGTAGATCATTACTGCACTTTCCCTAAAGCATTTTCTTTTCCTTTTGGCAAACAGTAGACACTCTCTTTACCTATTTACTGTTAATTGCCTCACTATATTGATAAAAAAAATTTTCCACTTATTCTGTACAAACCAAGATGGATAGCCAACTCTCCTGTTCAAGGGAAAAAACTGGCAGCCATAAGTAGACAAAACATTGGTTGTGTTTTCCAAAACTGACAACTCATACAATCACAAGAAATAAGAAAGGCTGGTTGTATTAAATGGCTAAGATTTGGGGTGGTTTGTTTTATAGTGATGGATAACTGAAAGAGCATTCCAGTCCTTTAAAACCTGAACAAAAGTTAATTCAGTAGTTCATTCTATGAAAAAAATCAATGGTTATTATATCATTCTTTCAGCAATATTATTGGGCAAAAATTATGTTACATTTTAAAATACAAACACTTCATTTACTTAATCAAAAGTGCATTGTCTGAACAACTACTAAGTTTTTGTATTCAGTGAAAATGAAACAAACTTTTAATTCCAAGATTGAATTTTTTAAAATATATATTTGAGGAGAATTAGGAAAAAGTAAAAAAATATTTAGCAATAACTTCAAATTCCTCTCTTTTGACTAACATTAACAGAGACATGAAAACAATCACTTATGAATAAAAATGTACATGTAATGAAAATGAAAAATAATCATAACAATTGTATCTAATATGAGGCTTGGTATGAATACAGAAGAGAGATCTATTAAGAAAAAAATGTGCTGCTTTTCTGACCATTGAAATTCCAAGATAACAAATGAGAGCTTGATGTAAAAATCATTTGAAAATTATGATCCAGAAGTTGTGGAGGGAGATATTAAGGTATTTCAAAAACAAAATCACTTCTCATCCTCCCTACTTACTCCATCAACCAATACACATCCCAACCACCCTTCAGCAGGGCTACTAGCCTGGCCATATTTATGGCAATAGTCTAAGGTACAAATGTAGGAAGAGAGGGATGTTAAAGGACACAATTATCCTGGTCTTCCTAGTATGTGTAAAAGACTGATTTTCACTTGTCCTCTCTACAGCATTTTCCAGCATTCAAAAGTAAAAGTGTTCTATACACCCAGTTCCAATGTTGCTGGACACCAGTTCAGGTGTCTTACAATTTAACTCAATTCTGACACCATCTACCCCTTTTCCCCTTGCCTTCAGATGTTAGTCACCTGTGCTCTGACCAACCAGTTACACATTAGAGGTTCCCACAATCTCCTCTAACTCAGGGTGCCAATCACAAGTCCAGGTTGCTTCCTGTACTTCTGACCGAATGGCTATAAAACAGTTTCCCACAAACCCCTCTTTGGGCTGGCTTAATTTGATAGAGCAGTTGACGAAACTCAGGTGTTTACTCGTTAGATTAATGGTTTATTACAAAGGATATAATTCATAAGTAGTTAGATGGACGAGATGCAGAGGGCAAGATAGGAGGGAAGGGCTTCCATGCTCTATCCAAACTGACCATTCCCCCCAAATCTTCAGATGTGGACCAACCCTGAAGCTCTCTGAACCCATATAGGTTTTTGCTGAGGTTTCATTACCTAGGCATGATTGATTAAATCAATGGCCACTGGTGATTTGTTATGGAAAACCTGGAAAACCTGGACTGGATCGCTGACAGAAGATCCAAGCGACACTGGGAGGTCTTGGAGAGTGGAGGTTTATTTTATGCTGGCGGGCCGGGGGTGATCTCCAAAGGTCTGAGCCCCAAGTACAGCAGGGCCATGCCTTTTATACATTTACTACAAAGCTAAGGGGGGAGTCAGCACCCAGGAACTGTTGGTATGGGAGCTATTAGGTCACTATAGGTGTATGCAGGATGCTAGTTATATTTTAATCTACCTCTGTAAAGGTTAGACGGATACCGTATTATAAACTAATGGGCTTCCATGACTATGATTAACAAGCTATTCCATACCACTGAGTCCCAGTGGCTGGGAATACATGGTTACATTGTTTCAATCCCAAGTATCCAAGCACCTTGTGCTCCCCTACATCCCTGAAGCCTCAGCAGAAACCCTGTTTCCTTGGTTTCCTTGGCTTCCCATCACACCTGCCAAGAGGGGGAGGGATCTGAAAACTTTTTGAGTATTTCCTCATCAATTGATCCAACCTCCAGCCGCTCTCCTCTGGAGGTCAGGGGGTAGAACTGGAAGTTCCATTTCTTTAATCACCTGGGTGGCTCCACTGGCCAGCAGTCACCACCATCCTTACCTGGTTCTGAAAGTTACCTCATTAACATAACAAAAGACACATTTTACAGGTCTCCCCACTTAGGAAATTCCAAGGGATTCAGTAGCTCTGTGCCAGAAATAGGGAAGACCACAAATGTGTTTCTTATAAATCAAAGTATCACAAGAGGCCAAAAAAGAGTCTTTGTAAGAAAATAGAATAAAAAAGGTAGCACTGAATGTTTATTAAGAAAGACACTATGCTAAGCACATTACATGTGTAGTGTTGTTTAATCCTCTATCAGGTGGAAATTATCATCAAGCCTGTTTTAGGGAAGAACAACTAAGGCTCAGTATATTTGTAGATTTGCTCAATCAGTGAGTTAAAGAGGTGGATTCAGATCTAGGTTTGTAGGATTCCAAAAGTCTATGCTTTATGCTTTTACAATGTTCCTAAGTATTAATTCCAAATGCATTTCACTCCTTTTCTTTCATGGATGTTTTCAATTTTTTCGGGGGAAGCTGACAGAAGAATTGTAAAACAAACAACTCTCAACCATTCTGCTTTCTCAGTTTTTGGTTTTCTAATAACACACCTTTGAAACAGAAACACTTTCCTCAAGCTTAGTATTTTTATGAAATTTGTAGATTATAGTAATTCTCATCAATTTGAAGGTATAAATGACTATTGACTGTCATAGAACACTGGATTAAGGTCACAAATTAAGGTGGCTCTGAGTTCTTTTCATCATTAAAATAAAGCAGTTCAGAAAAAGATAAATAGAATAAAATTATTCCTTTTGGAGAAATATAAAACTTTCATAAAAAATCTGTTTCTAGCTAGTCAGTATGGAATTTGTCACTAATCATTTTAAACTATGCCCTTTTATGCTTCTTCTGTCCCTTTTAGCTTTTTGAGTAGTTCTTTGATGTAACAAAGACAGTTTCAGACAAGATTTCAGTTCATCTGGAAAAAAAGGTTTAAGTCTGGAGGCAAAATGCAGTGTATTTAAAATTTATATACTCTATAATGCCTTTGTTCTGAACTTGAAGATCCTGCAAAACTTCTAAGCTTCTTTGCCTTCCTCCTCTAAGCTCATTTGCTCTTCCTTTGCTTATTATCATGCAACTGTGATTTAACTGGTGGTTCCATCGTTTAAGTACATGCAGAGTCATGGCTGACCCTTTCTGATCAATTGCCAATCCATACAGGTTTGACTGATAAAAGAGCCAATTAGATTTAAGCAAATTAAGGGACATCACCAATGTCAACCACTTATTAAACTGAATGCTGAATTCCATGCATACAAAACACTAATGCACTGAGCCCCATTAAGAGTTGAAATCCTAACCCCATTAGTAACTCCAGACCTTGAAGGGGCAAAGGTCATAGGAAAGTTTCATATTTATGGATTAACGTTTGGATTCTGTTTTTATTTTTTAAATTATTTTCCTAGAACTCTTGAACCTGCACTGTAATGCTATTTAAGAGCTCGGATTAAATATATTCTTCATTTCTAAGCATCTTTTAGTGCTAAATATGAATGTTATGTTATTACAAACAACCTGAAAATATAGTAATTGTAGAAATATAAAAGCCTGAGCACACAGAGTTGGGTAGGCATATGCTATATAATTGAAGAAGAAGAAGAAAGAAAACCCAAACCATTCCAGTTGACTAAATAGTATTTCAAATGGATTTTTTAAATAAAAAAATGTATGGTTTTGGGTATTTATTATTGTCCATCTATGTGCTGAGCAATTAGTTGCATGATCAAACTTGCTTTCATTTCTATCTTCAAAATAACTTGTGTTTATCATATTTTTAGTCTTTTTTATTTTGGATTGGTCAAAATTGTTTCTTTTTTAAATATAATTAATTTAATAACCAACAACAATAACAATGAAACAGGAAGATCTGATGGAATTAACTAGCTGTTGAAATCAGATATTGTTGGACTTTGGTTTTTTAAAATGTTTTCTAGCTTTATTTAACTGAGTTTTAATTGGTACATTAAAAAACTACATATTTTTCATGTTTTCTCTCATCAGAAAACCAGAAAAAACTTAGTTTGGTAAATAAGATGTATTATAGCCATCAACTAAGAGGTTATGTCCAGGGTTAAAAACTTTGAACCAGATCCCCTTACCCCTCTTTTCTCCAAACTCCTATGTAAACCGATGTCTGTTATTCTATGCTTATCTAAGTAAGGTAACCTCTACAGGGAAGGTAGTCCAATGGCCACAGCATTCCTACATTGGACAACAGTATACAGAGGTCACATTTTCCACAGATGCTACAATCTAACATTGCTCAAGAAGTAGAAGAGGAGGCCTGAGCAGGCCTTGAGCAATGATAAGCTTACAATTTATAACTGGTAATTAAGCTATCTTGACTGATGTATTTATTCATTCACTCACCAATTATTCATTGTGCACCTACCATGTGTCAAGTTTGGTCTAGGCACTGAAGATAAAAATGTGAATAAAAAACAGTCCCTGCTGTGTAGGATCTTATAACCAGTGATTGTGGCAGTCAGATCAGACAGGCAATTTCAATAGCGTGTGATGTACTCTAGGATACGGAAGGGCCTTATCTCAGCCTCGGTTGGTAAAAAACAGCTATCTGATGGACTGATTTCTAAATTGAAACCTAAAAAATGAGTAGGACTTGGCCAGATCTAGGGGATAAATGAAGTTTTCCAGGCCACACTTAATAGCAAACATTTGATAAAGAAAAAAATTAGCATTTCTATTTTCACCAAAACCTCTTATTATTATATTTTTGAACTAAATAGAGAAGAAAACAGAGCTAAGGGTATTATCATTACAAACCTTGCATAATCCAGCATTGAAAGATATTAGGAATGCAGCATCTCCAGGAAAGAGACCTAATATTGAAATGAAGGAAATGGTAATAATGATAACAATCCAAATATAATGGAAAAGTAAATAGCTTGTAGAAACTTCTCTGCCCATAAGTTGGTTCGCTTCTGTACATCGGTTCATTTATTATTCATTTCAGTATGAAACACAGTTCACTGGACAAAGGCATGGAAGATTTCTTTAATAACTCTCAGTACTAATTTAATTCTACTTAAACACACATATTCTAGTGAATGCCACATGCTTTTCAGCATGATTTTATGTGTAAATCAGGATAATATGTTTTCAGATCATTAAGTAAAGGGAAGCATGAACTAAAACCTATTTAATCAATGAGGTATCACCTTAAAACTGCCACAAGGTCATAAAAAAGATAATTTCGAAGCTATAAGTTTCCTAATTGTAATCAACAACAATCTAATGATGAAAAAAAATGTACATCTTAATGGCTGTAATAAACTTGAGCAAATCGCTGTCTGTCTTTGAAGACATTTCGCATCCTCTTTTGGTGAAGAACCATCCCCCAAATTCTGGGTTTCTGAGTACAGAAAGCGAATGATTGCATTGTGCCCAGAGAATGTGGGTCTGCAGAGCATTATGATAATGGCATGGATCAGCATCCACAGAGCAGAGATGAAGATAAGCCTCAGCAGTTGACTTCAGTTCCAGTGTACCACTATAAAACAATATTTTAGTTGCTTCCTGTTTGCGTTATATTAACCCTTCTACTAACCCGCTGACAGATACATTCATACAGTATATACTGAGTTAGCAATAGGGGCTTGCTAGGTTTAACTGAATCATATGCCCACACGTATATATATTACAAATTATTAGACCATACATTCCACAACACATGAACAATGAATTAAATTAGCCCCATTTTATTAATGTGATGTAAACTGCTGTAAATTACAAGCTATCTAAATCAGTGTGAATGCCATAAAAAGAATATATAGCTCATTAAAAATTCCATATATCCTGTTAAGAAGGTTTACTATATAACTTAAAATTCTCCATTAAAGCACTAATTACTCTCTGATTTCTACATGTGAATAAAGGGTATTATATATTAAGGTATAACGTCATCACAATTTTCTATCCTTTCCAGCATGTTAGAAAAACGAAGAAATGAATACCCAAGGATTCTTTTTTTTGGTTTTGTTATGTTTTGTCTTTTAGTCTCTATCCTTAAACACACACCTATCTAAGTTCAATTCCCCTTTTAATGTCATGAAATATGACACTATCTGAGATGATCAGCCCCAAAGTCTCTTTCAAGCATTCTTTTCTTAAGGTAGCTTCTGTCATCTAGTTTCAAGTGTTCTGGTAAATATCTATCAGTTAATTCTCATCATGTCATAAGAGGTAGATGATAGTGGTTTTTATGATACAGTAGGCAATGAATCCTTTTTGGGAAAGGGGTTCCATAGAAACTGCAGATTAACCCTTAATTTCCCCTAGTGATGTAGTCTTTGCTGTTCTTATATTCTTTGTGACCAGAGAGGGATTTATCCAGCTCTGCAGATTGCTCTTAACAACAGAGTGATATGCTTGCTTAGCTCAAAACACACTGGTTCCTGAAGCTGGGCTATCAGACAGACATTAGGTGTCCTGGAGTCCTTTGCCTCTGGTATTTTCAGAAAACATGTTTCAGAACACTGAACTGAGAATCATGTTCTTATTAGTAACAGACATGCTTTTGGCTCTAGGCTGTACATATCAATCTAAGAGGGAGTGTTCCTCTTAGTAACTAGTCCCACAAATAGTTAAAACAAGGCTGGAATTAATTGCAGATCTAAATATTTCTGAAAAAGTTAATTTAGTGAATTTTTTCATAGAAATAGTTAAAATAAAAATATCTGGATTGTATCATATCACATTCTGCACATGAATGTGACATTACTGAACTCTAATCATTAGCATGTGGAATTTAAAGGTGTTTTCCAGTGATCTGAGTACAGTTTTCCTAGTTTATTACTTTCACACTGTCCTTTTTTTCCCAAATGGAAAGGTTTAGATATACATCTAAACTAGCTCTTCAAAAGGCCAGGAATGAGAACTACTTGTATTAGATAATTAAAGCCCCAACTGAAAATATAAAATTAGAATCTAAATGAAGTCTCAAACTAAAAAGCATTTCCCAATCTTCTTAACATGAACAAAGCAAGAGATATATGGGTGTGTGTACATGCACATGCACACTGTGAAATGGAAGTCTCAACCATAAAACAATATCAACAATAGGGTCTTAATAAAGCAAAACAACCAAAACAACCAGAAATACAACTGAGCCTCTAAGTTCTAAAAAAAATTAATAAACGGGGTGCTCAACTGAGACCTAGTAGTAGGGCATTTATATAAATTTACATAGCCAACATTGTTCATAGACTTACCCCCTGGAGGCATTGCAACTGTGACAGGATCACTTATCAAGCTGCCTTGACTGTTTGAAACATTCACTTGTACAGTGTAGTTACTAAAAGGAACCAGTCCATCGATGAGCACCCAGAGGTTGGTCTCTTCACCGCTATGCATGACTTGTGTGCCATTCAGAAGAGTGTAATTGTTATCTGCTGATTAGAAGAGGGAATTATTACAGTTAGTGTATGTTTAAGAGTTCTTTCCCACTTTTATTTGAATACTTTCTGGGCTTCCTAAAGTATTAAATAGAACTAGAGTTTTACTACCCTAAGAGGCATCACATGTATTACTCTCGATGTGTCTATTTCTATTTTATTATTTTTTGAACAAAATGTTACCTGAGTGAACATTATGTTCTCTAATTCATTCATCACAGTGACCAAAGTAACAGAACTGATATTTGAAGACAATACAAAGCTATATACAAATATGATGCAATAAGTAAAAATTCTGCACAGACTTGATCACTGGATGGATTATTTAAAACTGAGTTTTTTAAATATTTGAGTTTTCTTTAATGGGAAGGCTGGAGGAAATCATACTCTTTTCTCCAAATAGAACGGGTCTAGATATAAATAGCATCTTCAAACATGCATGTGAGATATCGCATTTAACATCATGTTGGGAATTTTTTGCTCATTTTATTTGTGAGGTAGGTTTGTTTGAGAGGCATCTGTTTAATGCCTCTTCAAATAAGAATTGGCCAGAATATCCTGAAAAGCAACTGAGTTTGGAAGTAATGTGTGCCCAGTTTGATCACAGATCTATTTTCGAGCTCTCTGGAAGAATGCAGAGGCTGCCTGGCTGTATAAAAGAACCATCTTCAGTGTATCAACATGGGTCCCAACACAATCAATCCTTCCAAAACGTCAGGACGTTCTCAAATATTAGCAAGTCAATGATACAGGAAAACACTGGTGCCTGATAACACTGCTTATCTCCCTCTCTTAGGCAACTGGGTTACATTTCAGGTTGAAAAGAGTTAAAAATTAGGCTACAACTGAAAACCGATTGTAACATTCATTTCATTTTTTGTTAGATGCTTTACTGAGAAGTTTACATGTGGTAAAATTTTCAAAGATATTGCTTAATTTTAGTAATATTGAGTTATAATTATTCTTGAAACACAGAAAAAGAACCATTAAGAGTAGCGTTATTTACCTCAGCTAGCCTTCTTCTTTTGCCAAACACTTTTTATTATATGACCTTTAACCTTTCCCTCACAAATTCCACAAATATAGGCAAGTGAATAAAAAGCACACATGATGTTGGACTTCAAGGAAAGCATCTTGGCAAGATCTGCAGATACTGATATAATCTTTACTGATTAAATGTTAAAAAAAGTAAAAGATGGCCACACACAAAAAGGGATCTTGCACTGTACAGTAAACAAAATGTAATAGTTGCAATATTTGCCAAAAACGATTGTATTTTAACACAGTTGAGTAGCAGAGTATAGTGCAAAGGGAAATACATAAATTTGGTTGGGCAGAGTTCTGCATGTGAACCTGTTCCTGTCATTCTTGACAAGTGTGCTCTTTGCTAAATTGCTAAATATCTCCAAGCCTCAGGTTTTTAATTTGTGAACTGGGAATGGTAACACTTCAATGGCGATGTTATTGTGAAGGTTAAGTGAGATCATTCCTTTACAATATACAGCACATAATAGATGTTCATTTACAGCATCTAGGAATGTTGTTACATGCCCAGTTGTAAAATTTCAAAAAGGTCAGCTTATCCTATTACACCCAGGCAGATGCTCCGTGGCCTCGGAAGCAGTATGACTATGCAAATTTTACAAATGATTGAAAATTGCCAAACAACAATGAAAATTCTAAAATTAAGCCAAGAGAATACAATTTTACAAATTTCAGGCCAGGTGCTAATGTAAGATCAGTGAGTTAACATCCACGATTTTAATACGGGTCAGGTTTTTCCTTGGTTTCATTTGTCTTTGAAACACATTTCTAGCTGTAAAACAACTACTCTTGCTAGCTTTGAAAATGGCATGGCAGGGGGAAATATATTAAATGCCACTTTCTTCTAAGTTTCCCAGATAACATTAATACATAGTAATTATACAATTAGTTGTAACATTAAGTTCTAGTTATAGAACAATGATTACTCAGTAATTATAAGAAGTATATAATTACTCAATAATTATGAGAAGTATGCAATTACATAACCATTTTGCTCGGCTCAAAAAAGAACTTGTACATCTCCAGGAAACACACAGCTGAGTGAGTCTAATGTTCTCTCAACCAGGAACATACAACTCAGTTCACACACCTAGAGCAACCGACAGGATTTCAACCCTCAATGAGGCTCAGAAATCTCCAGATTTCAAAACGAAAACAGGAGTCATAAATCTCAGCCCTTCCTCCGCGTCAGTCTCCCTGTCTTCTCCTCCTTCCTTTGAACTTTACCATTTGAGCTACTAGATGTTAAGGGGAAATTCATAAAATGCAAGTCCTGTGATCCCCCCTCTCGGCAGGGCTGTGCTTTGCCACTTTTACTAAATAAGCTTTGTTATCAGTGGGCTGGAAAATGCAGCCTCATTGGTCCAGCCTCAAGAATCGAGCCAGAAAATGCTAAAGCGATAAGCCTCTCCCATCACAGGTGACCCTTTCCATCTGGTCGGCCTTGGTGCTGACCCCATTTGTGAGTATAAGTGGATGGTGAAGGCCCCGGTAAGCTTCCCCTCGCCCCACCCCCAGCCGCTGTGACTGGAGTGGAGTTCCCCTCATCCCCCCTCTCTGGCTGTGGTCTGTGCCACTGGGCTTTTGCTGGGGACTGCACAAGCACTTTGAAGATGGGGTCATATGAACCAGTGTTCAGGGCTCACCTACATCAAAATCACTTGGGGGTATTTCATAAACACCCACATACCTGAGTTCCACTCCAGACCTACTGACTGAGAATTGCAGAGGGCACGGCCCAGGAGTCAGGTGGTGAGTCTTCTCAAGCATGCAGGACTAGTGATTTTAGGGTTATTTAATCCATGTTCAAGGTTTAAAGTAGTGATCACAATTCATTTCCTTTGCTTCCAAAAATAATTAGGTCACATTTAGCACCCTTATTGATGATGACTTTAGATGCTAGCTTTCGACTATAAAATGTTTACTCTATTCATGAAATGATAATGTATTTTCAGAAAGTATAAAGCTAACTCTTAAACCAGATCTCTCTTTACAGACTAGCAAGTTGCTCTATAAGAAATCTTTAAATATGCACAAAAATAATTTTTAAAATGAGTAATCATTATTGCACACCTGAGAACAATAACTTCTTTCTCTCTCTTCCTTTTTTTCTATCTCCTCACTGAGAATACAGAGGAAGGAAAAATTCTTTTTATATTGGCCAACATCACGCATCACAAGGAAAATAACAAGTTTTGTAGATGATGTAAAATTTTTAAATAAACTCCCACATGCTGTTTCAGGATATTCCACATTTTAAAGGGTTTTCAAAGAAGTTAATTCATTCAGTCCTACTTTCCTATCTTATTTTGAAGAAAAAAGTGCTAAATGAAGAAACAACCAAAATAAATCTCATACGTCCAACAGATTTCATTTGTAAAGAACCTTTCCTCTAGCTTCAAATATGAAGTCCCACTAAAATGTTAGCAAATTAATACCCATCTTCTAAGGCTAACGTCGTAATTTTAATGTTATTTGTTGAATAGTAAGATATTTTCTATGCAATTTTTTTAAAGCAAAACCCAGCATAAATAGATACTTTCCCATGCTTGAATCAGGGATGCATAAATTGATTGCTGTCCCAGGGATACTATCCTATGGGGTTCCCTAGATTGGTACAACATAAATGGGTATCCTTTTCCATTCTTGTTATAATCATTGTCACAAGAATTTTAATGCACCATATATTCCATAATTTTTTTCTTCTGTGCTGTACTGCTCTGACCTTTTCAATATTCTATAATTTGACTGGCTGGCCATTTCAGTTCTCTCCTTTTTACAGCCTTATTAACTTGTGGGAAAGGGGTGAAATGAACAACCAATCAGAATACATAATATTGCAAAGGTCAGCATAGTCTTGTACAGTATCATCACACACAGAAGACTGTATGCCAGGCATTAACATCCTGATATCTTATTCATGTGACAAAGATTGTAACAAGAACAGAAAATGGCCCAACATGAATCCATTCTCGTGACAAAGATTATAATGAGAAATGACAGCAGACAAACCAAGCTGATTCTTGTTACCTTGTGAGGATTTTATATGTCAGATTGGGTCCTGCTTTAAGCTAGCCTTTTTCTGAATCCAATTACACCTTAAGGTAGGAAAGGTGTTAACTAAGTTTCCCACTTCTTGCTCTAAAAAGAAAATGCTATATTTTTCCTACATTGAGATCTCAGCTGTAGGGTGTTCAGCTCCCCCTCGCTATTGCAGAATTCTACCAACACCAAAATCAAAAGACATGGAATGGCATACTGCAGGATCGGGGCAAAGTGGCAAATTAGGCCCTCAGTGTGCACTACAAATTCTAGGTCACTCTACGGCATGTGTTAATATTTAAGTTACTTTTATGTATTCCTTCTAAAGACATTATTTCAAATTATTTTACCCAAAAGGCAAGGGCATATCCACACTCCATTACCACCAGAGATCTCATTTTGGTAGAGATCTGAAAGGTACTGGATTATTTGTTTATTTTTAAGTTAATACATGGTTAAAAGAGCCTATTTCTGGCCTTACATTTTTGCCAACATAGAAAATATTTATACATATATACCTACATGCTGTCTTCTCCATAGGACATTTTGAAAGAGAAAGAAAGAAAGAACTTGTGGGCCACTTAGGCCTCTGAAGACAATGATCTATTAATGCATTATATTTCTTACCATTATTGTAAATACTCTAATGTGATTTTTAATTAATTGTCATCTAGCAAAAGCTATATGTCCTTGATTCCTCTTTAAAAAGTGGTCATTCTGCTAGAATGACAATTGTAGTTCAGGGAATAAATACATAGAACGTTTCATCAACCCACCAAAAAATGCTTCAGAAACCTTTACCCTGAGTCTGTGCTCTGTGCAAGAGCAGTAATGGCTCTGTATATACTGAGAATCTTTTCATTTTGCTCTGTTTTGAAGTTTTTTTAAATGTGTGGGCAAGAGTATGCTTAAGGTTGTACAATTACCCTTCTAAATATTTTAAATATAATTTTTAAAAGTCCTTTGGAGCATGATTTCTTTTCATCAACTTTGCTTTATCGGATTTACCTAAATGAATATAATTTTATTAACATCAGAGAAGATATATATATACACACATATATTATATATAATTATATATATAATATAATGAATTCAGAGATATATTTTGACTTTGGTAAATTAGGGAAGTACGATCCATTTTCATCAACTATATTGTACTCTGGAAAGTCAGATATTTTATTTTTACTTTGACTTATTTTTTTTTTCTCAATTCGGACAAAAATTTTTTTTTTTCCAGATGAACCAACTATGGCCATTATCCCAGCTATCCAAGAGCTATATGGGAAAATAGTCCCCCAGAGAAGGTGGTCTCCAGATTCCAAAGTAAACACTGGACAAGAACATGATTCACTGATTAACAGGAGACTGTTTCTTCTTGGAGTTCTAGTAGAGCCTTACCAGACCTACAGCCACAGAGTATGTGTTCTTGCTGTGTAAAGATATTACCACAAACTTACTAGCTCAAAACAACAGACTTTTCTTAGAGTTTCTGTGGGCCAAGAGCCTGGGCATAACTTAATTGGGTCTTCTGCTCAGGATCTCAAAAGGCTGCCGTCAAAGTGTTGGCTGGGACTGAAGTCCCATCTGAGGCTGTACTGGGGAAGGATCCCTTTCAGGTCAGGTGGCTGTTGGAAGCATTCTGTTCCTTGCAGACTTTTGAAACTGAGAGCCTCAGTTCCTCGTTGGCTGTTGGCTGGAGTCTGCCTCAGTGATTAGCCTGTTGTTGGCCGGAGGCTGTCCATGTTTCCTTCCCATGTGGGCCTCCTCAACATGGCTGCTTGCTTTATCAAAGCCAGCAAGAGACAGAGTCTTCTAGCAAGACTGGTTACAATCTTACATAATGTTATCACAGAATTAACATTTCACCTCCTTTGCCATCATGGATTTTTAGTGAGAAGGCAGAGGTTTGAGCACGTGCAAGGAGACGCCATAACACAAGGCCATGAGCACCAGGAGGTAGGCATCATCTCAGGCCATCTGAGAATCTTTGTGTTACAGCTTCCAAACTGTGGATACCGATCAACCTGGTATTACAGCTTCCAGACTGTGGATATGAGAATAGATTTAGGACTAATCATGAACTTTCAAAAGTTTATAGTTTTGGAGAAGATTGGGCAAATTAGTATCACAGAATCACCCTTTCAAAATAACTAACAAATTGGAAAAAACTGGAACAAAAATAATAACATTAACCAAAACAGCTAAAAATCTTGCAGCAAATATATAAGGAAAAGGAATAAATTAATAGCATTAATTTTTGAAACCTCACAAAGGAAGATATGGTAAATTGATATTCATTGATAGCAAAGTTCCTGACTCTGCCTCCAGAGCAGGAAGATAAAACAAGGAGAATCCAGGGAACTTTTACTAATCTTCTCCAATCTGAGGGGAAATGGATGGAGTTCTGCAGAGATAGGAAGAGGAGCTGGGGCTGGCTGTCTTGCCAACCGTTGTGCTGGGTTGGGGGAAGAAACTGATGATCCTAGGAGTGGGAGATGAATGTGAATGATACATCAGTCCCTTCTGTTCTGTTCCCATTTCCTCCACCCCCATCCCAAGGCTACAAAGTGCATGGATAAGCAACACCCAGTCCTCAAAGTTTAATTTGAGGGAAAACTAACCAGGTGAGAGAGCTTCCCATACAAGGCATCGACAAGATGAATTTGAAGGAAGAAATAAAATACTAAATACACACACATAGAGCCAAAAGGAAAGAAGGCATCCCAACATAAAAAGACAAATTAACCACACAGCTCTGGGGGAAATGATACATATTCCCTATATGGTGCAAAAGGATATTACAGAGCCAGAGAAACCAACTGGAAATTAGAAAGAAATCGTTAAGCATTTAAGAAAAAAGTTAGAACAAGTGAAGAACAGAATAGAAGCAGCTAAAATCTGAGTCGGGGGCATGACGAAAAGACTTAAGATAATCATCATCCATGCACAATAAAAAAAACAAAAAATATAACAATCAGAGAGAAGGTAATACACATATAGAAAAAAATGATCAGAAATGTAATTAGGATTTTTTTTTTGGTATTTTATAAATGAAAGGAGAGCAGAAGCTTTTGTGGGTACTTGACCACAGGATTTCTATGAGATGCTTCCACCTGGGGACTATGAAGCCCAGCAGAGTGAAAAATAACTCAGGGCCAGTTAGGGATTCTTCTAGATGTCTCTAGAATTGTTGAGAAGGAGGAAGCAGACTGCAGTTGTCCAGGGCCACTGAGTGGTGGCGCTGCTGACAGTGGGGCATCCTAGTGTACTTTGCCCGAAGCACAAGCTTGTCTGGGCCGAGCTCTTTGTGATTTCTGCAAAGTCTACCTCTCCAGCTTTCCTGAAAACTTTTTAACTGTTCAGTTCTCTTACAGTAATTAATTTGTACCTTAATTCACCAGAGTTGTTTCTGTTGTTTGCTTACTGAGAAACCACTTATGAATTGAGAAAGGTCTGAAATGATGTTTACGTTGGTTATTTATAAGCAGTAGGATTTTAGCAAATGATATTTTTCTAATTAGATGAAATCTGAAGTTGGCATGCATAATTTTTGTAAAATCCAAAAGATCATGAGAGTGTTGAAATATCCAAAGAAAATAGATAAATTATATTTAAATTTATAAATAAATTATAATAAAACCAGGTATCTGCAAATTACAGCATACAGGCCAAATTTGGCCAGCTTCCTGTTTGGGTAAATAAAGTTTTATTAGAACACAGGAACATATTTATGTGTATTGTCATACTACAACTGTACAATTGAGTAGTTATGGCAGAGACCATATGGCCTGCAAAGTATAAAATGTTTGACTATTTGGCCCTTTATAGAAAATTTGCCAATTGCTAAATTAAGCACTGAAAGTGACTACCTCTGAAAATGTTTGCCTTCCTGATTAAAGAGAGCCATTTCCAATTTCAGGTGGATTTTCTTGAGTAAACTCTCTTTAAAGAGGGCAATAGTATATGTGGAAAGAACACCACAGTGGTAGAGCCCTATCTTACATCACTGTACTATACTGTCATTAATGTTTTGAATGTCTTTCATTATTCAACATTTATAAATGCAAGTTACTGAAAAGGAAAGAAGCAGGAAGAAAATATGTTAGAGGTAGTCCCAAATTCCACATGCCTAGGAAGTTGGCAAATGGAAATTCAAGTGCATTGCTTTGACTGCAGTGGGAGCTCCTGTTCTAAAGGCTTAAGTAAAGTAACTGAATAATAATTAATGGCTCTTTGGACAAAAGAAGGAGGAGCTTACTGTTTCAACTGCTTCTGAAAGATTTTTTTAAGCTTTCAAAGTTATGTCCCTTCTAGAGGTAATTTACTGAAAACATGAAACACCTCCCTTCCTACAGATATTAGTGAAAACAAGTAAATGGGTAAGTAAGGCTAAAATATTTGCTGAAAGGAGTAAATTCAGTGTTAATGTTGCTTTGAGATTTATTTCAGGGAAATAATCTGATAAGTGTACCAAATATTGCATCTTCTAAATATAAAAGAAGTGAATTACAAAATGGTTTAATAGTATGCAAAAATTTGGCTAATTTTGCTTTGAGATTTATTTCAGGGAAATAATCTGATAAGTGTACCAAATATTGCATCTTCTAAATATAAAAAAGTGAATTACAAAATGGTTTAATAGTACCTATGCAAAAATTTGGCTTAAGAACCAGGAACAGGTGGTTAGAGTCAGAGGCAAGAGAACTATAATGTGGTACCATGAGTCCCCAAATAAGCATTCAGTATGTAAAGGATCATAAGATATACATTTGTTTGTAAAGCAAAGAGAGTTTGAGATATAAATGTTGCCCTCTTGAGCAACAACTTAATCAATTTTGCTAATTTAAAGTAGAACTGTTTTCCTCTTCTAAAGCCCCCCAGTGGTGGCTTTCCAGCCTGGATATTATGGAAATGAGAGGAACTGTCTTGAATCCTTTCAAAGGCATTTAATTCACCTGAACTGTTTTCTTATTGTTAACCTAGACCAGCTAATGTGGTTAAGTTCTAAAACAAATATGTGAAAGCAGGTAAAACCTCTTTCATGCCAAACAGTTAATCACTTACCTAATGCAGCCTAAGAATGCAGTTTAGAGCTACCAAATGTATCGTTTTGTTTTTTTTTTAATAACAGTTACCTTAAACTTTAAGAAAAATACTGGAAAATTTTTACACTTACTAATAATTGTATAGTACGTATTTTGTCTCAACCTTTTAATCTTTGCTTATTCCTCAGGCTTCTGTTGTCATTATACAAATGAAGATTATTATCTGCTTTTTAAACATGTTCATAATTCATAGATGCCAATAAGAATATTCTGTTCTTCAGGGAGACGATCAGAAAGAAGCTGGCTAAAAAGCAGACCTGGGGATCTCCAATCCATAATCAAATATCTAGATTGATCGTGTCACTTGCACTTGTATTGATTTCAATTGGAGTAGCTCACCCAAGGGAATAATAAAAATGTGGAATAAAACTGATTTATGAGAACAAAATAAATCCTTTTGTGAGTGGTAATGAATTGGTACTATTTAACCCTTTCAATCACAGAGTGAAAAAACGATTTATTTTTTTAAGAATGCTGAGCGAGCCAAAAGATGTCATGTCAGAAATGCCAATACTGCCAAGTGCCATTACATGAACTTATAATGCTGGGGAAGAAAGGCTGCCCGAAACTTGACGGAAGGCATCATTTGACATATGACATCCTTCCAGCTTTCCTGGGCCAACTTCTAGGAGTCATCACAAACGATGGACCTCAAAAGCCAAAGTATTGTGAAATCACTCAATAAATGTTTACTGTATTTATTTACATGATTTATAAGGCAGCTGAGAAGGAAAAACAAAACATGGTGGTACATTAGCTACAGTTAATTCTTCCCTAAATATAGACGTTTTTTATTTTTACTCAAAATTTAAGATACAACAGCAAATTCAAGGGTTATCTTCAGCACAACAGGGATATCCATGGGAGACACCTTTCAGCAAAATTAAAGCACATGGAAATATTCACCTTAAAGACAATTAAAGGGCTTAGGGAAAAAAGAGATGACGTGTACATAGAACCAAAGCAACTGTTTAATTCTGTCAGGTTGTTTGAATGAGAAAAAAAAAATCAGTTTCCTCATGTTCCTTGAAAATCCCATAGACAAAAGATTCTGAATGGTTTGCCACTGATTTAATTTTTAACTTTGCCACCGGTGCTGACATCTAATACACATGTTCTGAGCCTATGCTGTCTGATACAATAACAACTATCCACATGGAGCTACTGAGCATTTGAAATGTGACCAGTGTGGTTAAGGAACTGAATTTCTAATTTCATTTCATTTTAATTAATTTAAAACTGATCATTGATTTAGCTACTAAAGAATTTTCAGTTATGTTGGTAGGTGAATCTACTTTTTCAGCTGAAAATGTGAAATCTAAATACAGATCAAATATTTCTGATAAAAATTATCATCTGAACTGAAGTGTCCTATATGTGTAAAATACACACATAGACTCACTATTAAAAACAGAATGTGCTATCTCATTATTAATGTTGAGATTTTTGATTACATGTTGAAATGATATTTTGGGTATATTGGCTCACATAAGATACATTACTAAATAGGTTTCAACTGTTGCTACTTTCTTTTAATTGTGCATACTAGAAAACTCGAAATTATATATGTAGCTCATATGTCTTTGGACAGCACTGTTCTGATGTGCTAAAGGGAAAATTAGAATGCTTGGAAAACAGGTTAATTTTCATTTTAAACTGGTGGAAGAAAACCTTATTGATCCAAGATCTGCCTACATGTATTCACACAATACAAATGTGTGAATGCACAGGTTCTTTTAATTCATAGTCCTAAGAAAGCTAATTTTAGAACAACTGGGAAGAGATTCCTTTAAGGAGTGCGTTGATTTGTTATCAGTTCTGTCAATTTGGCTTGTACTGTCATGGCGTTTAATGAAAGTATATAAAGGTAACTTTATTTATCCTCACTGGTATAAAAAAGCTTTTTAAAAAATTAATACATTTTAGTATTTACAATGAAATATAATTTAATACAGTTTGATGGTACCATAATTATTATAGCATAATAATTTTTCTAATGTGATAACCATACAGAGTAAATCAATTTACAGGAAACAGAGGGTACAAATCAAAAAGATAATAAGAAACTCTATTATCATGAAGGAATCAATTATTAGGAAAAGTGAAAGTGAACCACTTTAAATTTAAGGGATTCGAGTAAGAGGAAGATGATAATAAATGATAATTGCAGTTGGGTAGGCTTTTGAACGGCACTGAGATCTGAGATTTTTAATACTCTGTGCTTTATAAAGTTATGTCTTTTGTTTCCAAGTTCTCATGAGAATTTGGAATTTTATAATCTGTTGTTTCATAAAATCTTCCAATAGTTTTGCTACAAGATGATACATGCTACAAACTCCCTCTTTTTTTCTTTTGACTTCATCCATTAGTTATCTGATTATAAAAGAAATGCTTGTTTATTGTAAATTGTAAGACTATATCAGACATTATTAAGAGAAAAACTAAAATCTAAAATCTCAAGATAGTAAATTATCTTATTAATATTGTGTATTTGGGTATGTACCCTTTCATATTTCATACACATATATAAATACATTATCATATTTTACACCTATAGAATTTTATAATACTCATTGTTTTGTAGCTGTAATAATACATACTTTCTTTAAAAAAATTCCAAGAAGGAAAATTTCTGGTTTTCTTAGTGGGTTCAAATGGGTATACATATATTTTAAACCTTTTACATTTACTTTATAAGTCTATGTTTAATCATCTCAAGTGAATTTCTGGAAAAAAAAATAAGTCAAATAGTTTGGCTGCATAATCATACTGCATGAGTTATATTTGTGATTGGAACTTAAATCAGAGCTCTTTTTGCCATGGTTATGCCTGTTTGTTTATTTTTCTACCCTTAGTTTTTGGAATCATGTGTGGCAACATATAATTGGCCTAAACAACAATAAACTGCATAGAGTTGTTTTTGTTCAAAGTAAAAGCATCCATCCTGTCAGTATTTTATATTCAGTAAATTTCCCCTAACTGAGTGGCTGGACTCATGGAAATATTCCTTAAGTGTAAGCACCTCTGTATTTTTTGTTTTAATGGAGCTGGAGAAAATAACTCAGAGATGTATAAATGTTTAAAGAAAGCATTGATGAAAATGGCATGCTTTTAAAAAACACAGATGTCATACCAATGATGATTCTTTTAACATTATAATAAAAATAAATGAACATAATCACAATCATAAAAGTAAAATACTTAGACAAAGCCCTAACAAAAAATATTAGGTCTTCATGAAAAAAAGACATAACTTTATTGTGGGATATAAAATGCCTAAATAAATGGAATCATAACACATTTCTGGATGAGAAATATTTGAAGATGTAAATTCCTCATGAATTAATTTATAAGAAGAAGAGCCCATTAAAAATATCAGTGACATTTTTTTGACTCAATTTAACATTCAGTTGGAAGAATATACATAAAAGAACTAAGACCTTTTAACAAAAATGAAAAATAAGCTAGAAGGAGAATATGGGAACTTTACCTATAAGGCACAAAGGTATTTTCTAAATATTTATGATGTTTAAAATATAAAGACTAAATTGTCATAGTGATGATTTAAAGAAAAACAGAGGTATAAATAGAAGGAATAAAAAGCCTTGAAATAAGTGCCATCATACATATGAATTTAAATCTCTGATATATTTTGCTAAATTAGGCAACATATGTTTCAACTCCAGATAGACAAAATATATTTTTACAAAAATAAACATATTTCATTTTCAAAAATCTAAAACACTATTTCCTAAAACTCATAACCCAACCAAAAGATAAATTGAATGAAATACTTGACATTGCAATGACTAGTAATTACTATTCATAATATGTAAGCTACCATACAAATCAAAACTAATTTAAAAACCTCCAAAACCTCATGGGCAAAGTGTGTGTACAGACAAATAAGAAAGACCAACAAACAAACAGTAAACATGTGGAAAATGTTTTATATCAAAAGGAATAAAAGAAATGCAATTTAAAGCAACCTAGCATTTTTACCCATCAAAATAGCACAGACAGTGAACATATTTGGATACTGTTAAGAGTTATGTGAATTGATGTGGTTTTTCTTGAAAGAGTCTTTTCAATGCATATTAAGAGTTTAAAAAAATATTCCCAACCCTCAATTTAACAAGTCCTTTTTAGCAATTCATATTAAGAATATATGCAGAATTTTGTGTTAATAATAAATATCTTTCTAATAGTAAAAATAATAATTCTAAACAAACAATAATGGAATGGTTAATACATTTTGGTATATTCATGCTACTGATATTGTGTACCTATTGAGAATGCTTTTTATGAGTGCTTTTTGTGTGATATGAAAAATACTCATGATATAGTGCTAAAAGGTAAAGGAAGACATAAGTTGTGCTTTCAGTAAGATCTCAAATACATTATATATATATGTCTCCATAGGAAAAAAGACTCAAGGCCAAGGGAAAATGTAACCCATTAATAATTAGTACCATTTTGACAAAAATTTTCTGAATTTAAAAAATGCATTCCAATCTAGGCCCAGAGCTACTAAAGTTAAGTAATATTCAATTGTATAACATCTGGACAGATATTGACAAGGCTTTGCGGTTATTGCAGTTCTATATCAAAATTCTTAACATAGCCTACATGACCCGGCATGAAGTAGCTTCTGTGTGACTTACCAGTCTCACCTTATACTCTTCTCTCCCTCATCCACTCTGACCCAGCAACACTAGCCTTCTTTCATTTTTACCCTCCTTACATCCTTCACAAATGCCACGCTCTGGAATCCTCTTTCTTGTATTCTTCTCCTAGTTCATGTCTAAAGGTAGCCCCAAAAGTCCTCTAACTAAAAGGTTTCCCCTGATTCTCTGGTTTATATCAAGTTCTTTATTATGCAATCTTAATGACATACACTTTTGCTTTAATGCTTTGTAAACTTTGCAACTTCATATTTTTACATAATCAGTTGATTAATTTCTATCTCCCATTGTAAACGGCAAGCCCCTTCAGCACAGGATTATGTCTCTTTAGCTTACCACTATAACCCTAGTACCTATCATAATTTCTGTCTTGCTCCATAGAAACAAGATACATGTTCATGGCCTGAACAAATAAATGAATGAATGAACAAATTTCTAAATTTAATTCTATGATTTCAAATATCTGTTCCTCAGGTATAAAATTTCCTCTGATACCTCCCCAATGGTCTATGACTATAAAAAAAGACCCAAAAGATTTATATGCAACCCTCTTCACAAATAAAGAATCCAAATTCTCAGAAAATTCCCTAAAACTGCTATGCTTTCTTAAATGGCCTGCTGGCATCTTTAGATTCTGTTATTTGAATTGAGTTAAGTAGCACATTGATCATAAGAACTTCACAGCAAAGTTGGTAAAAATTAGTTCTCCTTGGCTGTTCTTAGTATACAGCACGATGATTGTGGAGTCATCTAACAGTACTTCCTGGGGCACAAAGTGTCAGGTTTGGGATCCTTGTAACTCTACAATGATGAGCACCCGTCATCATCCAACAGGGTCTGTCCCCAGGCCCTCCCACCGGAGCTCAGGGGTCAGAGGGGAGGGACCTGCTGTGGGACTCTGTCTCAGAGGCAGGGGAGGGACACTGGCCCTAGAGGACTAGATTTTCTTTCAATTTCTCTACACAGTCCACTCTTGCATTTCTCTTTAATATTAACTCATAGCTGACACTCATCTACCTAGAGCCTCCGTATTCAAAATCCAGATAATTAGCTATAAGGCTTCTGCTCTTGGTCTAGAAATATTTAAAACCTGACTCTAATATTGCTATGTATTCAGCAAACACTGAATCCTTGCTATGAAAATGCATAACAAAACATACCTGACAGGTATATTAGTTGTATACAAACATCAGTTCAAAATATTATACATATATGATCCTTGGATGGCATTCCCATATGAAACTCATCAGGTAGGTACTAGACCCCTCTAAATCAGCCATGGTTTGAGCATTTTTAAGTGTTTTGAGTATATCCCCATTTGAAAAGCAGAATTTGATTTAAAAACAAAACAAAATAAAACAATGCAGTCTTCCAAAGCTAAACGTAAACCATTTGGGGCTGATCTGCTGACGTCATCCCCACCTCATGGTCTCCTTTCAGTTGGAAATAGAATACAGAGATTCCCTCAACAAAAATGCTCTGCTGAGTTTGAAGAATGAGCTTAAACCACAAGAACATAGAAATCCAGAACTCTCTCGCGCTTATGTGGGCTGCACCCTGACTCGGGGTGCAGCCCTGGGTTAGGATTTGCATTTCATCATTACTACGTCGCTTCCACAGACACAACAACATAGAGTTTGCACTTCTTCGTTATGTCAAGAAAATAGCCAATTAGATAGGAGACACAAATTCAATAAGCTGCTCTGTGAATGTTTAGAACAGATGAGTTCTTAAGTAATTTTGATAAATTAATGCATAACTCCTCTCTCGTGAAAGAGTATGTCCTAATTACACATTTCTATAGCTTTATTGGCCATGACATGATATAAAATCAAAATCAGAGGTATCAATATAGTCACTGGGTATATACTCTATAGCTAATGTTTGAAATGATATATATCTTATTATTGTTCATTCATATATTCACACAAAATACAGCAATGAATTTTAATGCCAAATATTTCTTTTCTAAAATTTCCTGTGGGTATTGTATATGTGGGCATTTATACCTCTACAGCGTTGCCAAAACTTTATGCAGAATACATTAACTATAATTTCTTTTTTGCACAAGAGAAATTGCTTCCCGAAGAAAAAGGAAGTAGTTTTCTCTATTTCCTCGATATTCTTACTGCTCTTCATAATAACACTTGCTTTGAACATAACCTCTTTCCACAGTTGTCATCCCTATTATCCCTTCTGTTGATTTTAAAACATCTGAAATGGTCAACAGAGAGGTCGGGGATATTATCTGTAGCCAAAAGAATCTCCTAACATGACTCATTTAATTTCTTCTGTGTTTCTAAGAGAAATTGTATAGTCAATAACTGTATAATGTGGAAAAAATCCCTTTAACATGCCTGTGCTTGATAAGTATTTGTGTATGAAATACTATCACCTGCTCTGTTAGACTTTTACAGAGTTTCAATGTTCATATATTGGGTTTTTGTTTAATACAATGGGTTAGAGCTGTACTTCCTATGACCTTTCCTTCTAAAACTATGGGGTATCAGGATAAGTGTTCCTGAAAAGAAGTGGACCACACGTGTAGCCAGATTACTTTGCCGATTCGGCTGCGAGGCAGACATTATGCTCCCTTTTTTCCGCTGCTCTTGTCTTCCACCACGAAATACACATTACAAGATCTCAGGCGAGCTCACTCCTGCTGCCTGACCCTCTAACTCATTACCGGGAAATGAATTCAAATTGCTTGAATAGAAGCTGCCTCTTTTATCTTCCCACTGACTGACAAGTAACTACAAAGTTTTCCGACGGGATTCCAAGTTACAAGCTGTACTGCATCCCTGGAACAATTCCCCCACTGGCGGCTTTTCCCAGAGGGCAACGTGTCAGATATACTGCCCTGCTTGCAAGCACAGCTCTGAAAGTGCACATTTTCCCTCCCCACTGAAAAAGAGACATCAGGGACTATAAAACAAAGCTGTCCCTTTCCTAACAGCATTAGCCTTCCTGCGGACTCCTCAGAAGTATAGGGGTTCCCACGTATCATTATTTTCTTTACCTTCCCAAGAAAACAAATGCTTCTCTATCTTTTTCCCCCATGCAGTTTTTATAAAACACAGTTTGCTCTGGGAGGCAAGGCATCTGGGGAATCAGACTGTGTTGCAAAGGTCTCTGAATTTCTCTAGGTAACCTTGAAAGATGGATTGCATTTTCGTGGTTTTTCGAGACTTTTTTAGATTTTAATTGTTTTTGAATATACTGACAATCTTAAGTACTATTTCTGGTGACTGGCAGCTCCTGGAGAAGGTAAGCCTATTCTGGGTGCCGGTATTTTAAGGCAGTTAATAATATGCATTCATTAGTTTAAACCCAGCAGTACTTTCTTCACCTGGACAAACTCAGCTGCCCTCTTTTTTCCTTTGTTTCCAGATATGACTGTATGCCAAGGTGCAGACACTTACTACTGATACTGGAACGAGATTCTGACTCCAGTTATAAAAGGAGGAAAAGTTCATGCTCAGAGAATGGGGGAGGAGGGAGGGGGCAATCATATATCTACTCCTCTGACTTTTCTGCCTAGACAAATCCTATTTTGTCTTTTTGCGCTTCCAGATATTACCCCTGCAGAGAAGACTCAATGTCCCTGTTCTGAGTCCTCCAACTCAAAACAAACACCAGATCTTCCACTCCTGGGTACTTCCCTCACATTATCTTTACATCTCAGTCATAGTCTCACTTATTTCTCTGACCAATGCTATTTAGTCCCTTGTTGGTTTTCAGCATCCTCAGAGTTTTTGTTTGTTTGATTGTTACCAGCAACTCGTGTTGTACTGGAGAAAGGGATGTAGGTGAAACATGAGAAGGACAATTTAACACAACACACAGCACCAAAGAGTTTTCCTGGATAATCACTGAAATTTATGTGAACTTGCCCTTTGATTCTCTGTGGGATTCTACCCTAGGGCTTCTGACTCACACCTCAGATCTCTTCCTTCTAGGTGGAACCAGCTGTGGTTACTCCAAAGTACTCTGCTTTGGAACCATCTGCTCTCACCAGTTCTTTTCTATAATTTATTAGAAAAAAATATATATATCTATTGTAAGAAATTTAAAATCTAAGTATGGAAAATGGGAAGGTAAACCATTCTTAATACAACCACCCAGAGATAACAACTATGGTGTGCACATGTATGTGTATATGTATATACGTGTGTGTGTGGGTGTGTGTGCTGTCCAAATTTCCATTTCCCTTTTGAAAAAGTTTTCAAAACTAATCACATTTTTTTCAGGGACATCTGTTCTTAGAAGAAAAGAGAGAATTTGATTAATTTTAATTCCATGATTTGTTCTCTTCTCTTTCTTTCTACTCTTTGTCTCTTCTCCCTTCCTCCCTTGCATCTTTCTTCCTTCCACTCTTTCTCTTAAAAGATTAATTCCTGGTTGAAGGTTTCCACACTGGGAAAAATAAAAAAATCTCCTAAAACCTTTTCCCTGACCTTTCTATATTCAGGAAGAATGATTTTCAGTGATCAACAAAATGATTCAATCTCACCAATATGAATTTATCACATTGTTTTATTTTCCCACTAAAATGATATTTCCCTTTGTCAAAGTTGAAGGGTATTTTCATTTACTCCCTCACCTTTTTTTCCCAGTAATCCACATTCTCTCTTTCTCCAAAAAACAACTTTATTCTGTGCCTCTGCACAAAATAGGGGTTTAGGGGAAGGACATTTAAAAATGAAAACGAAGCTGCAATCCAGTTTTTCAGAGCAGGTGAGAGTTAACAGTGCACAAAGGACTCAGCAATTAGCACACCCTGGTGTTTTGCCTTAGAAACTCAGACACACACACACAAAACAATCTGTCCAGTTATCAAGCAAGGAAGATCACTTCCCTATTCATTTAAAAGGCAGGATAATGAAGAATGAAACTATTCACAGAGGACTCTGCAATAACTGCTTTAAAAAAGGAGGAGGACGTGGTATTGTCTACCAACAATAAGATGAGCATAAAGCATCTAAGGAATCAAAGTAGTAGAAGGGCTGGCATTGGTAAAAATATCTGATAGAACCTCAGAAGATCCTATTTTTCCCTTAATAATATTATTTTCTGTTTCCTTCTTGACAAGTGGATAGCTTTATAGTATCTGTAGCTGAAAGTATTTTTGAAACTGTATATAGCCCTAAACGCTCATCCCACATTCTTTACATTTATCAGTTAGATTTCAAAAAAACAATTTTAGAAACAGTGTCACACAAGCCATATTTTTACTGCTACACTGTCAGTCATGTTAGGTTTTTTTTCCCCCTAAATTTATATGCTTCTTTTATTTAAAAAACTAACACAGTGTGTTTCAGAGGGATCTTTTATAAACCTGTTATCTGTAATTGAAATTGTTAGTTAATTCATATATGTGAAAATAAAGCAATACTGAAGATGCTGCAAACTGACTCCTGGGAACGGACTTCACCTGTGCAAGGTGAAGGACGCACTCTAGAGAGCCACTGAGCAGAGCATTTATTCCAGGTCAGTAAATGGCACTTGCAGACCAAGAAAAAAAAGTAATTTGTATCATATGGTCTTCATAATTGAATGGATGTTTCAAATTAGGCAAAATCCCACAGAACTAAGTACTAATCCTTGCTTTTATGATAGACATTAAGCAAAGGCAGAAAATATATTCTAATACATCCCACTGGTGGGTTGGACAATCTGTTAATTTTTGCCATTCACATTTATTTGTGTTCACTCTGTCATTCTCTTACTGTTGTCATACTCGAGTTTTTCCAGCTCATCATTGAAACAACAAGTAAGGCCCAGTGTTTCCAAAATTTCCCCCAATTAGCTCCATTCCACTTGTCGCACCCACACCTGGCTTCTCTCTTGCCTCTCTTGCCTGGAGAACGACTTAGCTGGTTTGCCTGTCTTTTCTTCTCTGTTTGTGTGCAAATTCTAGGAAGGTAGAGATCCTGTAGGTCCAATCTTTAGTGCCATTTTACGCACCTCAGATTTGGTTTATTAAAAACTAGTTGACAGTCTAATTAATCAGGTTATCATTTTCCACCTGGTAAAATTTCTGTGCCTGAAGGAAAATGACAACAAATTCTAGTAACAAATCAACACAGATGCTTGTTGCAGTTAGATGAAAGATCA